>JARHVA010003570.1:0-610000 GCA_037957365.1 Torreya grandis
TTACCCTGACCAAATTGCCACTGAACAAAAGTCCCAAAGAAAATGTTGTAAAACAAAAAGACCAAAACAAAAGTATTCAAGACCAAAATAGAAGTCTTGAAGACCAAAAGGCATGTTGACCAACAGATCTAAATAAATTCATTGATATTACATAAGTGTTGAGATATTGGGGCATGATTAAAATTTGAGTATGTTCCTATTAATCTATAGTACATGGCAAAATGTATAGATCTTGATTGAATGTGCGCATAAGAGATTAGATTTTCAAAAAATACCTAAGATGAGCATGGTCATGACAAGTGTCACCATCATGGGAACCCTATCAAAGATATGATGACAAATATGATAGGTCAAAAATTTAACAAGCATAAGGTGTCACCATGCAAAGTGATGGCACCCAAAGCAATAGAACTATTTATAATGAATAAATCATACTCAATATCATGGATTGTAATCTGATGATACACATTTGATCAGGTGAAAATATCTAAATCCATGAGTCAAATTTGAAAATTTAGTACATGGTCATAGGCTAAATATCAAAAACATTCCTAGAATTGATGGTATGCATTCAAGTATACACAATCTAATTTATAACACATATTAAGTCAAGACTTTTTAACAAAGCCTACAATGAATGTGGGACCACCACTTAACAAGAACATGTTAGCCTAATAGGATTGATAGATTTGGATGTAGAGATCTCATGGAGCTATTAAGTAGCACCATTTTGGTACAAGATCTATACACAACTAATGGATTTTGATCCTTTGTATCAAGATCAATGGTATTCATTTACTCAAGCAAGCAAATCCAATGGTGCAAGCCAAGATGGACTTTTCAAAGGGCTCAAAATCAATAAAAATATAATGTGTGCCTAGATTAGAGCTTTTGAAGTGGCCTAATTAGTTTTAATCCTTATGAGTGCCTATTGGATCTGATGTGGTGTGTCATACGTCAATATGTGGTAGTATTTGGTCAAAATCTAAAATTGATGGTTTTTTCATGGATGGGCAATGATGCAAAGAATAGAAGAAGATTTGTGGGCCACCCCAAATCATATTTTCCAAATAATCATGGATATTTTCTATTTCATCATTTTTGGAGATTTCTTATTGTAATCATCACAAGGTAATTGGCTTTCCTTAGCATACACAAAGGGTAGAATTTCTTTCTAGAAGCTTCCATGATTTGAAAATTGATTAGCAAGAGAGCATTTATAGATGGTTACACATCAAGAAAAATTATATTTATCTCCTCAAATTATTTCTTCCCTCTAGCTATGAATCTTATGCAAAAGGGAATCTTCAGTAAAAATATCAAAGGCTTGCTACAAACCTTCATCATTCCTTGAAAAAGTAGTTGTAACAATGATTCTTTCCATGAAAATAGATGGAGATTTTAGGTGTGCTCAAAATATTTCCTAGTTGGAAGCATATTGGTGTATTTGAAGGGCTTCTTTGAAATTGGTGAGCCATAGTCCCCATATTAAAATGTATAAATAGAAGGCTTGTTTTCTATTTGAGAGGTTAGTTTTCCATTCTATTGGCCATTGTGTTGGCTGTGCTTGGTCTTTATTTCTCTCCAAGTCTAAGCTCTTAAAATTATTAGGATCACTACTATGTATGATTTGTCTCTCTTTGTAAGGTGGATACAATTGTATAGTTATTATCAATCTTTTAGATCATCTCTATATGTTTTCCATAGCTAACATGGAGCAAATCCACCATATTTGTCCCCATGGCAGTATTTTGAAAAATTGATGTATGAAAAGTTTCTTTTCAGGTTAATGAAAATGATTATGGTTCTTTGTTATTTCTTATTGATGAAGTGTAGTAATATGTTTTAAAAGTTATATTGATTGGATGTTTAGGTTTGTGTTCATTACTAGTTGTCATTATGAGCATGGATCTAGGTTATAAATCACTTTCTATAGCTTAACTTAGAAGTATGTCACTGAATAACTTGTTAAGGCACCTTAGGTTTATGTGGAGTTAATAGGGAAAAGCAACTGAAATCTTAGTTTTAGTTATTCTCTAATATTTTAGGGATCATTTTGCATTTTCTTCATCTTGTATTTTAGTTTTCCCCTACATCTTTCTAAAGAGTAATGTCATGAATATTTTAAGATACTTTGTTGTTTTGAAAAATTTATAGCACACCAACATGCCCTTCCTCTCTAATATTATCTAACTCATCCTAATATGTCCTACCCTATAAGTAATACACCCTTTGAAAATATTAAGTGTTATTTTTTTTATAGATGCATAAATATTTCATACTTAACATGTGTCTATGTTTGGTGCTTCTAAATCCTAGCATTGAAATATTTTATTCATCCCCTGTGTTGTTTGAAAATTCTTTTCAAATGAAGTTTGAAATCACATTCAAATATATCTTCAGTGGCTTGTATATTTCCTATAAGATTTTCTAATTCTATGTGACAACCCTTCTTACATAGAGTGAGTGAGTTTAATTGTGTTTTGGTAAAATTTGCATTCCCTTATGCCAATAATCCCCCATAGAGGTTGAATTATAGAATCTCTCCATGTGAGAAAACTACCCCATAGATCCTCACACCTTGGTTCATGTATATCCTAAAGTAGTATGGATATGAATATACCCTTTGTAGGTGACTCTCAGTCATTCTCTCCACTTTATCCAAAATAGATACCAAATCCTCCCCCCAGCTACAATGACATATTAGTGGGTTTCTCATATTTGTTTTCCATTTTCTTCAAGTGTGTAAGGATATTTTAAAGAGGTGTACAAATAGGAAACAATAATTTTATATAAAAATTTCTAGGGTTTAAATTAATGTCCTAGTCACTTATGTCACTAGGGACTCTTGCATAGAGCTAATTACATAAGTTTAGGTTTGAAGAAAGTTATCTGCTAATATTTGATGCAAGTAATTTCAGCTATGTTTTTAGACAAGTGTGTACATATTATCTTATGTGTTTTAAATTGGGTATCATTTGAGCATGTTTTTTTATCTTGGGACATCAACACTGCAACATTCCACTAGGGATGCATCAGGATTTGGGAGATTTGATAGTTTGACGTCTGATGAATTTGTTACAAAGAGTTAGAAATTTATCATGTTTTGAGGTGGTTTTCATTATTTTAATATGAATCTAAAAATTTGATTGTCTTATATTTCATACATCATTACTAATTTAAGTAAGATATGGCTTTAGCATGTATCACTTCAATTTTTTAAATAATTATATTCTAGAACTTTGTTGTTAGTGGTGACTCCAAAATGTCATCTAGTTTCCAAGAAAGATCAGTGCCCATCTTTGATATCTTCCACTTTGAGATGTATTTTTTTTGAAAATATGAAAGGACTGAGGTCATCCTTCAAAGGTGGCTCATCTAAGAAACTTGTCTTACCCCTATGTGTTCATGAAGGAAGGAGACAAGATTGGAGGTCTATTGAAGAACTAAGTACAGATGCAAGAGATTGTGTGGGCTGTCAAATAGTAATCCTAATATTTTATTTTTTGAAATTCCTATTGATAAAAATTATCATAATTCTTATGATCATATATTTTTTCTTTATCTAGAACCATAAAACCTCATTTAATATCTAGCTCCTTCTCACCTGGCTAAATCCCCTCCTAAGTTTGATCCACTAATTCCACCTCATTCACCCCCTCATATCATTTTTAAATTTATTCTTAAACCTCATATTAAACCAATCATGAGGCATATGGACCAAGATGATAATGACCATCCTAAATTCCATGTTTTTAGATTTAGGCCTATCAATTTTGATGAAATGGCAGGCCATCTTAATGAAGTCCTAAATGAAGGAAATGCCTTCCAATATTCCAAGGGAGCAATGTCGTGAGTGGTGATCAACACCTAATGGATTTTTAAAATATCATTCAATATTATGGGGTTGAGTATGAGGATGTGTGTATCAAGATGTTTGTGCACACACATGAGGAATATGGTTGTGAGTGGTTCAGATCTCTTCCCCTTAGATGACTTGATTCTTGGGAATAAATAATAAATGTTTTTATAACTCTATATGGTAGTAGAGTTGATAAAGTTAAAATATTATGAAGACTTATTTGTTTTGGACTTTTTGTCTATGGAAAAAAGTCTGTAGGTCCATTTCCTTTAGGCATTTTTCCCACACAAAAAGTTTGAGGGGTACTTTTCCTTTGGGCATTTTCCCTGCACAAAAATCTCAAAGGATTATTTCCTTTAGACATTTTATCCATGTAAAAATCCCAAAATAAATGCAAGGTTCAATTTTTGTGGGAAAAGTTTAAAGTCCAATTTGTTTTGGGAGAAATGTTTGTATAAAAATCTCAAAGGAATTATATTGGACATTTTATCCATGGTAAAAAATTTGAAGGTCTATTTCCTTCATGCATTTTTCCCATGAAAAAATTCTAAGATAATTTCATTTATTTATGAAAAATTTAAGGGTCATCTACTTAAGATAAATTATTCTAGATAAAATGTCTGAAATGATTATCCTGATAAAGAAAAGTATAAAGAAGATTAAAGCTTCAAGAAAATTATTTTGGATAAAATTTTTGAGATAATTTTCTTGACCACATTACCGTGGTACAAAAGTCCAAAATAATTTTTATGAAACAAAAATCCCAAAACAAAAGTACTAAAGACCAAAAGGCTTGGTGACCAAAAGCTCTAAATAAATTCACCTAGATTAAATATGTTTTGATCTCATGGGGCACTATTAAAATTTGACTAAGATTCCATCAATTGATGGTACATGGTAAAGCATACATATCCCAATTGATAGTGCATGAAAGAGATCAGATTTTTAGCAAAGCACCATGATGAGTGAGGTGGTGACAAGTGTCACCATCATAGGAACCCTATCAAAGATCAGATGGTGAGCATAATATGTCAAAAGGCCAAAAAGTATAATGTGTCACCATGTGGTGTGATGGTGCCCAAAGCAATAGAGACTACTTTCAAGGAACAAATCATGCTCAATCTCATGGATTATAATATTTTGATGTGCATTTGATTAGGTGAAAATATATAATAGTGTAAGATCATAGTTGAAAAGTTAATACATGGTCATAGGCTAAAGATTAAGCACATTCTTAGAGATTGATGGTACTTTAAGTGTAGACAATATGATCTATGTTGGGTATTAAGTCAAGAATTTTCAACAAAGCCTAGAATGAATGTGGTACCACCACTTGGTAAGAGTGAATTAGATCAATAAGACTAATAGATTAGGATATAAAGATCCCATGGAGCTACCAAGTGGCACCATTTTCGTACAAGACCTATAAATAGATAATGGTATTCAGTCCTTTGGATTAGGATCAATGATAGGCATTTGATTAGTGATAAAATCCAATAGTGTGAGCCAATATGGGATTTTCAAAGGGCTTGGAACTAATAAGAAATCAATGCATACCCAGATTAGAGCCAATGAAATAGTCTAGTCATTTTTAAGCCTTGTGAGTGCCTAGTTAGATCTAATGTGGTGTGTCATATGTCAATATGTTACAAGGTTTAGTTCAAAAGATAAAATTTATAGTTTTTCATGGATGGTCAATGATTCAAATCACATAAGAAGATTTATGGGCCACCCCAAAGCATATTTTCTAAATAGCCATGGATATTTTCTATTTTTAGCTTAGCTGGAGATTTCTAATTGTAATCATCACAAGGTAATAGGATTTCCTTGGCATGCACAAAAGGGGATGATGTCTGTCTATAATCTTCCATGATTTGAAAATCAATTAGTAGGAGAACATATCCATATTGTTACACATGAGAACAAATTATGTTTGGCTCCTCAAATTATTTCCTCCCTATAGCTATGTAGTTCATGTGAAAGGGCATATTAAGTCAAAATATAAAAGGATTGTTTAAAATGTTCATCATTACTTACAAAGTCAGTTACAATAGTTATTATTTTCTTTTAAATAGATGGAGATTTCAGGTGTGGTTAGGAATTTTTTCTAGTTGGAAGCATTTTGGTGGATTTGAAAGGTTGCTTTGAAAATTTTAAATTGGTAACACATAATCCCAAATTTAAAATATATAAATAAAAGGATTATATTCTATTAGAGATGTTTATTGGCCATTATGTTAGTCATTGTGTTGGTTGTGGTTAGTCATTGTTTCTCTCCAAGTCCAGGCTCTTCAAGTTTTTGGGATCATTGTTGTGTGTGATTTGTCTCTCTTATTAAGGTGGTTTTAGCTTTAAAACAATTAACAAGATCTAAGAACATGTCTATATGTCTCCCCTATCTAACATGGAGTAAATCCACCATGTTTATCCCCATGGTAGTATTTTAAAAAATTGATGTATATAAGGTTTCTTTTCAAGTTAATGAAAATGCTTGTGGTTCTTTGCTATTTCCCATTGATGAAGTGTAGTAATATGTTTTACAAGCTTTGATGATTATATATTTACGGTTATGTTCATTATTAGATGTCATTTTTAGCATGGATGTAGGTTATAAATCCCTTTCTGTAGATTAACTTGGAAGTATGTCAATGAATAACTTATTAGGGCACCCTAGGTTTATGGAGTTAACAAAGAAAGGATTTGAAAGCTTAGTTTTCATGTATGTTATAATATTTTAGGGATAATTTGACATTTTATTCATTTTGTCTTTGATTTTTCCCCTACATCTTTAATAACAGTAATGTCATGAATATTTCAAGATACCCTATTGTTTGAAAAATTTCTTGCACACCACCATGTCGTTCCTCTTTATTGTTATCTAGCTTGTGCTACCCTATCCTACCCTAAAATTAATATACCCTTCACATATATTAAGTGATATTTTATTGTAGATATGTATATATTACATATATAAAATGTGTCTACATTTGGTGCTTTTAAAGGTTAGCATTGTAATCTTTTATTCAGCCCTTGTATTCATGAAAATTATTTCAAATGAAGTTTTCAATTACTTTCAAATATGTCTTCAGTATCTTTTATCTAGCCTGGAACATTTTCTAATTCCATGTGAAAACCCTTACTGGATGGAGTGAGCAATTTTGGTTGTGTTCTAGCTAGATTTGTGTTCCCTTGTGCCAATAATCCCCATGGAGGTTGAATTGCAAAATATCTCCATGTGAGAAAGCTACCCCATAGTTCCCCTCACTTTGGTTTATGGAGAGCCAAAAGTAGTAGGGAGATAACCATACCCTTTTTAGGTGCCTCACAATCATTCTCTCCATTCATTCTAAATACAATGGATGATAAACCATCCCCTAGATACAATGACATATTAGTGGGTTTCACATCTTTGTTTGCCATTTTATTCAAGTGTGAAAGGTTGAGAAAAATATGTGTATAACTAGGAACCAACATAGTTTAAAACCTCATTCATTATATCACACTCTCATTTCACCTTTAAAATAATCAAAATAGTGAAGGAAACCACATTTCCTGACCTATAACTATGAACTACACCATATAAGAGTAGACATGTTTGAAGTTTGAGACCTTTAAAAATGTTTGGAAATATATTAATGACCTTGTATAGCATTGAGACAATGTTAAAATGTCTATTATATTACCAATTATCATCTTATGAGTTTCTCCCTTATAAAAACATAAAACCTATACATTGACTGCATACTTGGTGTTATCAAACACTCTATCTCTTTACTTGTGACTTGAAAATATTAACCTCAAAGATTATGGGGAGTTTGAAAAGGGGATGATAACACATAAAATTCCTTCACAATCACATATACACTTCATTACAATTTTAATAGGTACAAATATTTTCCTACATGTATATAGACCTATAGGTTATTAAAACATTTTTTGTATTTGCTTTGAAATCATGCCCTAAGATATCCCACATGATGATCAATTATAGAAAGGTCTGAAGTAGTTATTGAGGATCGTTGGGTTTATTTGAATTTCACTCCTAAAGATAAGCATTCATAGGTATAGATAAAACATTATTTATTCATGTCATAGTCCTAAGGGTTTTATTTATTGGAATAAAAATGACATAGATGGGGGATCAAATAGTCTTTAAGAACTTTCTTAACAATCTCACATAAATAATCATAAAACATTCAAACAAGCATATATATCTTACAACCATAAAAATATATCCATATAATCATGAAATATAGGAACACACCACATATGTGAGAAACCCTAAAAGGGAAAGAAAAACCACTAATATATAAAAATGGACTACATTCCTCTAATACAAATACCAAATTTAGTGAAACACCTACTTCACATGGAGTACCAATCCCAACTAACTAAACACCAACTTAGCTAGGATTTAACAAGCACCAACTTACATGGATGAACCAAACCCATAGATGAATTATCATCAAATCACCACATAAAAACTTTTATCACCTTTATAAACCCTTGTTTCTCATTCAATAGATGATGATCTCCTTCTTCATCTCTTCACACACTTCTATCCTTCTCAAATTAGTTTCTAGCTTTCTTCAATCAACTAACCCTCTTTTTTACTTGATTAGGTCATATGAATTTGATCATCATATATATAACCTATATAAAATCCTCATCATAGATAACATAAACTCATATAATGGTATAAAATACCTCTTTCTACTCTGTAATATGCTATTTTATTTGTTTATACTCAACACACACCAACATTCCTATAACTGCCTTGTATTTATTTAAGCCTTATTATTCATATCCATTTTGGTTAGCCAAATACCATTATCATCTTATTTCAGCCATGTAATATATATTATTTCATATCATAAAAATTAATCAAATATGTTTTGATTATTTTTAGGTTTGACATACCTCAAGTAGGCCTCATTTCATCTTTATGTCTCATGGAGACCTAATCCCATTAGGTCTACTTTAGGACACATTACACATACTTATTTGGAACACATTAAAACATATAAAATGGAAATAAAATATCATATACCACTAAAATATACCCCTTATAAGATCATATAGGCTCCAAAACACTTTCTGTCTCCAACTACCACTTGAAGCACACCATTTGTATTGTTCACAATTAGGCCTTCTCATACATTGAAAGTCTATCTTGAACAACTAAAGTATAAACATAATTTTATAAAACATCCATTAAAAAAATAAAATAAAAATATGCATGACCTCATGGCCATCACCATATGTGTTATACTTCATAACTCATGGAAAAAGGACTCAAACCCTTCTCTGTAAATATCCCACTCAAAACTGCCAAATAGCGTGAAGACACAGTCATAAAAACTTGAACTTATGACACCTAAAAGAATAAACTCAAGGACTTAAAATGAATGATAATGATCCTATAAAATACTTATAAAAACCTCCAATAAAATTATCATAATCTCTATTGGTAATTATTGGTCTTTTAGACTAATTTATTGTCTTTAGTACACGTAATCAAACTTGAACTAGTCAAGCCATTTTGATTTTAATGCTTCAACAACTTTAAATAATTTAAAATATTTTTAAAAACATGTATACGACATAAAATTATGAAATATAAACACAATGTATATTATATGTTTTAACTCAGGGTATACAGGATTAAATTTTTCTTAGTAACTTACCGAGAACTACTAGTTTGCCTTGAATCGCAATCATGGTGAAAATGTTCTTCAACACCTGTACGACAACTTTCAGAGACTTACAATGAATTTATATGATATTATGAGATTATTAGGTAACTATTAGATAGAAATATACCATGATAAAATTATAATATTGGTCTTTTAGACCAATTTCATAATGTTATACCTCACTGTCTCATCTGAACTAGATAGGTCAATTTATAAGCAACATTTTCATCATATTCACTGACATCCAAAACTTATATCCAACATTAATGTGTATTATATGTATTGATCAAAACCTTCATTCATTTTGATTCATCTCTAATCCATGATAACACATCCTTAATTACTTTCTCACTTTTGTTTGGGTTTTTCACTATTTTCATCATTAGGCTTGTTAGTGGTATGCTAACTTAGATGACTAGCTCAACACCCTTGAGGGTTAGAAACTACCCATAAACTAACATGGACACAAAATATAAGTCTAAAAATTTATCCTCCATCCATTTATAAACTTTAACTTGATTAAATATGAGTAATACAATAAATTTCTAAGAATATATCACTTTCTTGTAGGGTCTGCTCACACACCTAACAAACCAATCACACCCAAAGATTCTTGGGAGAGTTTAATACTACTTCCAAACACTTACTGGATCACTCAAAACCATCATGAGAAATTTTGAACAACTTATTTAATATTGGGTCACTATTAAGTTTCTTTGAAGGTTTAAACCATCTTCTAGTTTTAATAATCATTCATAAATCATAGCCCCTTAATCTAGAAACTAGTGCCTAGAATTTTGAGTGAGGACCCTTCCACATCTACCATGACTAGCTTAGGTTCTCATGCAGAGGTTACACATGCCAATGAGCACTTGAAAGTCCTTCTTGGTTTTATAACCCTTCATTATGTGTACTTGAGAGACCTTAAAACCACTTTTCATGGCTTTTATTACAAACCATAACCTCAAACTTAGTCAACAAACCTGGGATATTCACGCCATTGACAATTATCACATGCTCATATTTATTTTGAAATCTAAATTTCATACCTCATTTGGCCACCATATCTCTCTTTTATTTCTTATATTTTGACCTATAAACCACATTAGGCCTTGAAACTGACCTACATGTCTCCTTCCATGTGCCCTCCACCTCACTCACATCATGATAAAAGATTTATTTAAATCCTTCATACTTCTTGAAAACACCTCACGACACCTCATTAGGTCAAGAAGGGACTAGAACTAGTTTAATTATAGACTTAGACTTAAGGTCTTACTCATTTGGGCTCACTTTGAAACTCTCTTGAGTGTTCCAAGGCCTCATATGCATGTTTAATCAACCTTATACAACCTCTTATGACATTTTGCATCCATCTCAATAAGCCACCATTCTCAAACCTTCTCATTAGTAATTTTACAAGCTATGGCTAGTGCCATGAGTAGGATTCTCAAGAACTTGAAGCTTGATAATTGATATTAAAACACTCTTTGATGATTCTACACCTTGGTCACATGACTTCTATTGTCCTCAAATAATGTCATACCTCTACACATACCTCTTCATGTTCATCATGCAAATGCTCATGATATGACTATGCTTTTCAAGACAAATTGTAATCGAGAAATAATACTCAAACATGCTTTAATACTCACTTTTCCTAAACCTTAACATCAACTTCAAAATTATTGAGAATTTAGAGAGCCAAACATGGATACTTAACTCATGCATAGGAAGTCAAAGATGTACATAATAATTATTTTCAACACAAATATATTTCTCACTCTATTCTAAATTCTCTTTACATTTTTAATCATTCAGGTTTATACAAATATATAGGAATACTATTCATATAACCTATCACCATAATTCTCTCACACTCGAATCCCATTATTTAAGAAAACCTATTTAGATATACTATTATAACCTATTAACAATATATATTCAATCTTATATCGTAATATTATTATGTAATAATATTGTGATTACTTACTAATTACTAACAACCCAATACTTATTTACCTCTCAATAAATCAACCACATTAAATACTATTTTACTATATAATTTTTATCACTCCATAAATACTCCATGTAAATAGTAACTATAACATTCACCCCCTAATGTTGGCATGGTACAACATAACTCCTTCTACTACAACATGTTACACAGAATTGACTCATCATATTGATCAAATAAAGGTGTGTAAACTTACAGATAGGTTATTGTCTTTCTTCACATGACCACAACTATGTGAAGGAATGCATCCAACATTTAGTCCATGAAAATAATGCACTTGGCATTCCACTGGCAGATCATCTTCATAAAGAAGGAAGGCAGTCAAAGGATTGTTACACTAGTAAAAGTTTATTTACCTTTTTAAATCTATGGTTTTTGAGATTTACCACCAACCCTTTCCTAATCTATGAGTGTTACAATAAACTTATAGACACACTCTATAATGTTTTCTACTAAGATTTAAAACATCAAGATTTTGTTTACATATTCTGCATACCAAATAAGAACTAAAAGAAAAACACACACTAAATGTCACATTTGATCTTGTAAGAAATCAATTTCTTATTTGTATCAACTGTGTACGATCATGCCACTCAATCTTACATAACAAAGAAGACTACCACTACCAATGGTGGTGTTCATTGACTTTAGCCAATTTGGTATTTAATGGAAAATGGAACATTGTTCTATGTTTCCCTCCCATAATGTGAACATTTCAAAACAAACACACTGCATTGAAAAACTAAAATTCACACCATGCTTAAATGAAATATAGACCATAAATGTCACCAAAAAATTGATTTGGCCCCATCATTGGTGAATAACAAGAGGTCACTGAAAGACCTCCTTCCTCTATGTAGCCTCCAACCTCTATTAGATGATAATTCTTACTTAGTAGATATGTTTATGAAGATCCGATTCATGTTTTTTTTTAGGGAAATCCCCTCACAATGTGAATGTCACATACAAGAAAAAATACATCTATAAGGAATTTTTTTATTTTATTTTTACAATATTTTGATAATGACTCATTTTTGACATTTTTAAAATATTATAAAACACTTTACAAAAAATGACTCAATTAACCTAATTCACCTAAATGAAACTCTAATTTTCACCTAAATGATGAGGCTTAATAAAACTGCACTTTTGATTTTTAAACAAAAAAAACCCTTTGACTTCACTTTTTGATAATACCTATAGTCAAGAACAACCTAAATACTTATAACTAAATAAATTACAATACAAAATGATGATATCAACATATCTTTGACTCATTTAATATTAAACACAAATAAAAAAGACTATATTTTGACACATAAATCTAAATGAATTAAACTCACAATAGTAGTCATAGACCACTTTATATATATCAATATGGAGATGAATATTAGTTTGCAACATACTTTTTGAGAATTGATGATGTGGATCAAAATGAATTTTAAAAAAAAGATGCATAAATAGCCGAGAGATAATAATTAATAGGAATGTAGAGCAATAGAATGTACTAACTATTATGCCTACCAGCTATGATGCAATTTTCTTATATTTTAGAGTGGAAATGCATATCTATAGGCTTGACACTCAGATATTGAAACCACTAATTGCTCTTTTGATAGTAATTAATATGAACTCAAAGAGATGAATTTAAAAATTTATGTGAGTAACAAACAATTTTGATGCAATAATTTTTGAGTAGAGTGAAATTTGAATCTAGAATATCTAACAATGATCCAACTAGGAAATGCAATCACATGAAATTAAGATCTCTACGTAATTGTTTAAATAATTTTCCTTCACATAAAATTCTTTCTCCACTAACAAGGTTAGCCAATAACTCATATGGCTCTTCCCTACATAATATCTCATAGATCTATTATAGAGATCTCTCACTCCGATACCACTATTGAGAATTTATAGAGCCAAACACATATAATTGACTCATGCACAAGAAGTCAAAGCTGCATAGAATAATTATTTTCAATGAAAATATATTTCTCACTCTATTCTGAATTCTCATTACATTTTCAATCATTTGGGATTATATAAATATATAGGAATACTACTCCTATATCCTCTCTCCATAATTGTCTCACTCCTAAATCTCGCTAATTATGAAAACCTATTTGTATATATTGTTATAACCTATTAACAATATATCTTAATAATATATATTCAATCTTATATCATAATATTTTTATGTAACAATATTTTAATTACTTACTAATTAATAACAACCTAATACTTTTTACGTCTCGGTAAATCAACCATAGTAAATATTATTTTACTATTTAATTTTTATCACTCTATAAATACTCCATGTAAACATTATTTGTAATAAAAATTATCATTAGGTTGACTTGAAATTTTCTCTCAATAGAGGGACATTAGGTTGCCTTCACATTCTATCTTATCACATGGCTTCCTTGTCACATCAAGAACACAAAAACATATCTCATAGACCACATATCTCACAAACCACTAACCAAGTATACTCACTAGATGCATATTGACATAAATGACCTCAACCTTGACATCAAATGATATCAACCTTGACATCAATGATAACACTTCTCAACATTATCTTGATGATTGCATCTTTGGGTTGATACTATAAAGGTACTTTACAAATGAAAGTGAACATGTAAAATCATGAAATATAAAAAAAATACTAACACAAATGTGTCTCAAGTGTTTTAAATCCATTCACATTCCATAAACACTTCAACCAATGTCAACATGACCTTTAACCTATACATTCATAATTTACATACCTTTAACTTCACATTATCCTCATACATGCATGGAACATTTAATTTAATATGATGTGGGAGGGTTTATCAAACCCTAAAAGAATTCACTAAACCAATTTATTTCAATAATGAGATCTTAAATTCTTATAAAATTGATAAAGTAGAGCTCGTGTGGTTTTACAAGGGTTTATGACACTTTATTTTGTTAAGGATGATTCATAAAGCTTAGTTCTTGAATATCCTAACTCCTAATATTAATTATAAATGCATAGGGGTCCTCTCCTTACACTAAGACCAATTTCACTATCTTTCTATCTCCTTTATGTATTAACATTAAAACATTGACCCTTTTTAACTTGTCTAACAGTGAAAAAATGGACTAGCTTTTTTTTTTTCCTATTTTGACTTTTAACTCACCTCTTGGCATGGTTTGAGGCCTTTGGAGACTATAATAGGTTGCCATAATCCTTTATCACCTTGACCAATGTTCCATATGATTTATGCATGCCTTGTCTTAATGTAGAATCATATAAAATCCTCTCTTCATCAAATAATTCATTCATTTGAAGGCATATTTTTTAGTGCCTATTGAGTATGGTCATTGATGTTTGTATGTCATTAATTTCAAAGAAAGCATGTTATACTAATGAATTAATGACAAATTGATTAGATTGATGATTTGGAGAGATATGGCACATTTTTAGGTCTATAAAGACAAAAAATAAGTTTTGAGGCATCAATAGGTGTCTTGATGAAGTCCTAATATGTATTTTGATCATTTGGAATGAGGAACTTAGATATTCAAGCTAAAGAGAAGCTAGATCATCATAGACCATCATGTAGACATGACTAAACCAACAATTTTGTGCATTTATTTTAGGCACCCAAAAATTCAACAAGGTCAAATGATTTCATGGAGATGTTGTCTATAGTGACAAGAAGCTACCCTAAAAATTTGGATTCTTGAAGTGATTTCTAGATCATTAAATATCTTTAAAATTGATCAAGTAGACTATGATGGGCCAGAAACCATCATGTTTAATCATATTGATGTCTAAGGTCAGATAGTTAGTTGATATAATGGTGAAAATTAAATAATATATCTTCATCCATTGGTGTGTATAAAATTAATTATGTCAAATAATGAACATGCTAGTGACATGTGTCACATTCATAGAGCTTGGACAAAAGATCAATGGTTCATGGGCATTTGTATTGTCAGAAGATCAATGGTGTGATTTGAAGTCAAAGATTCAAATGTGAAAAAGGCATGCAAATATACCAAGTGGAACAATTATGGGAGTTATGATCTTAGATCAATACTCAATATTTTAAGATGAATAACTAATTAATCCATAGAGATCAATAGAGTGTGTTTATTCTAAATTGTTAGGAAGTAGTGAGATGGTAACATGTGTTTGATGTTTAACAATGAGAAAAGGTAAAGACTGAGCTACTTATAAATAAAATAAATGTTATGTATTTTTTCAATATATGAAAGAGAATGATATTTTTACAAATTATTAAAGTTTAATAGTTGCTCAATGACTGTTGGAATTCAAATATTCAAATTTGTGAGGAAAAACATATCTATAGTTTTCATGCTATAACTTTTGATATATGCAAAATTTGATCATGGTGTAAAAGGAAAAGTTGTAGAAAACTTCATAGATAATATAGATAATCTATATATAAGGTATAATTATTTGTATCATCAAATATATGAGATCCAAATTTGACTATGTGTTAATACTCTACATGTAACCTGAGAAGAGTAATTAAGATTTTCTTGATGGTAGTTTGATGTTTTAAGATGAAATAAGTGTTAGATAATATTTTAGACTTTCTTAGTGCCTTATATGTCAATTTTTGAGGTTTAACCAATCCATATTTAGTATGAAAAATGCTTCAAAGTTGATTGTTTGTTTGTTAATAGTGATATAGTGTATTGAATGTTGTTTGAGCAAATTATACTTTAGAATAAGACTGTTTTGGTAGGTATAATGACTTGAAGATGTATTAAAGATCATGTGGAGTGAACACATGTACTTAAAATTTATATTATGGTCTTAATTTTCTCATTGAAGTGTGAAATTGGTGAATAGGTCTCCATGAGACTTATAAGGGCTAATAAGGCCTAATTAAAAGGCATAACTACTTAAGTATGACCCATGAATGTTATGGGAAACATGGGAGGATGGTATTAATCTATTTTATATTTATTAATGGTTAATTAAAGTATTATGGTTGACATAGGTTATGATATATAATTTGACTCTATAAATAGTAGAAAGCAAGGTAATGGACTAAAGTATAGATCAGATTTTATATATATATATATATATATATATATATATATATATATTTGTGTGTGTGTATATATATATGTATATGTGTGTTTGTGTGTGTGTAGTCTAATCTGATATATACTTCATTCCATCCACTGATCACACTCTAATTGATATATATCCTTTGCCTCTATCTTATGTTATCTCAACACATTCACATATCATATATATATATATATATATATATATATATATATATATATATATATATATATATATAGTGTGTGTGTGTGTGTGTGTGTGTGTGTGTGTGTGTGTGTGTCTGTGTTGAGAGAACATAAGATAGAGGAAAAGGATAGAGATCAATTCAAGTGTGATCATTGGACGGACTGAATTATAGATTAGATTGAGGATGAGATGAAGAACACTAGTTATATCCAAAAGAGTGATTTGGATGTATTACTTGTATGAGCAAGTTTTTTAGTGTGTGATGAGTTTAAATAAAAGTGTTATACATTATGTTCCCAATAATATTGGTCTACAATAATAATTTGGAGTTTTTTATTGAACAAGGTATTGAGTTGATGTTCAACATCTAGAATGATTGGGTGCTTATTCATACTTAGGGGTGGGTGCTTCTTGTGAACTAGGTGATTCACTAAAAGGTTTTCATGTTTGTGATCATATTATAGGATAATTAGTCCATGTGTTTATAGGATTGAGAGTAGGATTTATTCCCCAAGAGGGTTTCCTATGTCGATCTTGTGTTATGTGTGTGATCTTGCTTATTTATTGTTATGAACATCTTGTATGCTTTGTGAATGATTATGGTCATTGAGTAAGAATTTTAAAGAATTGTAATTTAAGTGTTAAATATCTTAAATCACTATTTCACCCCTATCATAATGATTATACCTCCAATAATTGGTATTTGAGCTAGACCTTCATTAAAAATTTAACCACTTAAAGGTGATCCAAAGTACAAAATGATAATTCAACAAATGTAGGGGTTCTCTACAAATCAAGCACCATTTTTCAATGGGTAAAATTATGCTCTCTCAAGTAAAAATATGAGGATATCCATTATGTCTCTAGGGTTTGATATTTGGTAATCTACCATGGATGGTTACACTACACCAACTACTCCTCCAACTAGTGCTTATGATAATAAGGTGAGTGGAAACAATTCTAAAGCTATGAATTCTATCATTTGTGGTCTATTCAAGGTTGAGTTTACCAAAGTGATTCATTACATGTCTATTAAGGAAATTGGGGTCAAAATAAAATCTATCTATGAATGAGACTCAAAGGTAAAACTTGCCAAGCTATAAACCTACCAAATACAATTTGAAGGTCTGAAAATAGAGGAACAAGACATTGTGGCATCCTATATTCTAAGGGTTTATGATATATTAAACATGATTCAAGGTCTTGAAGAGTTGATTGATTAAGCCACTATAGTATAGAAGGTATTAAGGACTCTTACTCTCATGTTTGATTCAAAGGTTTCATCTATATAAGAAAATCATGATCTCACTCAATTTAAGATGGATCAACTACATGGCATCCTTATTACTTATGAGATGAGAGTTCATGAGGACATACTTCCTAAAAAGGAATTAACCTTCAAGGTGATCAAGGAGATAAAATCCAAGAAAAAGATTTAAGTCTTGAACATGAACATGAATCCATGATTGCAAGAAAAATGAATGTAGGATTAGGTAAGTATGAAGGAAAACTTCATTTCAAATGTTTTTCATGCGGTAAAGTTGGTTATTTTATAGCTAGATGTCCAAGTGGAGACAAGTCTAAACATAAATAAAATGATAAGGAATCTCAATAAGATGAATGCAATAAACTTGAGGGTCTTAACAAGTTCAAAAAATTCTTCAAAAAGAAAAATGGAAAGAAGGAATCATACAAAGTTAGTAAGAACCTTTACCATGAAGAAGATAAGAACTCATCTATAGAATAAGAAGTAAACGCATCTAATAGTGATGAATCTTTTTATAATAAAAACATGGACACATTTTTCATGGCTCTTAGTTATTATGAAGGTGAACTTTCTTTAAGTAAAGATTTCTTTGGGAAAGATAGATTAGAGAAAGAAGATGAAAAAGTCACTCTTGAATATAAATATCTAGCCATTATGGAAGAAATAAAGATGATACAAGGAAATAATATAAAAATGATTCATTAATCAAATCCTATGAGCAGAAAATTGGACTCTTTGAAGGAAGGCTATGTAATGAAGTCAAGGAGCATGATGATATCACAAAATAGATTGAAACTCAGGTGTGTAATTTTAATGAAGAAGTAAAGAATAAGGATGAAGAGTGTATGATGTATCAATTAGAGAAAGAATATTTATAAATGAAACTAAATCAAGTTATGAGCAAAGATATAGATGATTATTTAGAAAATAAGGATGATTTGATGAATTATCTTGAAAATTTGAAGATTGAGAAGAAAAATAACAAATATATGATGTTACAGATCAAGGACTATGAATAGAAATTTAGTGTATTTGAAGCAAGACTAAATGATTACACTAAAGAACATGAAGATACTATAAAGAATCTTAATGGTTAATTGGAAACTATTTTTTCAAGTATAAAAGACAAAGAAGATGAGTAATTAAGGTATGTAACTAAAATTTAATCATTAAAAGATGAGTTAGATAAGACATATTTTAAGGTGAAGCCATTTATGAAGTTTGAAAAGAAATCAAATGATCTTGACATTATCTCGAGTAGTTAAAAACATGCAAGTGATAAGACTGGTCTTGGATACAAAGAAGAACAAGAGAAAGTAACTCAATACAAGATAAAAGCTAATGTGAACAATGAAAATTAGACTTTGAAGATCAATCATAGTCAATAAATGATGGTACTAGCAGGATAAAGATAAAATAGATTAGATAACCAGATGCAATAAGGTGTACAAATTTTAATGGTCATTGTTACTCTTGTAATTAGTTTGGTCATACGTCAAATATATTTTAAAAATATCCTCAAGTAATGAATTTTCATGGAATTATGAGAAAATAAATGGTAATCATGATTAACATCATCACTCAATACAATTAATAGGTTTAAAAGGAAATAATGATATCTTTCACTATAAGTGTCAAGGATTTGGTCATATTGAAAAGTTTTGTAATATCTTCATCAAGAGACCAAATGATTAGGTACATTAAATAACTCATGAAAATTCAAGGAATCATCATATATGTCCATCAAAGGTTATGTACAATCTAATAAAATTAATTTATTTCATTTATCATGAGAAAATTCACATAGCAAGGCTCTACAAGAATGATCAATATTCTACTTCAAAGAATGTCAATCATGTCATAAAGAGAAGGATCCATAATGAATGGAAGCCTAAGTAGGTAAATGAAAAATAGGCTCAAAATGGATTATTTTCCATGTTATGATAGATAAAATGTTGAAGTATCAAAGAAAAAGACTTATATTCCCAAACAGACAAGGAAATCAAGCAGGATCTGGAGATAAAAGAAAAGAATAAGGTTGAGAACTCATTCAAAGACAATCTGAAGATAAGGAAGGAATATAAGTCAATTAATAGCATGGAGATATAGGATTCTCCTAAGTTTTTGGATATTTAGTCCCTCTATGATAAGTGGGTATCTCTACTTATGCTTATTAGGAGACATCAGTCATGTGTGGAAGTCTGTATGCTCTAGGTAATGATAAAAATTCAAATTAGTACAAAGGTATTTTCCTTTAAAATTAATACTATGAAATAAGTTTTTGACTAAGGGGGAGCATAAGTGAATATCTTTCAATCATGATATAAGTATGGAATTATCCAATACAAGTTTCTAAATTAAATAAGATTGACATGGTGACTTGATCAAACCAAGTCATACTTTATGGCAAGGTATTGTATCTTCATGCATGTGTAAAGAAATTTTGTGAGTTATATAGGTAGATAGGTCCAAAGATAAAAAAAATTCCAAGTTTATATTGATTTATATCAAATAAAAGATGACATAAGATGAAGATTGATGTTAGGGGGAGATTTCAAAGCTCTATCAGTAGTTTATTAGGTCAAAAGATTAGAGAAGTCTAAAATTAGATTGGTGCATGTCAAACGGGGAGTAATTAATTCATATGCTTGAAAGTTTATAAGTATCTTGAAAATCCTATGAATATTTAAATGCATAAATAATTTTGATGAATATTTTTTGGCATGTTGATAAAGAGACCCTTTTTCATTAATGTCAAATGGGGGGAAAGATTAGAATGAATTCATTATTCAAATGAGGTATTTCTAAGGGTGTTTTGACATCAATGATAGAGGGAGAGACTATTGAGCATGGTCATTGATGTTTGGTTGTCATTGATATCAAAGAGATCATGTTGTTCTAATGCATTAATTATAAAGTGATCATATTGATGGTTTAGAGAGATATGACACATTTTAAAGTATGTAAGGATAAATAATAAGTTGTGAGGCATCCATATATGTATTGATGAAGTATTAATATGTGTTTTTATCATTTGTAATGAGTAAATTTCATATTATAGATTAAGAGAAGCTAGACCATTACATACTATAATGCCGACATGAATGAACTAGGCAGTTCATGAATTTATTGTAGGCACCTAGAAATTAAAAAAGGTTAAATGATTTAATAGATATTTTATTACCAAGAAGATACCCAAAAAATTTGGATCCTTGAATTGATTTCTAGCTCAATTTATAAAGATTCAAAGTCACTCTAGCAGACTATGATGGGCTAGAGACTATCATGTTTAATAATATCAAAGTATAAGGTCATATAGTTAGTTTATCTAATGAATCATGTTAAATAATAAATATTGATTCAAAATATCACATAAAAGTCAATATGTCAAAGAATAAATGTTCTAGTGACATGTGTCACATTCATGGAGCTTGAATAAAAGATCAACAGTTCATAGGCATTCATACTATCAGAAGATCAATGATGTGAGTCAAAGTCATAGATTTAAATGTGAAAAAGGTATTAATATCTATCAAGTGGAATAATAATTGGAGATTAGATATTAGACTAATGGTGAACACTACAATATAAATACCTGGTTAATCCATAGAGATCGATAGAGTGCATCCATTCCAAATTATAAAGAAGTTGCAAGATGATAACAAGTGTCTAATGTTTGATAGTGAGCAAAGGTAAAGATTGAAATAATTATAAGAAATATTGATGATTCATATTAATTTAATATATGATATGGAATGATATGTTGACAAATATTTCTAAGTTTAATAGTTGCTCAATGACCATTGGAATTCAAATATTTGAATTTGTGAGGGAACACTAGTCTACAATTTTTGTGATATAACATTTGATATATGTGTAATTTGATGATGGTGTTAAAGGAAAAGTTTTATAGGACTTCATGGTTCATATATATAACCTATTTATAATTTCTAACTATTTTTATAGTCAAATATATGGATATCCAAAGTTTACTATGTACATGTTCATGCTTTGCAAGTAGTCCACAAAGGATAATTGAGTTGTTCTTGATGGTATTTTGATGTTTTAAGATGAAATAAGTGTTGAATCATGTTTTAAAATTTATAAGGACCATTTATTTTTATTTTTAAGGTTTTATTATTCCATATTTAATATTAATAAATGCTTCAAAGTTGACTATTTGTTAATTAATGGTGCTACAATGTACATAATATTGTTTGACCAAATTATGCTTTAGTAAAAGAATTTTTTGGTGGGTATAATGACTTGAATATGTATTAGAGTTAACATGGAGTGAATACATGTACTTTAAAGTGATATTATTTTCTTAATTTTCTCATTGAGGTGCTAAATGGGTGAGTAGGTCTCCATGAGACATATAAGGGTTAATAAGGGCTAATTGAAAGGCATACCTACTTAAGTGTGATGCATGAATGCTATGGGTGACCCGAGAGGATGGTGTTAATTTATTTTAGATGTCTTAATGGTTAAGGAAAGTATTGTGGCTGACCTAGATTATGATATACATGCTAACTCTATATATAGTAGAAACCAAGGCAATGGTTTTTAGAGATATATATGTGCATGTATTGAGAGAGAAAAAGTTAGAGGTGAAGGATAAAGAATAGTTAGAGTGTACTCAATGGATGGAAATAAGTATAGAGAATATTTAGTATGACATAAAGAAGACTATAGATATCCAAAAGAGTCTTTTGGATGCATTGATTATATGAGCAAGTTTTTATGGGTGTGATGTGTCTAAAGAAATGTGTTATTCATTGTTTATCCAATTAGATTGGTATAAAATTAGAATTTTAGAGTTATTAATTGAATAAGGTGTTTATTTGGTTCTCAACATATAGAATAATTGAGTGATTATTCATACTTAGGGGTGGGTCCTCCTTGTGAATTATGTGTTTCACTAAAAGGGTCTCATGTTTATGATCATCTTATAGGATAAGTAGTCCATGTGTTTGCAGGATTGAGAGTGGGTTTTATTCCTAAATAGGGATTCCCATGTATATTATGTGTTATGTGTGTGATCTTTATTATTCATTATTATGAACATCTTGTATGATTTATGAATGCTTATGGTCATTGAATAAATATTTGAAAGGATTGTAATTGAAGTTTGAAATATCTTGAATCACTAATTCACCCCCTCTTAGTGATTATACCTCCAATAATACCTACATATAAATAATCAAATTAAGTATCCTCTAACCTATGTCAATCATTTTTAATGTGAAAATAAACTCCTTTTTCCTACTTACACCTACTATTTATCCCATGATGATCTATTTGGGATTTAGAGAAAATAATAAAGAGTATCAAAGTGGATGTTTTGACACCTTAACCATCTATATGGACAACTTAGAGTATAATATGACTTGACAAGTGTTAAATTTTATAAAGATTATCTTTTGACACACACATATGACATTGATTCCTCATACTTGATGTCCCTTTTAATGAAGTTAATTTCAACATTGTAACAAATGAAACTTGAAATTTCTCAAAACTACATTAACATCTCCAAATTTAACTTAATCTTTTGTAAATTCTTTAAAGATAACCATATTGGGTGACTTGATAACAATACTAGATGTTTTGACTCACTACTTGACTAAAACAACATAAGGGAATCTAAAAGCTATTTGAAACAAAACCACATATTATCAAGAGAAATAAAATATTTGACTAAAATAATACCTCTCAAAAATTTTGTCAAAAAGGCTAAATAATCCTGGTTAGCAAATTTTTAAACGTAATGGCCTATGGTATCCTTTTTGGCTAACAAGACCCAACAAAGAACTTAATTTAGCAAATACACAAAATCCATTTCTACATAACTTTTTTTAATTTTAATACAAGTCCAAAATACCAAAAATTGACAAATTTAGAGAGAAAGACACTATAAAAAATTTAATCATTTTATCCTAAAATAAATTATTATAGACCAAACTATCTAAAAGTAAGGATATAAACACTCTATAATATCTATATTAACCTACATAAGTCTAATTTGAACAACCTAAAATCCAAAATTTAAAGTAATATAAAACATTAATTATCTATCAAAGATTTATAAGACTTAGTAAAAATAAAGCATCGAATAATCACAAACATGATTCCACTCCAAACTAAGTGTCTAGATTAAAAATTATCATGTTGTAGTCATCTAAAATGTCACTTGAGTGCCAAGAGTATTACTTGATACCATCCATATATAAATTAGACCTATACCTATCTTAGGGCCTATTTAGACACTTATCCATCATTCATGTGGGTATTACACATCATTATACATATAAGATTCAGTCTTAAACCATTCCTTAGGTAGCTATGCCTCTAGTTCCTTAGGTTCTACCACTTGGATATCAACATCATAACTAGACACTAATACCATGGTGTTAGTGTCCTAGTTAGGCACTATTGTATATTTTTCCCTTTTGTTAGACTAAATAGATATATTTTTAGTCATGAAGACAACTAGGGTTGTCTTAGACCTATTTCAAACATGACACAAACACTATATATACATACATACATACATACATACTTACATACATACATACATTATATATATATATATATATATATATATATATATATATATATATATATATATATATATATATATATATATTCATGACTTCTATCCCATTATTCACTAGATGAAAATAATATGTAAATATACACAAACAAGATCAAAATAATTTTTACATTATCAAGTTTATTAATCCATATTCTACCTTATTTATGTATACAATCATATACATCCCTCCTAAGCTCATAAAGCATAGATTTATAGTCTTAATCTTCCTTCAAATAACTAAAATTGACATTCATATTAGATTCATTTTCACTTTCACCAACACTTAGTTAGGGAGAACTACATTAGGCTTGATCCCTCCTTTAAATATTGGTATGTATACAACTCTCAACATAGTGGGGTGTTGAAAATGTCTAGTCTACCCAACTAATATCACATGTTTACTACTTGTGATAATCAAATGTCATAATCACATGGAGGTCTAGTGTTTGCATAAAAAACAAACAAAATAGGTCACAAATAGTGAAGGAAGATTTATCCACATAAGAATAGGCTTGCTAAGCTTAAACACAGGTGTAGACAATACAATTTCATATGACAGATAAGAATTATTTGTTGTAGGGCCCTTATTATTATATTATTCTAAATTCACCTATCCTAACATCTAACTAATTTACCATCAAGTACTCAGTAATTTTATTTTTATAAAGTAATGTTTTACCTCCCTTACCACCTAAATCTAATTATAACCCATAAAATATTAATCCCCTAACAACCTACCCACATATAAACCCATTCCTAAAAAACCTATGCATATAATCCTAAATTACCTTTAGTTGAAATAAAGAAAAATATATAAAACCAAACTCTTACTAAAAAGGGCAAATTGGTGATGATTCTCTCATGATTAGTGTCAATTTTAATTATCAATGATGATCTATATATACACAGATGATTCTTTGGTTTCAAGGCCACACATTTTTAATCTGAAAATGCTTTTTTGATTTCCTCAAAAGATTTAAGTTGAATGTTAACACCATGCTATAGAAATTATGCTATACCTATTCCACATCTGCTATCATAATTTAGAAAAATCACTCACCCCTTTGGGAGGAATATTTTTGCCTACAATTTGTTCAAGGTAAGTATTCTATCTTAGTTATTTCATTTCTTATTTCATTCATATTTTTTCCTACTCATACTACTCTTAAGACATGAAAGACATCCTTGTTTTCCTTTTTTATTATCCTATGTCACCTTTTAGCTTTTTATGTTTAATCTGGTGTGGTTTTAATAGAATCATCATTGATTCATCTAAATCAACACTAAATCTATAGGATTGGCATCGATCCCTACACTTTATTTTAAATCCAAACCATTCAATCCTAGAACTCTATCTTAGATTCAGTCTGACTTGATCTTCTATCTTTTTAAACATGAGATTTACTTGTAGATGACTCTCCTTGGAATTGTGCATGACATCATTAATATCACCGATCTACTCATCATCTCTCAACCCTTTTTTTCAACTAGAGTGATATAGCCTTGAGTTATCACTTTTTCCCATTATTTACTCTCCCTCAGTTGATGCCACTTTTGACCAACTAGAAGTTATACAAGAGGATGTGAATGCTACTATAGATTATTGGGATGAATAATTTGCTTACATTGATAGTTTAAAGGAAGATTAATTCATAATCATTTTTTTATCACATCTATATTACATTTTTATTTTTTATTTTTTATGTTTATTTATCCATTTAATTTTGAAAATAGTGAGCTGACATCTACCTAAGGAAGTTCATAAATTTATAGGATTAGTTCCTAACTAGGAAACTCATCTATCAATATATTAGTCCATTTTATTTATGTTATCTCCTTCTATGTAGGTTATTCTTATAAGCCAAAAATAAGTTCCCTCTTTCAATGGATTCACGAGGTGCACAACCATATTATCATCTCCAATTACTCTTCATAAACCATGTATTTCTTTAAGATTTTTGTAGATAATTAAATTAAAAGGTAAAAATGAAAACCTAATATAAAAGGTAAAAATTATTCTTATTACATTTCATTGTGAATTTATTCATTTAGTTTCTTTTCTCTTGATTATTGTCTTCATTCAATATAAAAATCCAATTTTTTTAAATCTTATTTTTAAAAATGTTTAAAAAGAATTGCATCCATCTATTTTTTTCTTAGATAATTCACATAGAGTAATCTAGGAAGATCAGTATATTGTAAAAATCACTTATTTTCACAAACATACCAAAATGGTTACATAATCAATTCATCAAACATTGAAATAAAGAGACCAACTAGGATTTTATCACCTAGCAATAACCTTCATCCCAACTATCCTAATTGGATTTATCTACCAAGGGGAGAACTAAATCAATACACTAATTGATTATAAACTTTGGATATTAGGTACATACTAGTAAAGAACCTTACACCCTTACACTATGATGTGTAAAGTGAGGGGGGTAGGCCCCAAATTATCCATGTACTAACTCTAATTTAGATATATTTGAGCCTAAACAAACCTAAAACAATATCTAGATTGTTATTTCTTAGTAACCTCATTAACCTTTTTCCTTATCACACTTTAAACTTAATTTCTTAAAAAAAGTAAAATCTTTTAAGTACATTTTTTTTAGTGTGTGTGCCTTTCTCCAATAAAATGAGATAATAAAAAGACTACTGGGTGACTTTTAATTTTCATTTATTAATTTTTATTTGGTGTTACATGGTTTTGATGTGACAATAATAGCTAAAGAAAACCAAATCTCAAGTCTTATATTCATCCTTAGATAACTCTACGAGTTCTCCTACCTCTCTTGAGTCTATGGGGGAAGATAGTCCCTAGTTCTCTACTCAAGGAGATCCTAAATTCTATTGGGCCCCCTTTGGAGTAAGTATGTGGACCATTCCCACTAGACCAATCTTCACATGATGTAACCCTTAGAATGTTTTGTCCCATTTTTATACATTTTGGTAGCAGTTAGAGAATTCCCCATGGATCTTGCACTAGCTAGCAGGTAGTTACATAACACTAACTTACATAAAGACATCCTTGCTCAGACTTGGATGTGGTAGCTTGAGAAGCATAAATGTTATAAAATAGAGTAGGTGAGATATAAACCCCTCAATGATAGATCAACATACAACATTTACTCATCTACCTTGGATAACATAGTGGAACCAATGGACTAATGATAACTTAGCACTCAGGTTGTGCCCATCCAACTTGGTAGGAGATGGCCATTCACATATTTAAGAAGACCCACATTTGAAGATAAAGGGAGGTGATTAAGTGTAGCTAATATTTGGTGAAATGGAGAGTAAACTAGTAGTATTTATTAATATTCATAAGGTAGTTTAGATATTTGAATGTATATCCCAAGCTTTCATGTGAGATAATGGGCATGAATAGAGATAGGGAGAGCATATGCTTTGTTACTGCATTGAAATTTGTTGATGAACTACAAGTTAATGAGAAATACTATTAAAGGAATCAAATATTAATCCATTTTTTATAATTATTGTGATGTTATGCTTATAAGCTATTTTCCTTTAATATTTGTTTAGTCTTTGCATAATATATTAGAAAATAGAGGTTCAACCCTAGTCATTAATGACATCCATGTGCCATTTAGTGACCTTGACTAACCTATAGATGCATTAAGTATTAGAATGTAAATACACCAAGGCTCCATGACCCATGCTTAGAGTGTTATATTAACAATGGGATATTGAACATTAGCCATCCTTATGAATTGGTTAAGTACCCAAGTGGCTCCAACTAGCTAGTCCCATAGCTTGTGCCTCTACAAGCCCCACTTAACCAAGTATGGGATTACACCTTAAGACTTACACCACTAAGAAATATCACAACTATTGAGCTTCCCTTGAAGGACTTAGCACTAGAATGCTACTTGAACCCCTATAGCTAATTATTGAACCCCTTCAAACCCCAAGTTTCACCAGACTACAACTAGCCCAATGTAGGACGGGTCCCTTTTCTATTATGCTTTATGTGAGTACACAAGGCTTGTACCTTGTGTGAAAATGATGCAATCATTACAGAATTATTAAATTTTGTATGATAAACCTTTATATCCTTACACCTATCTCTATAAAGTATAAAACTAACTTAGCTTGATAACTAAGAAAATGACCAAGCATAAAAGCCAAGCTAGAGTACTTTTTATACAACATTTAAGTTTTATTTATAATACCCATGTAAAATTTTGTTGTTATAATGGTGTAATATATAAATTCTTTGACTATTAGTTGAGAACATCAAATGTTGGCTAGAGAAAGTAAAAGACAGTTTTGCATATAACCATCCTACATGCAAAGGGTAAAAGCCAAGAAAATGGGTTCAAACCAACTTTTACAATACTTTGTATGAAGTGTTCTTCTGTGAACTACCTAAGCATGTGTATTAGTGGTTGGTCACCTACACTACTATTAGAATGTGTAGTTATGGCCAATGCCTCAAATTTATCACAAAGTATGTAGAGAATTTGAAGAGCCTCAATTTTGTTTATAAATGTTATAGATAAGTGGTGGAGTGGCGTGTTGAAGAAAAACATGTTAGAATTTGAAGTGTTGACCTTCTCATGTATATAATAAGTAGAGTATGAGTTTCTTCATGAACTAAGGAGAACATTCATAAGAAAAATTGACACTAAGCTGAAGAAACTTCTAGTGGATTATAGTATAGAAACCATGATAATGGAATTCTAAAATCCTTACGTGTATGAGCAATCATAAAAGGTGAAAAGGGAAAGTGTAGGTAAGATATGATGGAAAAGGATCAGCAACGTGAGACCAATAAACTTCAAAGGTTGAACTATAACAAATAAAGGCATAGGATGATGGAGGATTTACAAACTAGAAGGGATGAGAGGACTTTTAGCTAGTGGGAAGGGTATGGGGAAGGATTTCTTGGATTACAACAACATGAAGAGAGAGAAGAAGAAGTAAGAGATTGAAATAAAAAATTGGGTGTAGGATGTAATGGATTTTTATAAGATGTGGCACTTGAGAATGCACAAAAAGTACCTACCCCCTTTGAACCTAAAGTATAAGCTCATGCACTAGATTCTCCACTAGAAGAAAGAAGAATGGTAATTAAACTTATTATTCACATAGACTTTGATAGGGTCCAAAATTTAAATCAAGACTTTGTAATTGAGCAAGTGATTCCTTATGAGGAATTGAGTAATGCTATGATGAATTTAGTAAGTGAAAAACTATGAGCCTTGAACATTGGTGTAAGTATTACCGTATAGAAAATGTTAGATATGCCAACTAGGTAATAGCCTACAAGAAGTGGTATGGTGCTACTAGTGAGTGGTACTTCACTGACAAGTTCAATAATATAGACTAATCTATCAGGGTTAACACTTCACCCTACAAGTGGGGGCATAGGTGGGCTACCTCCAACATAAGTACAAGGGGGATAAGTACCTAAAAACTTGGCACCCCCTCAACAAGTCTACTATGATATGGTGATGCACTTTCTTGAGTATTGTGGTGTAGATAATGTTGTGGAGCATGTGTTGAAGTGTGAATTATAATGGCATGCTCAGGGCATCACTCAATTTGAGTTCAAGGCAACATAGTTCATGACCACCCTTCTAGATCATGCCCATAGTTAGTATCAAAAAATTGGTCCAAACTAGGCTATGGTTGACTACAATATGGTGAAGGAAGCCATCTTAAAAGAGTTTTATATCCTTGAGTTTGAGTATTAGAGCATCACAGTGCTCAAGGAAATTAGGCAAGGGTTATTTAAGAGTGTGCACTTGTATGATGCACTATTTAAAACTCTTCTCTTTAAGATTCCATATGACATTCACCCCTGCTAGTACATGTAATGGTTTATTGGAGTCCTATTGGTACCATTTAAAATAGTGTTGTCCATGAAGACATTCACAAAGCCCCATAAAGCACTTAAATCCCTGCTATAGGTTGAGTTGGTAAGTGGTGCTAATACTAGGATTAGTCCATTCATGGAGGCATAGTTTGTGTCAATGGCCTCCTAGCTATAGAACTTGACCTCTAGTTCAACACATGATAGTCATAGTGGATTGTGGTGCACTCATTTTGAGATGGAGGGGCATAACAAGAACAACTACCCATGATGAAATGTTTGTACCCTACTTTTCAACTATAAGGTTTGTCATGGGATGCATGATTCTTAAAATTTTCCTTTATTATAATGTGCTAGCCAAGTAAACACCACCATCTACTAAAAAATATGTGATGCTTATATGTAATTAATAATGGACTATAGAGTCATTGATGAGATGTGATAAAATATGGAAAGAGGTGGGAGGTAGGTCATAACATCAAGTAATGATTAGGTGGGTCAAGGTAATTAAGGTTATGGACAAAACAATATGTGTTATGGTAACCAGTGAAGTAGGCATAGACAAGGAAGAGGATGTGGTGGAGGGAGATTCCCACCATGATCATGCTAAAAGTCCTAGTTGACTAAACATTATCATCATGAATTCCTCATGCACCTAACATGTGGGTATTGTCAAGGACCACATGTAGTTGATGAATGTCATAACTTGTACACAAGGTTGACTCAAGGTGGGCCTAACATAGATAGAGGTATGAAAATGATGAGGCAAGAGTTTAAAGAGGAAAAGTGGGCTCCCAAGATATAATAGAATCATAAGGAGTGACATAAGGTGTAGATAATGACCCAAAGTGGTTTTACCACTCAACCACCCACCACATCAAACTAAGATCTATGGCTAGAGTATGGTGATTCAAGTTACGCTAAGCACATAATGTGATTAGAGCTAAAATATGTGCCATACCCTAATCCTTCATGGTATAAGGACATCATATAACAAACCATGAGCATGATATGAAAATTTTAGGGAAAAATTTAGTTGGGGATAGATTTAGAGGCATAAGCCACTGCTTCACATAAGAATCAAGATCACTAAGAGGATGAAGTGTAGGAGTTAACTAAAATCTTGCACCTCTTATAAACTAAAGGACCTCTACCCCTACTAAAGGATTTGCTGATTAAGCATGCAGGGAAGAAATCAAAAGTATAGAATGCACCTTAGATGTTTGAGTATGTTGTGCCACATATGGAATAGGTACATGAAGTATGGCATAATCAGAATGTTGAATATGACTAGGACTTATTGATAGATTCCATCATAAATGGGTGGTTAGTTTGCAAATTACTAGTTTATATAGGTGTTGAGGTCAATATTCTAACTCAAAATATCTGAGAAAATATTGGGTAGCCACCCTTGAGGCCTTCACTTCACATGTTGTTCATGGATAACAAAATCCAAGCATAGTCTATCAGGATCTTAAAGGGCACCATTAGAGATATCATGAGCACTGAGTTTCAAGCCAACTTTGAGGTCATTAAGTTGGCATAATAGGACAACTATCTAGCTATATTGGGAAGGCCATGGTGTTATTCTAATAATGTAAACATGTGATTTAAAAAATTCTACATAACTTTTGAGAATGACAAGGAAAGGGTGGTGATACCTTTTTCAAATGACCAAGGGCCCCCATATTTATAAAGTATTGATCTTGAGGATGAGATCAACCATAGCTATAATATCATGGTATATGGTCTTGAGAAACTCAAGCCTAATGACCAAGGCATACTTGAACTGGAGGATGGACAATCAACCTTAGATATAACTTATGTATCCTATGAGAGATGTGTTAAATAAGCCTATGAAGTCACTAGTTGAAGGTGCCTCTTAGTGCACACAACTGGGCCAAGACCAACCAAGACAAGGTTGGTTAGGATTGAGAACCTCAAGAAGAAATGGGTCCCCTATGCTCAAAAGATGGAGAAAATGGTAATCTAACTCAATAAAGGGAAGCTTGCAGTGCTTCCAAAGTATGAAAGGAGTTATCCCATAAAAAAATATGTCTAAGACATTAAATCCTACATCTAAAAGGAGATAGATTAAATGGGTTCACTAGTGCATACCTTGGAGATCACTTATACACATTGGTGGGCCGTGTAGAGACATAACTCGCCAACATGGTGGGATGTGAAGGTAATGATTTTTACTACGTTCATCAAGATTAATGAGGACCTAGACATACCTGCTTATGTTAGTGATTCTAACCCAATCATGCATGTGTGTCTATGTGAATAAACTTGGAATATTTGTAGTGATAATACACCAATAGGCTTGTGGGTACATGCATTTTATAAGACCTTGAAAACATGGGCATGATCATGGTACATTATAAATAAGATGAATCAAGAGATCGTAAATTGGGAGATGCTTAAAGAGAGGTTTGTGCACATCTTATCCTTTTCTTCATATGACTTAGAGCTACTAGAGCCACTATAATTTATCTATAGGGTAGTGCTTGAGGACATTTCAATCTTTGAAGAACACCTAAATGAAATGTTTAAGGATAAAGGACTAGCACTCCCAATATTAGTTGAAAATATGGTGCTCAATAGTGACTCTAGTGAAGGAGATGATGAGACCTAGAAAGAGCACAATTTGAAGGCTTTAATAGGAAGACCAAACTTGTGCACCTTATGGATGAAAACACCCTAGATGATGAAGATCTAATACATCTTTGAATTGAAATAATAGAAGGGACAAGGCAAGTTAGAGACTCTCATCAAGAGAGAAATGAACCCTACTACATGCCACTCAAGACCTCTAAAGTAGACATCAGCATATAATTTGAGCCAAAGATCATCACCATAGGCACTTATTAGTATGAATCAGAGTTGGCATGAATTTTAGACCTCCTAAAAAATGTTTAAGACCTATTCCCATGTAGCTATAAGTATATTAAGGGAACCCACCATTCACTTGGTAAAATAAGCATCAATTTGGTAGAAAAAATGAGGCCAATCAAGAAGCACCCCTATCACATGAATCCCAATCTCCGTACCAAGGTAAAGATGGATATTGATGGAATGTTGGTAATCAACTTCATCTACCTAATAAAATAATTTGCATGGGTGAGCCCAATGGTTATCAACATCAAAAAATATGGCTATATATAGATTTGTGTCAACTACAAGATGTTTAATAATAATTACATCAATGATCCATTCCAAAACTTGTTCATCGATGAGGTCTTGGATGGAATCATAGGTTCTAAAATCTACACTTTCATTGAAGAGTTTTTAGTCTCCCATTAGGTGTATATTAAGGAGGAGGATAAGCCGAAAAAAACCTTTTCAACTTAATGGTTTTGTTTTGCCTATAACTTGATGAACTTTAGACTTAGAAATATGCCAACTATATTCTTGAGAGTAGTAATCACTGCCTTCAAAGACTTTATCCATAGGTTATTCCAAGTATATCTTGATGACTAGACTATGTATGGTCTTGTAAAATATCATTATAATAATCTACACCTCATGTTTAAGAGGTGTAAGAAGATCCAAATCCCTTAAATGTGAATAAGTTTATCTTCATAACTTAATTTGAGAACATCATCTATAAATATGGTTCACTTGTTGATATAATGAAGATAGCCATAATAATCTAGCTCTAGACTCCCATAATGCAAAAAGATGTTTTCACCTTTCTAGGTCATTATAACTACTATAGGAAGTTAATTTGGATTTATTCAAAGATCATGGTGCCTCTATAATAACTCTTTCATAAGGATGGCCTATTATACTAGGGCAAGGCACAAGAAGAGGCCTTTGAGACACTAATTTTGAAATTAGCTAGTGCACCAATTCTACAATTTCCCAATTATATGACTCCTTTCCACATACATATTGATGCTTCAAGCTCCACCATTGGTGTCATATTGGTAAAATCAAGTGAAATCAATATGGAAAACCCTATCTCCTTTGCAAGTATAAAATTGATGCAAGTAGAGTAGAATAATCCCACCATCGAGTGTGAGTTTCTGGCAATGGTCTATGCCTTATAAAAATTTAGGTAATACCTATTGGTAACCCCATTAATATTTTTCATAGATCATGAGACACTTAATTATCTCATAGACAAGCCTATTTACATGGATACATATGCAAATAGATTGTTTTCTTCCAAGAATTCTAGTTTTCTATTGTAATTGAACTTAGGAAGTATAACTTAGGACCATACCATTTGTCCCACATCAATTTTGATGATGCAACAATGTCAATTAATAATGATATGATGAAGGTGAAGTTGTATAGAGTCTAATGCATTCTTAAATATCTATTAGAGAATGTATCTTTCATAATGTCTAGGGTTACACCCCAAACCTTGACCATTAAGGAAAAGAAACAACTTGTAGTTCACATTGCCCCCTTCCAGCTCATTGAGGGTGAGTTATACAATCTTAGTTGGGATGAATTCTTTCACTAGTGTGTTTTATAACATGAATGGGATTCCATTCTACAAAAATTACATAAAGGGATTGTAAGAGACCATTGTGCTAGTGACATAATGGCACATAAGGTATTTTAGTTAGGCTTGTGGTGGCTAAGGTTGTTCCAAGATATAGAATAATATACAAATACATGTGATGTATGAAAATGTATCAAAAAATCCAACTACTAAGATAAGATGCCTCTCATCCCCATTCTTGCCCAAGCAGCATTCAAAAAATAGATTATTGATTTTGTTGGTCCAATTGCTCCAACATCACATCGCACTAGTTATAGATATATTTTAGTGGCCACTAACTATTTCAACAAGTGGGCTAAAGCCATAATGACCAAATATTTCATAGATTCAATAACATCATAATTCATATAGGAGAACATCATGAGTAGGTATGGGTGCTCATTGAGCCTAACTAGTGATAGGGGAATTCATTTCATCAATGAAATGGTACACATCCTTTTGACTAAATACATGGTGGCACACCACAAGACCACCCAATATTATTCCTAGGCTAATGGTATGACTAAAGACTTTAACAAATCTTAGTAACATGCCTAACAAAGATATGTGACGTTAGTCACAAGGATTGGTAAGATTGTGTTTCAACGGTAATTTGGGCATACCACACAACCTACAAGAACTTGAATAAGGCTATACCATTTCAACTGGTGTTTGGTGTTGAAGTAGTTATACTCATATAATTTATGGTGCCCTCCTTGTGCATTACATGAACTAGCCATTTAGATGACCAAGAATATTTAAATGCAAGGTTAGATAACTTGAAGTGATTGGATGAGAAGCATGCCCAAGCCAAATGGATTCAATAGGTTGAATAAGCATGCCAAAAGTGGTGGCATGATAAGCACATCAAACACAAGGAGCTGACTAATGGAACATTAGTGTTGCTTTATGATTCTAAGTACTTCAAGCACCTATGAAAATTACAAATATGATGGATGGGCCCCTACATCATCCATCACATATTAGAGATAGGTGCATAAAAACTATGAATTTTATCTAGTGAAATGCTCCCTAAGCATTTTTATTGTAACTAATTAAAATATTATAGGTAGTAGAATAGTGCTTGCATCATGAAAACTCTAACTTATTGGTCAATATTTAGTTTGAGATTAACTGACTAAAATGAAGTTTGGTGTATGTCAAGCCTTTATTTTATTCTATTTTATCCCTTATGGAGTGTATATAATAAGTCATCAGTGCATGATAGCTATAAGAGCTTATAAGCTCACAATTCATGCATAATTCCAATAGGGCAACTCAAGAATTTACATCCATAAGCACATAAGGATAGAAATTTTAGTAGTGGGAACATGAAGCTTACCAAACAAAATTAGGAGTAGCTAGAGAGACATGAACAAGATGTAAAGTGTAGGAACCTTAAAGCCCCAAGAATGAACCATTTTGGTGCTACTATTACACTAGAGTTACAAGAAAGTGCATTGATTGATCCAACACTAGATAACCCCAAAGGCAAGAAGTGAAGATGCCTAACATGGTTAAATGCAAGGTAGACAATAAATATGCACATTTTAAGAGTGTTCAAGAGCATTATAAGAGAAACAATGTGTTATAGGACTATCATAAGGGATTTGTATGGGGTAAAATAGGCCAAGTCAAGATGATGCATTAGAAATTGACCAAAGAATAAAAACATGTTTGAAATAGGAACACAACTATAAAATAAGTGGAAATAATGAGGTTGAGTTGTGTGCATGTGAGTTTTTGAGCCTAGGTTACAAAAAGAAAGGCAAAGGTCATGCCAAAGGATACTCAAGTAGAGGGAAGTCATCCAAAATAATTGGTTTCTAACCAAAAAGGAGTAGGAAGTGATCATTTAAACTGAATGTCACTTCATTGAAAATGTTTTTATGAGAAATTAATGAGGTGGTAGTAGTGACATAAAGATATACATTGAATACATATAAGACATAATATTTTCAAATATTTCATAGTTTTTTGCATTTTCGAAGAAGATTGAGGCACCTATGCCATTAAGCCTAAATTAATAATGGTGGTTGGTAAAATGAAGGGTATAAAATGTTAAATGATAGACTAACTTAGATTACAAAGTTTAATCAAATGCAAATATTATTACAAACTAAGTGAGAAACCAAAGAGATAAAGCAAGCTAAACCCTATCACAATGAGCAATTGAGCAAATACAAGCACCTTAGATTTAATAGAAGTAAAATAAGAGAGAGTGCATTCATAGCGAAAACTAGTGTGAAGGATTGAAAAGTTAAGTTCTTGTAGATAAATAGGCTGAACTAAGAAGTTATCACCTAGGCTGCTATTCAAGACTAGTGAAGCTTAGAGCTAAACATTTAGATGAATATATCAAAACTATAAAGGTACTAACCACCATTAAAGGTTTTGGCAAGACATATCTACCTCAGTTCAACACAATTAAATTTAGAATGGTGAAGAAATAAAAGGCATCAAGCTCTGTAGAAGCACAATAGGAACCCAAGAGGGTTAGAATTGTAAAAGAGGTGATGGTTGCCAAAATTAAAGCACAACTGATTAAGGCAATCAACATCATGGATATTGATATCAAGGCACTAACCAATATATCTTATTAGTATATGTAGTATCCCCTAGAGTTTTAGGTATGGTAAATTTGGTTCTCTTTCATGTATAATTTCCAACTAAAAGAGTAAAAACATTAGATGTTGAGTTATTTCTAGGACTTCACATAGGACTAGATGGTGGATATGATGTGTAAGACCCTATAAGGTGATGCCCTATTTTATTGTCTCAATCTAAGACAAGATAAAAGATTCTAATATAACTTAGCTATATGAGTTTCCCTAATTTGGGAAACCATAAGAGCTCATTTAATTCCTACTCTCACACATCCATAAATACCACTTCTAATTTATGAAGTAGTGTATTAAGATCTCATCATGGCTAATTAGGAAGATAGCTGAGCTACCTCACACCAAACAGTATATCCATCACATGATGGATGATGTCAAGGTGGATTGCATCATGAAGCTCTTAAATTACTTCATGTGGGGTTATACACTCCCAATCACCAAGTGTGATGACTCAGGCACGAGGGTGGTAGTGTGCCTCATAAGCTCTAAGTTATGTCCAACCAGTAGATAAATGTATCTAAAGTGTACCTTTATGTTACATACCACATGGTGTAGGGAATCCAATTTAATATCACCAAGTTTATCATGAATGATCTGATCAAAAATTCATTAGAGTGTCATAGTATGAAAGGAACTTTTAGGTGGGGGTATGTCCTCATCTTAACCATGATGGAGGAGATCGACATCTTAGATAGGAATAAAGATAGGTTGTGGGTATTCCTAGAAAAACATGAGTCTCCCATAAATAAATATAGTGATTATACCTTCCTCACTACTTTTAAAGTTAAGTTTAAGAAGTACATAATGTGATAGTACAACCAATACATAGAATCCTTCAGGTTAGAATGGTGCATCCCCTAGGGGCTTGATTTAGGATGGAAATTTTTGTCATAATGTAACATTATTACATCATAATCTTCGTGATACAAGATGGAAATATTTTAGGATGGATAAATCTCCCCTTTGGCTTCTCAATAAAATTCTTCAAGGATGCATTGGATAGGATCCCAAATGGATAATAGATGGAAATTCTAGTTATAGAACTAGATGCATAAAGGTGAAGGTTGAGGTATAGGTTTCCCCACATTAATGGAAGATTAACCAAAGATGAGGAAGATGCCTTAGATAGAACAAACATCAATCCTATTCAAGAGGTCACAATTCTAGGCTTCATCCATAAGATTTATTATGAGATGAAGCCTTGAAATAAGGCTTTCAACATCAGGTCATGTGTTGAGTAGGAAAAAGATCCCCTAATCTAGATTGATGAGGAAAGAACCCCTATGACCATTGAAAAGAAAAATTCTCTCCAAAATAAATGGGAAACTCTAGAGGAAATACAAGAGCAGCTAAAGCTCAAAATTTCTTCAAAAAAAGAGGCATCCTCCTTGGGCTCCTCCAAGAAGTGCAACAAGTCTATGCTAAAGACCTACCATAAAAATAAGAAGAAGGGGAAGGCCTATATTTTTATGGCCAAGATAGATATCTCTAACATAAAGGAGGAGCTGGAAGAAGAGGAGTCACTAGAAGACGAGTTAGATGAAAAAGGTACGATGACCACATACATCATGGTTGAGGACATAGAGACCTCATCAAGTGAAGAGGCCCCACCCCATCACCAAATACTAAGCTAAAAAAGTGTAGTAGAAGGTTGAGGAAACTTTACTTTAATGAATTTGAGATTTAAAGGGTGTAGGAGATGAAGGAATAGAAAGAAGAAATTACCAAGGCAACAGTGCCTAGGGAAGTCATTGAGATGGTAGAGGCTGAGGAATAGAGAAGAAAGGAAGAGTACATGAAAAAAATTTAAGAAGAAATTCAAGAAAAAGAGATGGAAGAAGAGCCAAAAAAATTCATTCCCTTGGGTGCACCAATAGAGGAGGATCTATAGCACCAATGGAAAGACATGGGCTTTGACCAAGAACACATTGACTCAATGCTAAAGATGCACTGAAAGCATAGGAGATTAAATCTAAGGGCATGTCCTAGCCTAAGATTGATCAGTTAGAGGCCAAAGAGATAAGAGAATGAGAAAATAAATGTGTTTTAAAAGCCATGAAGAGGAAGGCCAAAAAAGGAAAGGCTAAGAAATAAGATAAAATAAGAAAGGCCAAAGAAGAGAAGGCTAGAAGGAAGGATAGAGAAGAGAAAGTTGCATGGGAGGAGAGGAAGGTCACCAAAAGTGTGGGACTAAGTAAAGAGAGAATAATAAAAAGATGTTAAATGCTCCCACCAATACAACAAATAAGGATGCATAATAGGTACACCTTAGTTTTGAAGGGGTACCTCAAGATAAGGAATGCAATATTGACACCTTGAAGAAAAAATAGAGAAGGAGATCGAGGCCCTAATAGGGTGGGAATAAGAGAAAGATGGTAAAATTCAAGTTCATTCCATAGAGACACTACAAGAAAAGATGGATGAAGGGAAAAAGTCTACATAAGAACCTTTATAGGAAGAACATAATGGCAAGCCAAGAACTGAAGAAGGAGAAGAAGAGGGAGAGAAATAAAATGGATAAGAAGAAGAGGGAGAATAAGAGGAAGAAGATGAAAAAGATGAAAAAGAAGGCACTAGCACAAGCATTAATGCTAGTGAAGAAGAAGAACTAAGTGAGGGAAAGGATTATGAATTAATAAATAGGGAAAGGGAACATCAAGACTTTAAGGAGGATGAGGAATTGTACATGATGGAGTGCATGAATCCAAATACTATCATGATCTTAATTCACCAGTAGGTCTCTTGGGTAATGGATTGCTATATGGATGATCCTGAGTTTAAGGTTCCAACCTGAGTGATGCAAAGTACCAAGAAGCTAGAAAAAGGCCATTATTACCAAATCCTTAACCCTCATGACTTGAACCATGTATACTCAGCCATGATGTTATCAAGATGGCTTCCTCCATCATGTACAAGAACATCATTAATTATGCTCACACATATATCTATAAGAAAGTAAACAAAAGTTGAGAAAGAGTACCAAGTGATGAAACTAAAGCTCTAATAGATGGTGGATCACATAAAAGAGGCAGAACCATCCCTCCTAGATGGTGTGAATACCTTGGAGATGAAGGAGGTAGACCAAGTATGCATGCTTATGGATCATATGCTTCCTACAATAAGACTATCACTTAAAGATAAATAAGACCCTTGTGAAGCCTTGAGGAGAGAAATGAATAATAATTTGGATGTAGTGGAGGACCTCTTTTGTAGAATAAAAGAAGGCATAGAATAAGAAGATAATATATTTTATAGCTTCACCAATTAAGCAACAATAATTGATGTACACCTCAAAAAGGAAAAGGAGGAGAAGGATGCTCTGTTCAAACACTCCTGCATAATGATAAGGACTGAGTGCATGTAGATAATGTCTAAGGTAAACTCCCTTAATGCTCAACTAAAAACATAGGAGTGAAACCTAGAGGTGGTATTCTATGCCTTCCAAACTAAGACTAATGAGCAGGGAGATATTTTGGATGGTGGGGTGAGGCATGTGAAGGAAAGGCTTGAATCCTTTATGAAATAGCTAGAAATAATATATGTGATTTATCTTGAGGGTGCATCAACTAAAGTAGATGGTGCCATCAATGAAATTAAGGTCACTATCTAAGGCTTTACAAATATAAAGGTAGATCTCAAATAAGGTGTGTTTGAGTTCTTCGCACCTAAAACACTCAAAGACTAGTCTGGGATAGACTATAATTTTTTTAGGGGGTAATATTGGGGCCCCTTTTGAGAAAATATGTGGACCAAGATCTGGAACAAGGCATGCCCAAATTCTGTGTAGCTAAGGTGCTTAAAGATTAGTCTGAGGTAGATTAGAAATTTTGTATTGGGTAATGTTAGGCCCCCTTTGGAATAGGTATGTGAACTACACTAACTAGACCTATCACATCACAAGGTGGCCCTTGGAGTGGTGGCTCCCATTTTTGTACAGTTTGGTGCCAGTTATAAAAGTCCTCATGGATCCCATACTAACTAGCAGGTAGTTTCATAGTGCCAACTTACATAAGGATGTCCCTACCAAGACTTGGATGTCAAAGAGTGGAATAGGTGTGAGTAAATGATAGATCAGTGTATGGCATGTACTTATTCATAATGTATAGTATAATGGAGCTGATGGAGTAGCCATAACTCAACACACACCCGTACAACCTAGTAGGAGATGCCCATCCACCTATTTAAGAAGACCCACATTTGAAGACAAATGGAAGTGATTAAGTGAAATAAATCTATGGAAAATAGAGAGAGAACTAGTAGTATTTATTATTTTGCATAAGGTAGTTTAAGTATTTGAATGTATAACCAAATCTCGCATGTGAGCTATTGGGCTTGAATAAAGCTAGGGAGAGCATATACTATGTTACTATATTGAACTTTGTTGATGAACTATAAGTTAATGAAGAATACTATTGAAATAATGAAGTATTAATCCATGTTTTATAATCTACATGATGTTATGCTTACAATCTAGTTTCCTTTAAGCTTTTTTTTAGTTTTTTCATAACATATTGGAATATAGATGTTCAACCCTAGTCCCTAATGTCATCCATGTGACATTTAACAACCTCGACCAGCTTATAGATGCATTAAGTGTTGGAAACCAAATGTACCAAGGATCCATGACCCATGTCTAGAGAAATATCTTAAGAATGGGATATTTAACATAAGCCATCTTTATGAATCAGTTTAATACCCAAGTGCCTCCAACTAGCTAGTCTCACAGCTTACACTACTATGATCCCTACTTGACCAAGTATGAGCTTGGACCTTAGGAATTGGAAAACTAAGAAAGCTCATTACTATTGGACTTCCCTTTACAGAGTTAAAACTAGAAGTACACTTGACCCCCTCTATCCAATGACTGAGCCACTTCAAACCCTAAGCTGCACCATATTGAAGCTAGCCTAACATAGGCCTAATCCCTTTATTATTGCACTTCAAGTGAGCTAAAAAGGATTGAAAATTATGATTAAATATTGATTTTTAAACCTTAATATCCTCATGCCTAGCTCTATAAAGTCTATAAATAACTTGGCTTGATAGTTAAGTGCATGATGAAGCATAGAAGGCAACCTAGAGTACTTTTCTAATCCTCATGGATCCCATGATAGCTTTCAAGTAGTTTTATAGTGTTGACTTACATAAATACATCCCTACCAAGACTTAGATGTGGAAGCTAAAGAAACATATGTTGGAGAGTGGAGTAGGTGAGATAGCAACCCCTAAATGATAGATCAACATATGTTATGCATTCATCCACCTTAGACAACGTAGTAGAGATGATGGAATAGTGGTAACTCAACACTTGGCATGTACCCATTCAAGCTGGTAGGAGACACCCATTTGCCTATTTAAGAAGACCCACATTTGAAGATAAAGGGAGGAAATTAAGTGTAGTGAAGCTCTAAAAAAGTAGAGAGCAATCTAGTAGTATTTCATTTAATGCATAAGGTAGTTTAGAGATTTGAATCTATAGCCCAATCTTGCATGTGAGAAAATAGGAATGAATGAGCTAGGGATATCATATGATCTATTAATATATTAAACTTTGTTGATAAACTACAAGCTAATGAAGAATATTATTGAAGAAATGAAGTATTAATGTATGTTTTATATTCTACATGATGTTATTCTTATAAGCTAGTTTCCTTTAAGATTTGTTTAGTTTTTTCATAATATATTGGAATATGGAGGTTCAACCCTAGTTGCTAATGTCATTCATGTGCCATTAACCAACCTATAGATGTATTAAGTGTTAGAACTTGAATGCAGCAAGGTTCCATGACCCATGTCTAGAGTGATATCTTAAAAATGGATTATTAAACGTAAGCCATCCTTAGGAATTAGTTAATTACCTCAGTGGCTCCAACTAGCTAGTCCCATAACATATGCCACTATGAGCCCTCACTAACCAAGTATGGGTTTGTACCTTAGGACTTAGACCACTAAGAAAACTCATGAGTATTGAACTTACCTTGAAAACTTAGAGTTGAAAGGTCACTTGAGCCCCTCTATCCAATGATTGAGCCCCTTCAAATCCCATGTTATGCCATATTGCAACTAGCCTAATGTGGTCCCAATACCTTTGCTATTGCACTTTAGGTGAGCACACAAGGCTTGAACCTTATGTGAAAATTATGTAGTGCCATAACATTATTAAATTTTGTGTGATAGACCTTACTATCATAATGCCTAGCTCCACCAAGTCTAAAACCAACTTGGATTGATAGCTAAATGCATGACCAAGCATAGAAACCAACCTAGAGTACTTTTATACAACAAATTCACAACCAAATTGGATAATAATCCAATATCTCTTAAACATTACCTTAACATTAAAGACATCCATACTCCTCTTTCCCCTCATACATAGTTTTCTTAGAATGTTTTTGGCATGCCCCTAGAAGGACCTAAAGGGTTTACTATAGCCATTGTGTCCTCCCATAGTAATCCTCCCCTAGTAGTTTCTTATAATAATAGTATATAATATTTAAACAATCCACCTCCAATAGAATATATTGGTCCATCCCAAACTATAACCCAAGCCCAAAATATTATGAAATGTCAACCTACATTTACAAAACCTTATACCATGACACCTCACAATGTAGTGATCTCAATCATCAACACTCTTCCACCCATCCAATCTACCATATCTTCAAATCCTCAAACTCAAACTTGGAAACAATATCCTATGAGTTAACCTCCTCAATAATACATCCCAATAACTACCTGATACATAGCTCCCTCACAAACCCTTGGTTCCACTTATATATCATTGTAAGCCCCAAAGTATGTGGTAAAATCCTAATCAATTATAATCACTTTAGTTGATTACCCTTTTCCACAACCCTTTTCCACTTTATTTCCTACCTATCAACATCAAAAAAAAATGTCTTGGTGGGTATTCCTCATTTTAATACCCAACCTAACCTTATGAACAAACTTATGAATAGGATGGAAAATTTGGAAGCATTTGCCTCTAGGTAGAAAAATATTCTCACTTATGAGAAAATATGTAATGAACCAATTAATCTAATTGTCACCATTATATTGTACCCCTTGTAATGGTAAATTATGAAATTTATGAAATTTCAAAATAAGGAATATCCTTATCAATGTATTCAAGCATTTAGACATGCTTGTTGTCTTATATCCCATGAAAATGCTCTTCTCTTGAGAACATTTCCATGGCATTGGTTGGACTAGGTTTAGACTGGTATAGCTCTATCCCTCAACATTCCCTATTCTATTTTGGGAAACCAACCCAAATGTTTTTAGAGCACTTCTCCATTAACATTACAAGAAAAGTGTCTATCACTGACCTTTATACAATTAGACAATTTGATGATGAATCTATCACTAATTTTTTGGCTAGATGGAGGAGTCTTATGAACCAACTCACTTTTTCCATTCCTCAACCAAAAATAATATAATTATTTGTGAGATCATATTTTAAACATATCTCATCAACATTGTGGATCCAATCCTTCAAAACTTTTTATTATGCCTTTTTCATGGTCCATAAAGTAGAAATTTAATGTTTATAAGAAGGGAACGTAAAGTTACATAGTATAAGTTTCAAACCTAATCCCTCTAAGGGAAGTAATAATACTAAAACCAAAGGCACAACTAATGTTTTGGTCTTAAAATTAACACCCCCATAGATTAAAAAACCATTCCAAACCCTCTACCTTCAAAGCACAATTAAAAAAAAAACCATTAACACATTTTATTTGATGATAATACACACCCTTAAGGGAATCTTACACTTCTATCTTAGACAAGGTCCCAAAATCATCTATCATCAAACTTACTTAGGTGAGACATATTGATAAATCTTACCCTATGCCTAGCTGGTTCAAGGAAAATGACTTTTGAAATTACCATCATGTAATAGGTCATGACATCAATAGGTATCACTAATTCAAAGGTTTAGTGTAAAACATTATTGATTAAGGAAAATTATACTTAGATAAACCTAATTCTTGCCTAATTAGTCCATATACATATTTGGGTACTCATTCCCTAACCATGCTTCTATATATAATTTCATACATGTTAATTCATTATGCACCTTGAACCACAAGACCCATGTGATTAGTAAAATCAATGATCAAATTCTACCTAAATAGGTTGGTAGTGATTTTTAAACATGTTCCAAAATAACTAAAATCGTATATATCCATATAAAATATGCCTTTAAACCATATAAATCAATTAGAGATATCCCCAAGACTCACTCAAGCTTTCTAGATCTCAGTATTTGGGATCCTCTCAAGGAAAAATTATCTAAACCCATTCAGGATAAACAACTATAAGTAAAATTTGATAAGGATATCAAGGAGGATGATTGTTTAAACATCCTAAAAGATACACATACCACTCCCTTTATCACTAAAACATCTCCATCTAGCATACCCTTCATTTTACTCCCCTATGAGGAGACTGCTATGTTACCAAAACCAAACCCAAGACTAACTCCCCTCATATCTTGATAAGAGCCAAATCTTAGAGAAATTAGGGCAAGTACATTAAGAATTAGAAATAAGAACCTCAGGGCATCACAAGTAAAATCCTTATAATATCCTCCCATAAGGATTGAAATCCATAAAGAGGATATCCCTTATATTCCCAATTAGATTCAAAAAGGGAAGGTGTATTTGCTACCTATTCAAAATAGAACATCCATATTAGGATCTCATCCTTAGGCAAGACTAAATCCACCATTGTAAAATACTCTTATGAAGAGAATATACCATTATAGAGGGATATCCCTACTATAATAATTACAATTCATAACCCTTTAAATCTATACTAACCATAAGGCCTACGTGTAAAGCCTTATCCTAAGCATAAAGTACCTATTGTAAGGAATATTAAAACAACCAGTTTGAGGGATCAAGGCTTGAAAGAAAAATAAACCTCCACACTAATACCTTGAAACATATAAAAAATTAGAAAAGATCCATTAAAGGGGTCTTACTCTAAGATTCTTGATTAATGTATTCAAACTTCCCTTGTCACTGTACTACCCATAAAACCTATTAATCCCCATATTCAATGAAAAACGTGGTATCAAGATAAGAATAAATGTGTGCATAATCAAATATCAAGACATGATACTAAAAATTCTAACACATTAAAAGTTTAGGACTGAAATTTCTTAGAAGAGGATGATATTTTAATGGAACAATTTGGTCATGACTATCCCCATAATCAAATTACTAGGTCACACACACCTCAAGAACTAGTATATCATCAAGAAAGTTGGAGTGAGTCTAAAAGGAATATAGAATATCTGATAAAACTCAATATCAACACCTCTTAAACCCTCTTTATTTGGATGAGTCTAAAAACATGACAAATCTGCCATTATTTTAGATTTCCATGATTCACATAGCTACACAATTCTAGACACTAGATCACAAGACCCAAAATCCCAACAAAGCCAAAGTAACTATTAAAAAAGCTCCTAATTCTACCACAAGAAATCCTACAATGCCTATACCAAAACCTAAAATTTTTATTTTAGGAAAAGTGAAAAATAATAATGCTTGATAATTTATATAAATATCCATTTTGAAGTAGTTCCATCAACTCCTGATTAAGATATCTTGATATGAACTTGTCTAAAACTCTTCACATAATTATGAGGCTATGATAGAAGCCTTAAAATCCATTGAGATACAATTAGATGAACCCTAAACTTTATCAAATTTTATTACATCTATTCAAAATTCATCATACATAACTTTCCCTAATTTTAATATATCACCATTATAACCTGATGACTAGGCTCTGCCACTATTTATCACTACACAAATTGATCAAACCTGAATCAAATGAGTAATGATTGATAATGGAGAAACTATAAATATTATCTATTTTCATGCATTTAAGTATATAAATTTACCTATAACCATTATAGCTACATCTCCAACCATTTTATGAGCATTCAATGATATTATGGCCCATACATTAGGAACAATTATCCTTCTCATCCAAGTGGGCATACATACTCTCCCTGAGTTATTTTTGTAATATAATGGGAGTTTCAATACAACATAATTTTAGGATGTCCTTGGATACATTCCATATCTTGCATCCCTTCCACCTTGCACCAATGTATTAAATTCAAACATGAGGGCAAAATACACAATGTCCTATCCAATCCCACCCTATTTAGAACATGCGACCTTACCTTTGAACCAAATGATGTCTTAATTTTTTTTTAAAAACTTGATACCATCATCACAAAATGAATCATCATCTAGTATGACAATCCCTACATCAAGAATTATTGGTAACGATTTTTTTGATTCTATGTTTTAGTAGCTATCTATTAGAAAATATTAGTTATTCAGGGTTAACACTCTCCCCACTCCCTGGGAATATGGGTGTCTTGACAAACAACATTTGTATTGTCCCAATCACGGGGAATTCATTACCTTTACTCCACATTTTATTTGTACTCATTTAATCTATGGGAGGATTTATTAGCCTTCTTTAAGTCAAGGAAACAAACTCATGCTAAACTTTTTACCTCAATCTTCTCCTTCTTAGATAAACCCCACTTTGCACAAACATACATATAATGGTGTGCTTGAAATGGTTTTGGCATAATATACTAAAAACAAGGGCCACGTGAGGTTAAGTTAAGATATTTTAGGAAACCCCATGAAAACATAGCCTTGGTTTTAACAAAAATCCCAAAATTACCCCCCAAATCTACTATTTAGCCTATTATTTAAGAGGATACACCATCCTCACCATCTAACACCCCATCTACAATAGATGATGTTGTATCCATTCTTCTAAAAAAATTATTCAATGCCATCACTATTAAATCTCTTATCTATCATAGTAATGGGGAAGTCAAAACCATTCTTCTTTCCTACCCAAAAATGATAGGGAGTGATTTTCCTATTATGTTGTGGAGCTAAAAGCTTCACCAGGATGCAAACAAGAGAAGTTAAGGAGGATCCAGAGTTACGGGGTGTTGTTGATTTAGTTGCAGGAAAAATGGTGTCAGTCTAATCAGCTGACATCGGTCAAATAGCAAGAGGAAGCAACCAGCGTCGGTTACCAGTCGGCTGACATCGGTCATGGAGGAGCCGATGTCGGCAGCCTATGTGAGAACAGGCAGTTCGCATGACGAATCTGGGAGAGTCTGTTTTTGGACTGCTACTTTGCATTTTGAAGGCTAGTTGTAGTCTTGAGTTGCGAGTCTAATTATTGTAATTAGGTTAGTCTAATTATTGTAAGCATGAGATCTATATATGGACTCATGGGCTGTATTGTTAAGTGTGTGCTAGAAATCCATAGAGCTTTTAGAGAGAGCTAGTGTAGCTCCTCCTAGTTCTAAAGGGGTGCTAAGAGTGTTTGATCAGGGAGAGTTGCAAGGTCTGCAAGGTCAAGGAGCTGATCCACCGGGGTACTGGTTGAAGAAGGGTTCTTCAAGGGTGTAGAGAGATCTACAATTGTGAGTATGGTCTATTAAATTGCAGGTTGAAGGTTCATGGGAGATCTACTTGGAGTACAGTTGTGTGCTTGGTGAACTGGTAGCGTGTTACTGACTGGTTGGTGAGGTGAACATCAATTCTATATTGGAGTTGATTGTTGGGACCAAGAGAGAGAGGGAAGAAGGTCTTGAGGTGTGGCGAGCCTTTGAGGTGGAGGAAGAAGTGGCATCTTCCTTATTGTATATTCTTCTGAGTGATTATTAATACAATTGTGTATTGTCTCTCAATTCTTGTGTTGTTTCATATTTCTAGTTACTTATTGATTTTGGTTAAATTCCATGCTTAGTTGCTAATACGAGAAGTAGTCATATGTGCTCTGATTGTGGTGGAGCAAGATCCTGACAAGTGGTATCAGAGCTTTTGGTTGGGTTGACTAACAGGTGGTTTCAGATCTGGTAGTGTTTTTGATTACAAGTCACTCATAGGGGTTTCAAATTGAGTGGGAGTATAGCAACGGTAGAAGATAGTAAGCTACGAATGGAGAAACTAAATAGCACGAATGGTCTGATTGATGGAAAGAAGGAGCAGGTAAAAAGAGATCGTTGGTTGGTAGAAGATCAGCTTATGGAAGCATATGTTACAGGTAATATTGCACAGGATGTTCTGGATAAAGTGGAATCTTTGTTTACAGATTCTTTTGCCTCTTTCCATGTAGCCCAAAATAGAGCATCTTTTCATGGGTATGTCTTTGAAGACTTTAGAGAGATTTATTTAGGGGTTGGAGAGCCTTGTTAGATTATAGACGAAGGGGAAGTGAAGCTGAAATTGCAGGCAGATGACACACAGTGGTTGAAGGAAGTCATGCAGGTACCAGTCTTGGAGATGAGTCTAATTTCTTCAAGAAATTTGGGTGATGAGAGATGCACTGTAACTCTCACAGCGGATGCACTTGAATTAGATGGTGGTAAGAAAGTAGGTATCCTTTATCTATCTACTTATATTGTTGATTCACCTTCTGTTGTAGAGATGTGCCTTCATAGGCTTAGTCACATATGTAGAAGGAGAATGCAGGTTTTGAAGTGGAGGTCAGATGTCTTTGACAAGCTAAAGAATTGGAAAGCCTTGGTGTTCATGGAAGAGATGATGGACAGGGATCAGGTGAGGAAGCTGAATTATTCTGAGCAGAGTAGGGTTGATTTGATTAGGATTTTGATCCATGGAGAGCTCGCGGGTAAAAAGTTATCACTCATAGATGAACATAGGTACCGGCATCAGTTAGACAGTAACCGACGTCGGCAACAAGAAGACCAACATTGGTCATGAAGGAATCGACATCGGCAGAAGTGACACCAGTGTCAGCCAGGGAAACAACGTCGGCAGTCAGGTTTAGTACAGGGAGCCAACATCAGTTGGGAACAGACTAGGAGATGGCCGAGATCGGTCACTGGTACGGATAATGGGTGGACAGAAAGTCTCAAATGCCCATGTCAAGGTTGGAAAGAGTAAGTGAACCTCATATTCATTGTTCACCTTCTTTAAATTACTTATTGATGGTCAAGAACTAGGAAGATGGAAGAAGCAATGCAGGTAGAGTTTAGATACAGTGGGAGCTTGGCATGGATGAGGAGTGTGAGTCCTTGGAGAAGAACCAAATAGGTATTTGTTGGTAGATTTGTCAGCTGGAAGTAAGCACTGAGAGATGGAATGGATTCCCAAGTTAAAGAAGAGAGTGGACGGATACATGAGACAGAAGGCCAAGGCATATAGTCTTGAGGAAGTTGCAGGACAGTGGTATAGGTATTGACAGGTGGATGACTAAGCATGGCTTCAGTCAATGTCAGTGTAACTATTGTGGTTTTATCTTACCAGGTGGATGATGAGTCATGACATCATTCTGTTACTGTATGTGGGTGATTTACTAGTAGGTTTGTACATACAGGTATTTGCTGAGCTAAAGGTAAGGTTAGTTCAGAGGCGTGTCATGAAGAATTTGGAGCAGCAAAATTCTTTGGCATATGAGACATGGAGATTTGATCTCTAGTGGGAGCTGATGTGAAGACAGTGTTGGCGGAGTTCATGATGCAGGATGCAGAATCAAAAAGCACACCAAGGGCTGGACAATTCAAGCCTAGCTTGAAATAGGGTTCGAAATCACGTGAGGTCTAGTGTAGACCTGAGTTGTTTTCCCAAGCAGTGGGGGTTGTCAGAAAGTATGGAGCCAATTCGGGGAAGGAGTACTGGAGGGCAGTTCAGTGGGACTAGTAGCAGGGTTCTTGTTATGCAGGGTCAAGTTCTTCACCACATGGATATGTAGGTTCAGATGTGGCAGGTTACTTGAATGACAGGTGTAGCATCACAGGTTGTGTGGTGGTCAGTCTTTAGGGTTGATCTTGAAGAGGAATACAAGCCAGGGAATAATTTAGACAGTGTACAGGTATAGGTACAGGTGTAGCTATTTATCTCCAAGTGGGAGATTGTTATGTCATGGAGCTAAAAGCTTCACCAAGATGCAAATAGGAGAAGTTAAGGAGGATCCAGAGTTGCAGGGTGTTCCTGATTCGGTTGCAAGAAAAATGGCATCAGTCTGATCAACCGACGTCGGTCAGATAGCAAGAGGAAGCAACCAGTGTTGGTTACCAGTCATTTGACATCGGTCATGGAGGAGCCGATGTCAGCAGCCTGTGTGAGAACAGGCAGTTCGCATGATGAATCTGGGAGAGTCTATTTTTGGACTGCTAGTTTGCATGTTGAAGGCTAGTTGTAGTCTTGAATTGCGAGTCTAATTATTGTAATTAGGTTAGTCTAATTATTGTAAGCATGAGATCTATATATGGACTCATGGGCTGTATTGTTAAGTGTGTGCTAGAAAGCCATAGAGCTTTTAGAGAGAGCTAGTGTAGCTCCTCCTAGTTCCAAAGGGGTCCTGAGAGTGTTTGATCAGGGAGAGTTGCAAGGTCTGCAAGGTCAAAGAGCTGATCCACCGGGGTACTGGTTGAAGAAGGGTTCTTCAAGGGTGTAGAGAGATCTACAATTGTGAGTATGGTCTATTGAATTTCAGGTTAAAGGTTCATGGGAGATCTACTTGGAGTATGGTTGTGTGCTTGGTGAACTGGCAGCGTGTTACTGACTGGTTGGTGAGGTGAACATTAATTCTATATTGGAGTTGATTGTTGGGACCAAGAGAGAGAGGGAAGAAGGTCTTGAGGTGTGGCGAGCCTTTGAGGTGGAGGAAGAAGTGGCATCTTCCTTATTGTATATTCTTCAGAGTGATTATTAATACAATTGTGTATTGTCTCTCAATTCCTATGTTGTTTCATATTTCTAGTTACTTATTGATTTTGGTTAAATTCCATGTTTAGTTGCTAATACGAGTAGTCATATGTGCTCTAATTGTGGTGGAGCAAGATCCTGACATTTACCACCATCCCTACTCTTTAGTACCAAGATGATGAATAAATATTAACTCATTTAGGCATGAAGAATTTCTGTATATGAAATTTTATTCTATATAAAACCTTTAGTCTATTAAATGAAGATATCATCAACATTAGCATAGGATCTCAAAACACTCCATGAATTGTTAAGGTCATCAAATCTTTATGTCCTCAGGAGTACCAAGATTTCACTATGTTTATAGAAGATCATAGTGAAGCATTAAATTGGTCTTATAGTGATAAACTTTGTATCTATCCTACTATCATCATCCATAACATTATCACATGCATAAACACCAAGCTTATAAAATAAAAACATAAAAAGATGCATCCTAATGTTACACTTTTGGCCAAGGAAGAATTGAAACATCTCTTATCCATCAATTTTATATAACCCATTGATTAAACTAAATGGGTGTCTAATATCATCCATATCACAAAGCCCACAATAGGACTACACCTTTGTACTAATTATTGTGACCTTAATCCAATTTATCCTAAAGGTGATTTCCCTCTCCTTAATATTGAACAATTAGTGGACTTAATAGCTAGTCATGAAATGTTGTGTCTTATGGATGGTTTATTAGGATACAATCGAATCCTTATCACACTAGAAGATCAACATAATACTTCATTTTTTACTCCCTAGGTAGTCTCTTGCTATCAGGTTATGCCATTGACCTTATTAGAATGTTGGGGAAACATATCAAAGGGCCATTTCCTATATTTTCCATCACATAATCCATAAAATCATTAAATATTATGTGGATGATCTCCTTGGTAAGTCAAAACTACAAAAATACAACCTTTTAGTGCTTAAAATAATATTCATTTGCCTAATCTAGTTTCATGTTCATCTCAATTCCAGGAAATATATTTTTGGAATTTTTATGGGTAAGATGCTGGATTTTATCATCTATACTCAGGGGATAGATGTCAAACCTACAAATACCAAATCCATTACAAAATGCCACCCCTATCCAATCATAGGCATTTGCATAGTTTACAATTAAAATTATAGTCCATTCATCATTTTATCTCCTAGTTATTTAATTGATGTCAACCATTCTATCAAATCTTAAGGAAAATATCCATTTAATTTAGGACTTTACCTATCAAAAGGCCTTTATGCCCTCAAAATCTATCTTTTCTCACCACTAGTTCTCATTCCTCTTATGGAAGGGCAACCTTTCTTCTTGTATATCTCAACCACGAACCATGCCCTAGGAACCATGTTTGCCCATCATTATGAACAACATAAAGAGAAGGTGGTTTATTATATAAGTCCCAATATAAATTAATACAAGACATGCTATACACATAAATAAAAATTATTCTTGTCTCTTGTCTTTGTAGCTTCTAAGCTTCACCATTATCTTCTTAATCACAAAACCTACATGATCATGAATGTAGATCCACTAAAGTTTATGTATTTAAAGCCTTAACAGAATCAACAAATGACCAAATGGCTTATGCTTTTGGAAAAATTTGATCTTGAGTTTATCCACCAAAAATCAGTTCAAGGTCAAACTATTACTAATCATCTTGCTAAATCACCTCTTGTTGATAATCAACCAATCAAATTTGAATTCATAGATGAGTTCATAGACTCCACATCCTAATTACATACATAATATGAAATTAATCTGTTATTTTATGTATCAAAGTGAAATAATAGTGGGGGAGATGGAATTATCCTAATCCCTTTAGAGGGAACACCTATACCTTTATCTTTTAAGATTGATTTTAAATGTACTAATAATATGGCAGAATATGAGGCTTTGATCATAGGTATCTAACCACTTTATCCTTAGGTATTAAATCACTTAATATCTATTATGATTCCTATATTTTGGTTAATAAAATAAAGGGCATATACCAATGTAAAAATCACACCCTTCTAAAATATAAGACCTTGGCTAATCAATTACAAGCTAATTTTGAGCATTATGATATCCAATCCATTCCTTGGTTAACTAACAAGTTTTTAGGTACCATAGACTCCTTGGACTCATTTAACCCATCTTCATCTCAGGAATCTAAGTTATTTATCCTAATCCATAAGATTAATCAACCTTATTTTATAAAAATTTACCTTCATTCCATTTTTAGTGTAGAGGAAAACCCATTTTATCTTTTATATGTGTAAATATTCGATTATTTATCAAGGGTAATTATTTTTCTAGATTTATCCAAAAATGGAAAGCAAGATTTCTAGCATTACATCACATTTTTAATCATATTAAGGGGTGTTCTCTATAATTATGGTTTTACTAGTATCCTTTTTTGTAATCTTTAAAATCATGAAGCCACCCTTACTATCAATAAAGCTCATGATAGGTCACGTGGTGGACATTTTAGTTTCCACATTTTTGCTAAGAGGATCTTATGATTAGGATATTATTGGCCCACCTAAAATCACTATTATTGTGAGTACATTAGGAAATTCATAAAATACTAGTAGCATGTCAATCTATCATATGTCTCTATTCATGCATTACATGTAACACATGATATTTGGACATTTTCTCAGTGGGGGATTGATATTATACATCAAATCAATCCTAAATATTCCTAATGCCATCAATTTATTATTACTGCCACTAAATATTTTAATAAATGGGTGGAGGCTATTCCTCTTATCTCACCCAAAGAAAACAAGAATATAGAGTTTATTAATCAACATATTATTTGTCTCTTAGGCATTCCTCATAATATCATCACATATAATGTAAAATATTATAAAAATAAAAAGGTTCAAGAGTTATATGAATATTTTAACATTAACCTAAGCTTCTCCTCACCTTATTATCCTCAAGCCAATGGACAAGTTAAGGCATCTAATAAAAATATTGTCAAAATCATAACTAAAGTCATTAATGAAGCTAGAAAGAAGTGGAATATTCATGTTCCCTTTGCCTTGTGAGATTATCAAACTAGTATTTGAACCCTTATGGGTGCTACCCCCTTCTCTCTAGTTTATGGTACTAAATTTGTACTTCCTCTTGAAGTTTAGATTCCTTCCCTTAACATATCTCTTAAATATGTCATTTCTGAGGATGAATTCTATTAGGAATGATTATCCCAACTTCAGCTCTTGGATAAACATTGATTATCTACCCTTAACCATCTCTATGTATATCAAGAATGAATAAAACATGCATATAATAAACATTTAAAAGAATGTGAATTTAATATTGGTGACCTTGTCATAAAACAAAATCAACATGTCACTAATATGGAAAAGAGAAAATGAGGAAAATTTGCTCTAAATTGGCTTGGACCATATATTATCAACCATAAATATGGATCTAGGGCATATCATTTATTCTCCCTTGATGGAAAACTAGAATGATAACCTCTTAATTCATTGAATTTTCATCCTTTCCATTGTCAACAAGTCTTAATCCCCTTGGTCAACCTAGTTTCTTTTCTTTTGGTTTGATAGTTATCCCTTTCATCCCTAAATAAAAATATACCAAATAATGATATATAGATTCATGTGGTTATTCATCAACATGTGTATTCTCACCATGAATATGAATACCCTTAGATTTATTCATACCATTTTTTAATTTTTTAAGTTCTACCTATAATGGGAATGAGACCCAAATCATTATTTATTGAAACCCTCCCTATCATCTTAGTAGTTTTTTTTGGGAATAAGAGTATCATCTTGTATAATAACTCCTTGGGGTAATATTATAGGATACTTTAAACTAACCCATAATAAAATGATAACACTGAGATCAAATACCAAATAAAAAATGATCTATAACAAAATTCAAAAATAACAAATTGATCCCATGAAGGACAAATGTAAAATTTATAAAAATAGAAAAAAGTGTAGACTGCTCTCTTTAAGGACAACTACTTTGAAAAGTCATCTCTCAAATGTATACCACTCCATTTAAGTATGGATATCATTCATAAAATATCCCAAGAAAGATTCCTACATTGATCAACATTCTTTAAATTAGTAGACTCCCAACATTAATCAGTCTACACAGATTGGCACAAAAGGATCCTAAAATCGGCCTTAGTTTTAGGAATACAAGGTGACAACATATTATTCATAAAATATCTATTTTTTTATCAAAATACTAAAGAAAATCCATAAAAAAAAATTATCTTAAACCAATATATCCTTAACTTAGTTCACCTAAGACTACTAGGTTATTTATTAATAGTCAGATAATGATGCACATGAAATTATTACAAGAAGTTTTCTTGGATTATGGTATCATCCAATGATGAGTAATAGAATGTGTGCCTCTTGATCCTAAATAAATCAAAATTATGCTAATTAATTATATAAAATAGGATCACCACATATATCTTGATCATAGGGTAAGAGTATCATAATTAAATCTATGGCATCACGTAATATACATCCATAATCACGTAATCATTATCCATAATCATTTTAATGTAAATAGATAATCCATAATATAATCAAACCCATTGTTATATTAAAAAATATCTATAATACATAATCTAAAATATAATATAGTCAATAATCTGATCCACATCCATAATCGCATAATCGTGATCCATAAACATGTTAATATAAATCCATAACATTGAAATCCATAATAAATCTATCACATCATCTAATTAGATAAATCCATAATCACATGATCTAAATACAAAAAATCCTAAAATTAACTCAATAATCAATAATACATAATCTGATAAACTCCATAAATCACAAAATATACCACCACAACTAATAATCAAATCATGTATCTCTATATATAAATTCTCAAATGCATTTCATAAATCTTGATATACAAAATATGTGGATTTGTGGCTAGTATAATAAATAAAAAATGAGATACTCCATAAACTATAGATGTCTTAGATGGATTTTCCTAATACCTCCACCTCTTCCTCCACTCCCATCCCCTCCCCCATCACCTCTCCTATCTCTCCTTTGATGTCTATTCCAAGATACACTCCCTAAACTGACTAAACCTATGTGTGTCTGTCTGGAGGATCTTCCTTATGTGGATAAATGGGTGGCATACCAAGGAATATATGGATTCAAATATATTACAATCTACTCATAATATCACATCTCAATTCATATATCTTGATACCTATCTACACTCATAGTATTTGTTTGCCATGTACTCAACCCAACCACCCCTAAAAATATATACCCTATGGGGCCTTCATCCCCTCATCACAAGATATCTCTCTCCACATGGTATCTATCTTGAGCCTCAAATTCTAGATCATGAATAAATATTAGGGTGTCATACTCCACCTACAAAGCATCTAATTTGGTTTGAAGAACATCTCACTCCATCTATATGGTCATGAGTTCCCCTTGCACTATGCTCACCAATCCCTATAAATCAATACATTGTGATCTCAGTGATGATCCCTATGACATATATCTCCTCATCCTCTCCTTACTCCTCTCCCCTCTCCTCCTTATCTCTTCCCCCTCCTCCTCTACATCCTCCATCTCCTCATTTTCTCCCTCCTACCAAGGTCAAACCACCCTCTCCTTCCTTACATCTATATGGCCTGGCCACCATGCTAAGTATGATATTGTATACCCTGTATCATATAAATATACATCCACTACCTCCTCCTTGGATCTGATCAAAAAATTTATAGTATCTATATTTGGGATTCTAGGATCTATATCATCCTATCTATACTTTGTAAGGCCCATGGTATATCCTGTATCTGCCCAAACTTTCTCTTCACCATCCTAAAATGGAAAATATCTAGGTAGTCCATCCTCCTCCCTATAAGGCATCTTTCCATTCAAAATTTTTTAGCTCTACCTCTATCATATGACATGAAGTAAGTATAACATAGGGCCTCTAAATGATGTCCCCATCTTATATATCACTAATGACTCATTGATAATATGTCAAGTCCCATGTCACACCATATATATAATCTCATACTCAATATTCCTTATATTAAGGAAATGCAACACTATGATTAGTATCATACTAGTGTATCCTTAGGGTATCAATGGGTCAAACCATCCTGATGTGTTCGTATACCTAACACTACAAAAAAAGTTCACATTTAAACCATATCTCTTTTAGGTCTTCCAACCCCACAATTCATGGTATAACTATGCCATTAACATTAGGGCCTAATAAAATACTATCTACTACTCTATAATGTCTGTAATAACACCTATAAAGCCCTATGGGAACATGATTCCACCTAAATTTGATAGGGCATAGTATGAGATGGATAACATCATCATCATTAGTACTCCCCTCCCCTCTATATCCAAATCATATAAAGGCTCAAAAATAAATCCTCGTACTTTGAACATAATATCTATGTCATCTCTACCATGTAACCATGTCAATGCTACTACATAACCCTAATCATCCATAAGTATAATATTAACCCCCTAGATTGAAAGCCATAGTATCCTATAAATATCATCCTCTGTGATGGTCATCTCTCTTGAAGGTAACCAAAATGTCGTCATGGTCACATCCCATCACTCTAGTAGTGATACCATATAACATGTCTCTATGAATGTGGTGGTAAAAGCATACTCCTCTTAATCCCATGGCCTCCATATGAACCTAATCCTCATCACTCATCTAGTCATATAACCACTCTAATAGATGTGGTACTAAATCCTGCATCCTTAGAAATGTTTGTGCCTATTACCAGAACCATATATAAGCCTTAAAATTTTTTAATTTCAACTTATTTTAACCCTAGACACTTTAACTTAGTTATTCACCTTTTTTAATAGATTGATGTTGATTCAAATTTGTTTAATGATGTTGCCACTGAATCATTACTGATTCACTAGAATCACAACCAATTTTTGATCACCATACTAATCTAAAATCTATACACATTACTCAAATCCAAAAAAAAAACCAAAAAAATAAAATAAAAATAAGGCTAACTCATCTGAAGATCATCATTATCACATCTGATTGCTACCACTCACCTTTATTATACCAAATGTCACAATAGTTATCAAATTTTAGCTCTATAATCACCACAAATTGATAGAAAATGATCTCTCTCCACCTCATATTTAATTATTTACTCATATTTATAATTGGCATCAATTTGTTTGAAATCAACATCATATTATATGGATCATCATTTATTTCATTAAAATCATTGTTGATCTACCCCTTTTAAAGTACTTATAGTTTTTTGTAGATCCAATCTTGATCCACAGCCTAATCTTGTTACCTTACCACACCTATCCCATTATTTGTCCTATTAAATTTTATTTTTTTGGATATATACCCCCTATTAGTCCAACAACCTACATAAATAACGTACTTGTTGGGAATTTCCCCTCTATGGATCTCGAGATTGCATCTCCTCTTGAGAATAATAGTCTATAGGTAGTTTGCACACCATCTCACACACTGTATTCTTTGGTCAACCCAACATTATCACTTGTTATCTTTATTAGTCTTCATTTAATTCCCATTTGTTCATAACTATGGAAATTTATTACATGATTTGACTTGGGTCATCCCTATATGTTCTATCTCACACCCTAGAAGTGTAAAACCATAGACTTCATGTCATCCATATGCACTCTTAATACTCATTTGCTATCCATCCATCCCATCACCTATTCCTCATTCTATGTTGGGTCCCAATTTGAGGGGGGCTACCTCTTCAAATAATCCTAGGGCATTGGACCTCTGACATTTTTTGTCTAACAACACATATTATATATCACTCCAAAAAAGGGGTAAATGTAGAAAATACAATTTTGTATGTTATATATGAATTATTTGGTGTCTTAGGTTCCTTATTATTATTATTATTATTATTATTATTATTATTATATTATCTTAATTACCCCTACCCTAAAGTCTAACTTATTTATTATTAGGTACTTACCAATTTATTTTTACAAATTACCATTTTACCTCCCTAACCACCAAAATCTAATTAAAACCCATAAAATCTTAATCCCATAACAACCTAACCACATATAAACCCATTATTAACAAACCTACACATATAATCCTAAATTATCCATATTTGGAACAAAACAAAGTGAATTAAGCCAAACTCTTGCTAAAAAGGGTAAATCGATGGTGATACTCCTACAATCAGTGTTGATTCTATAGATTGATGATATATATATATATATATATATATATATATATATATATATATATATATATATATATATATATATATATATATATATATATATATATATATATATATATATATATATATACAAATGATTCTTTGGTTCTAGGGCCATGAATTATGAATCTTAATATTCTACTTAGATTTCCTTAGTAGAATTAAGGTGAATTTTATAACCACACTATCAAAATTACACTCTACCTAGTCCACATCAACGATCACAATTCAAAAAGATCACTTACATCTTCAAGAGAAATACATTGTTCCTATTATTTGTTCAAGGTAAGTATTTTATCTTAGTCATTTCATTTCTAATTACATTCCTATCTTTTCCTATTCATCCCACTCTTACGATAAAACAAACATCCCTATTTTCCTTTATGATTATCCTTTGTCACCTTTGAGTTTTCTCTTTTTAATCTAGTGCAATTTTAATAGAATCATCATTGATTCATCTAAATCAACATCAATTCTATAACATCAACATTGATGCCTACACTCAATTTTTAAATCCAAACCATTAAATCCTATATCTCTATCTTAGATTCAATCTAATTTGATCTCTTATGTTTTTAAACATGGGATTTTCTTGTATGTGACTCTGCTTAGAATTGTGCATGACATCATTAATATCATTGATCTACCCATCATCTTTCAACCCTTTTTCACCAACCAAAGTGGTATAGCCTTTGAATTACCACTTTGTGCCATTTATTACTCTCCCTTAATTGAATCCATTTCTAAACAAATATATTTTATACAAAAGGATGTGAATACTACTACATCTTATTGGAATGAATACTTGCTTACATTAATACTTTAAATGAAGTTTAACTCATAATCATTTTATTATAAAATATTTATGTTTTGTAATTTTAGTGTTTACCTATCCACTCAATTATTAAAATAGTGATTTGACATCTACTTGAGTAAGTTAATAACTTCCTTGGACTAGTTCCTAATAAGGAATCTCACCTATCTATCTATTAATCCATTTTGTCCAAGTTATCTCCTTGTGTGCAGGTTATTCTTCCAAGATAAAATTAAGTTCCCTCATTTGATTGATTCAAGAGGTGCAAAACCATATTCTCATCTCTATTTACTCTTCATAAATTTTTTATTTATTTAACATTTTATTAGATAATTAAATTAAAAGGAAAAAAAATGAAAAACTACTATAGCAATAGGTGCTCCCATAAGTAAAGATCAATTCTTGTACAAAGGAAATTAACACCAAAAGTGGAAATTAGCATCAAAATGATACTATCCAAGGTAGGGTGATATTTTTTAGGAGTTTTTATGACACCTCAATGTAATTTTGGAGACTCAGACCAACCCTTGTACCATTTTTTAACTTCTAGGTCCTTCATCTTAGATAGTTTCCAACTAAATATTCATTTGTGTCAGTCATTGCTATTATTATAAACATCAATTTAGATCAATTATTTCATAAATGAGTGGCTATATTTATTGTATATTTTATATCGTAATTTAATGTATACAAACCCTTTAACAACCTAGGTATTACACTCCATAACCCTTAGAATTTAAATCATTTGGTAAACTTAACTTACTTTGACCACTGATCAAACCATAGACTTTAATGCTCTTAGGGTTTTTATCCTTATTTCTATGCTTATATATTAGTTATAAAATATAATATTTCTTTAATTATTTAATTTTTACAATCTTTAATAGATTATATTTCTTTAAAAGTTCAAAATATTCAAATATTATATTTCTTACTTCTTTCCCAACCTACAATGGCAGAATTCAACAACTAATTCGTTTAATGCTCTTAGGGTTTTTATCCTTATTTATATGCTTATATATTAGTTATAAAATATAATATTTTTTTAGTTATTTAATTTTTACAATCTTTAATAGATTATATTTCTTTAAAAGTTCAAAATATTCAAATATTATATTTCTTACTTCTTTCCCAACCTACAATGGCAAAATTCAACAACTAATTCGATGAAACTGATAATAAATAAGTAAAATATTTCATTTCCAAATATTTAGATATGTAATATGAACTTATCAACATTATCCATGAATAAGCTCATAAATAAAATAATGGTCAATCTTCTACTCCCCTAGATAATAATATTGTTACACCTACTTTGGGGACAACTCATCTTGTATAATAACATATTTTATCTCTACAACCTTTACCAATGGAAACACCTCCTATGGATAGTTCATCCTATCTAGATGTAAAATCCCTTATGTATGATATCCATGATCTATAGGCCAATGTGTTACATCTTCAACATAGTGCTACAAGGACATCCCATACCTTAGATTCTCATGTCATTTAACATACACCTTTGGCATACCCCATAGTGGAAAGTCCTTTTACATCTAAATTTATGGAACTTAAGATTAATTTGTATGATATTAAGGGTAACCTAGATCATCATCTACAATATTTCTATGCAACATGTTTGGACTATGTGTCGAATGATTGGGTTTTTACTAAGTTGTTTCCATGTAGTAAGTCGGTTGTTTACTAAGTTGTAAAGCACTATGATTTACAATGGTTTTGTGACCCTATAAATCAAACCAAAACAACATTAAATCTAATGGTATATATGTTTTTGGCACACTTTTAAATCAACATCATTGATAAGGTTTCATATGCTCAAGTAGCTCAACTTAAACATAAATCAAATGAGCCTAAAAAATAATGTCTTGTGATATAAAACTATATTGGATAAGATGACTAGCCCCATTGTAGATACAAAAATACAATAAATATTCAAAAAAATTATACTACCAACATTACATGAGGTTATATTATTCATGAAGTTTTCAACATTCACATATTTATGCAACACAATGAAAGAAAGGACAGTAAAGGTTCTCTCTATGGGTAAACTAAAGTACACATATATATTAGATTAAACTAATAAGAGTTATAATAATCACCATACAATTTGGAACCTAGTGAGAATAATAATGATTAGAAAAAAATTTAATGTAGCTTAAGATCCACTTCTTCACTTATTTTTATCAACTCCTCCATGAAAAAGTTTTTAGAAATCTTCCATAATCACTAGCATATGTTTCATAATAAATCTTATAATGCAATGCCATTTTTTTCCCTCCCATCAAAGAGGTTTATATGACTAGGAATCTTCCAAATAACTATGATTCCAATGTGTTATGTGAATATCATAGGGCATCAAGCCATACTATAAATAGATGAATCAATTTGAGATATAAGATATAAGATTTTATAGAGGCCAATATCATTAATGTGGGGATACCTATATAGGAACATAAAGTTCAACCATAGAACGCAATTAATTGGAAATATTTTTGGATCCATTTAAAAAACATATAGGTAATGAGGTAGGAGGCACTTTAAGTTTTCACTATAAATATCAGGCAAAACTACCATCAACATCTTATCATAATAATATACAAGACACATACCTCTACATAATATCATTGGTGTATATCATACCATAATGATAGATAGATATTTCATCACTTTATAGTATTAGGATATTATCGATGATTATTAAAATTAATATGCATTCTATATATGAGCCTACATTGATCTTCATTCTATTCAATTGTCATGGTTGGCAACTAGTCAAGTGTCAACATGTGCATAATCACACTTCTAAAGAACTTACATTATTTAGAGTGGGACTTTTATTAGATAGATACAATTATTCATGGTTTTAGTTTCCATGTTTATAGATAGTTTGGGATATTTTACTCCTAGTAAAGGTTGGGCCACCATATGTGGTCATCAATTTATTAGTCATACATATTACATGTATATTTAGCATGTTATTAGGTAGCCCATAGATACAACAACTCTAATCCATTCTATCCACTATTAATATATGCCTTAAGAATATACATGTTAATCAAGTGGTTATCATTTAATGCCTCACATATGAGTATCCTTCACTTATCCCATAGGTAGCTTCATAATACCCACCAATTATAGATTTGAGTAAAGTTTCTATTATTACAACACAAATTTTAGTTGAGTCGCCAGTACAATTGAGGTCTACTTATATAGTGTTACCAAATATGCATACTCTCCCTTAAAGATCCTTGTTGGAGATACCCATATGTTAGATATATGTTATATATTATAGAGATCCTCTCTCTACCCCTTTTATTTTGACATCAATATTATTGAATTCCCATGGTTATCAAGATAGAGCATCCACATTAACTAAAATGTCTTCTACTAGATGGCTCCTTAGGACCCCTATAATTCAAAATATTATTCATCCATATTCATAAATTAAATAAGAGTTAATGTTAGAAGAAAAACATGGAGAGTGGGGGTTAATCATTTATATTAAAATAATCACTTGATTTCACTTATCATTCACTTATCATTCATTCAAACACATACACCAACCAATGCATAAACAAGCATCCACACAAGCATATAACATATGAACACAAGATATATATGTAAAACCCTCATGGGGGTTAAAACCCATTGAAACATATCTTTGACTAAGGATATATAAGTAATTAATCAATATTTAGTGAGGTAAAAACCCCACAAGGAGTACCAATCCCTCACTATTCAAGTACCAACTCAATTAAGCTTTTAGCAAGCATTAACTTCAAAGGAGACACCAACCCCCTAGGTGACTAAACACTAATTCAACCACCTCTTGAATAAACACCAACTTACCCAAGTAGACTTTTGAATTTTATCTTGGTCCTTGTTGCATTTTTCAATAGATGATGGTCCTTTATCATCTCTTCATTCACTTTATCTCACTCAAATCTACCTCTCAGGCTTCCTCACTCAACATGCCTCTTACTAGGCTTATTAGGTATACTCACCTTTAAATCCACATGTAATTTTTTCTTATATGTTTATAATAGTTATATGTCAAGGTTAGAATAGCTATATAAGAATAAATCTTTTGTAAAATTAGGGTTTAGTAGTGTAAGAGCACTAGATATAGCTTTCTTGATTATTCAAAAGTTTTCATTCCTTGTTTAGACCAACTAAAACTATGACCTTTCTTTAACATAGTTGTAATTGGCATATTTAAAATATAAAAATTTTAAATGTATCTCCTTATGAATTTGATCTTGCATAAAAATCTTTGCAAGGCTTTCTTATGCTTAGGAAATGATAGTGCAAGAATTGATTCTATCCTATCAGGGTCTATGCTTGTAACTTTCTTTGAAATGACATGTCCAAGAAGCTTACCTTCATGGATAGAGAAAACAAACTTTTTATGGTTCAAAGACACTCCAAATTCTCTACATATTTCAAACACCTATCGAAGATGAATCATATGATCATTTGTGTTGTTAGAGAATACTATTATATCATCTAGATAAACAAGAATAAACTTATTGAGGAGACCCTAAAATGCCATTTCCATAGCCTTCTAAAAAGTGGCTTCAACATTAGATAAATCAAAAGACTTCTTTTTATATGAAAATTTTCCCCACTTTGTGGTGAAGGATATTTTGTACTAGTCTTTTTCTTTAACCAAAATTTGGTTATATCCATTGTAACCATCAAATAAAGATAACCTTTCTGAGCCTACAACTAGATGTAAAATATATCCCATTGATGGAAATTTATATTTATCTTTGAGAGAGGCTTTGTCCAAGTCATAAAAGTTGACACAGCCTTATTTCACCATTTTTTTCTATACTAAAATAGGGTTTACTACCCAAGTTGAGTACTTAATTGAAAATATTATGGCTAACTCAATGATCTTATGCAGTTCAACTCTTATTAGAGGTTCAATATTTGGATTGATTGACCTTCTCCTTTATTTAAATGGCATAGTTTCATCTTCTAACTCAATGGTATGTTTATCTTGAATTATATCAAAACCTTTAAGGTCACCATACTACCATGCAAAGACATCTAAAAAATTTGAACACAACCTAATAAAAGCTTATTTCTCTAAAGATGTGTAAACTTTACCTAGCTTTAATTTTTTTCTAGTTTCAATCTCTACATTTGAGTAGTGTTCTTACTTGGTTGATAAAGAAAACTTTTCTTTTCTTAATTCATCATCCTTGTTGAATATATTTTTTAAGGTAACTAGTTATTTAGGAAACTTGTTTGTCTTTAATTGCACAATCTAATCATCATACTACTATAAATGTGTCTTAGTTCCCTGAGGAGAATTCAACTTCCTCTTGTAATAATATGATAGTCTAGAATTGTATTTAAATACTTGCCAATTTTCATGGTTTTCTACAATATAAGGTCTCACAACTACCTTGATATGTGATTGGACTTTTTCTCTTTATATATTATCTAGGATGTTGAATTGTGATCCAATAGTAGCCAACTTATCTGCATGCTTGTTCTAATTTCTTGGTATGGCCTAAATATTTAAAGCTTGAAAGTATTAAAATAGGTCCCATACTCTATGCTTATAATACCTAATTAGTGTATTCTTTACAAAATTAAGTCCCTTTAAATGGTGAAGTATAAGTTCACTATCTCTAAAGACTTGTGAGGAATTAGCCTTTATCTTTATTGCCCATTGTAAACCATGCAATAGTGCTTCATAGTTAGTGAAATTATTAGAACAAGCAAACTAAAAATTGAGAGAATAAAAATTTCTTTTATTATCTACATAAATTAACATCATTCCAACTCCAATGACATGTTTTTTCTCAGATCCATCAAAATATAGTTGCCACACTCCATCACTAGGCTACTCATATTTCATCAATATTAGAATTGGTGCATCATTTTAATGAAGATAATAGACACTAAGTCCTTTTTAGTCAATTAAATTTTAGGGATCATGCTCATGTAAATTAGAGGCCCATTCATCAAGGAAAATATTTGAGACCCTATCTAGAGGTGATTTAAATTCAACCTCACTATTTTCTAACACTTTGTCTAAGATAACACAATTAGTGTTCACCCTGCTTGGCATGTATGGCTCCAAATGAAATATTTTAATAGTTTAAAAAAGTATTGTCACCTTCATGCCATAAATAATTATGCACATTAGATAGGTCCAATTATCTGACAAATATCTTCCATATTTTTAAGTAAAATATTTTAATCAACATATGGCAAAATAGGGAGGAAGATCCACTACAACTACATCTTGCTAAATAATATCATTAGGGAAAGTATGTAATGTCAAATTTAGGTATTTTATCATTCCTACTATTTTAATTGGTTATACATATAATTTCAATACTCCTTTGGTATTTGGCTCATGGATCAGACCAAGATTTTTTGCAATTTGTTTGGGCATGACAATGCTACTAAATCCACTATCTACCATACAACTATGGACTAAAAGCTCACCCACTTTCAAAGAGATATAAAATGGAGGGGTATTGCTTGACTTGGAATTGGATTTATCCACCTTTGTCATATTATATATATGTTGATCATGTTTCTTGATTTGATGGTCTAAATTGGTAAAGACACCTTCTTGTTTCTCAACTAGTTCTTTAGATATCTTGAGATCCAAAATTTCTTAAATTACCATGTCTTCTTGCCTTGGGATGGAAAGGGAATCCCACATGTTAATACTAACATTTGATTTCTTCATTTGATCAATAATTTTAAAATATGTTCCACTAACCTTTGGTTGTAACTTATGATCCATTGGATGTTCTCTAGTTAGGGGCATTTGTGAAAATTTCATTATCTCTATGTTTTGAATATTCTATGCTATAAGAACAACAACTCGATATTTAACATTATTTGACACAACATTAGGAACACTATAATTATTGATCACAGCCTCATATTCTTTAACTACTCTTATTTTAATTTTAGTTGGAGTTGTGACTTAACCCTTTATGTTTCTAGTTTCACCAACTTGGTTGAACTCAATATGATCATCTAAATGCCAATTAACATTGATAACATCAAGCTACCCTAAAACTTGTTGAACTTCTCCTTAGATTTCCATACTCATGTCTTGATATTGACCACCTTTAAGAGGGATATATTTTTATGTCATTTGTGTCATGGTAATCACTTGAGATTCCAAATATTGAGTCTAAATGCCATTTGGATTAGAAGACTACTAACCTCGATCTCGCATTAAGTTATTTTGGGGAATAATATATTTTGAGTTGGAAGGCACATTGGGATCAAGCATTGTATATGACTTAGTTTGGGTTATAGATCCTTGATTTTGATAAGGTTTCCTATTATCCTTTAAACCTAGATAAAGTGGTCTTTGGTTATTAAAATACTAATAAGTAATCTAGTTTTATTGCTGATAAGGTCTACTTTGGTACTGTTGTCTCTTGTGTAAAATAGTTTCATTTCCAAAATCTTGTAACATGATTTTTAAATCACCAATCTCACTAGATTGATTAGGAGTGGATACAAATTAGACTTTTGGAGATTGAATAGGGGTTATAAATGTAATTTTGGGAAGTTAAATGGGAGGAATAATTTTTAATTACATAAAAAATGGCATTAGAGGCCTTGGAACAAGTTTACCAACTTAAATCAAGTTTTTCTCTACTTTAATAACAATCTCATAGGCATTTGATAAGTGATTACCACTCATGAACTATATCATGACACTTATATCATAATTAATGGCCTTAAGGAAGTACACAAATTCATATCATGGGGATGATCTAACCAATGAAGGGATCTTAATCCACATATTTTAAAATCTAAGGATAAAGTTCTACATGAATTCATGGGGATACCTTTGAATGGTGGTTAATTATTCAACCAAAGATAGGTGATCAGTCTTTTCTTAAAATTACTTTACTAAAGTTTCACCTAACTAATCCCAAGTAGAAATGGAGGTCAAAGTAAGATTACTTTACCATTGCCATGATTTTCCCTCGAAAGAGGTAGAAATCAATCTGATAGCCACATTATCTTGAGTTACAATATGAATAGAAAATAGATTGGAAATATCTTGGATATACTCAATAATAATAGTTTCATCCCATTATCCAAAGAAGAAAAAGATAATTTTTAGAGTAGACACATGAATGTCATCATAATGGGCCAAATTCAAGGGACTACTCCTGTTAAATGGGACAAACACTTGATTCTTGATAACCATTCAGACAAAAGGGATTTAGCTTATGGGGACAATAGATTGGACTAAAATAATAGACTGATCAGAAGATGAATACTACTTTAGAGGATATGGCCTTATAATATTGAATCTTGATCTTTTATGGGAATGAGGAGGCAATTCAATATGTTCAAAATAAGTACCTTTATTAGATGCTCTTATTATAACCTTTGTCATGAAGATGCTTTTTCTGAAATATTTTATGAGCTCTGTATCTTGGAGGATCTTCAACTTTTGATGATGGTAGAACTATCCTATGATTTTGAATCTTTCTTCTCAATCTTAAAACTTTAATTATACTAGAGACACTCGTTGTCCCACTGAGTGTGCCAAAACTGTTGGTGTTCTATATTGCACCCTAGTTCAACAAGGGGATTATTAAATCCTCTGCTCAAATCTAGACCAATATGGGACTAATCCTAGGCTATGGGTATCTTAATAATACATTAGACGTCTAGAGAAGGCCTAATTCCTTATTTTTATATCACCTACACTAAAACTAAACTAGATCTTTCTTGGAAAAGGGAGAGAGAATTGAAAAAACTTATAAATGCATGTAAAAAAGTGGTGTTCCACCAATGATTTAATCACTCCAAATCACACAAAACATACTATGAGACACTTTTTAGACCAAATATCATAAATCTCAAATAAATATTTTAGAACACAACATTAATCAGTTATAAAATTAGTAAGAGGGGGAAAATATCCACTTTTAAGTAAATAATAAACTTTAAATAGTACCTGTGAGACTATTAATCACTTCTTGAATGTGAGGAAAATTCTAGACATAATCAAGGAACATAAATTCACTTAACTATAGTGCATGAATTCATAGAACATGATTGAATTTAGCTTAGTAAATAATGGAATTCAATCTTTATTGCATTAAAGAGGTGTCATAGTACAAATTTTTTGTAGAGTTTGGTCATACCAAAAAGAGGGATAAATTGATCAATATCAAGGCTTAGAATCCTATATTAATAACAAAGATATATATATATATATATATATATATATATATATATAGAGAGAGAGAGAGAGAGAGAGAGATGTGCATTGAAAAAGTCGCAACCACTTTATATGGATTAGCACTCTCGAGGATGTTGAGTCAAATATTATCATAAAAGAACCAACTTTGTAAAATAATAAAATGTCCATTTCCCTTATCCAAATTCCATATCTTTTCCTGGAATAATTTCATAATTTACTTAATCTACTAATTAGGATTATTTCCTCGAATTAGCTTAAAACTACCACATCTATATGAGGTGACCATCTAAACCTAAAATTGTGAACCATGATGATGCAAGACATAGGTCCACTATATGTGAAAACCAATCTTAGACCATTTGTTTTCACACACTCACTAGTCTATCTTTGACTTTTATATTAGACCCAAATGATCTATTTAATTTATATGAAGCTTTATTGATGATGCTTTATTTCTAAACTATGTCCATAGTTTAACCCTGGTCTACCTCTACACTTAGTTCCTTGATATTTGCTTTATCTAGACCCATAATAACCTCTTTGACTTTGATAAAAAATTCCCCAAGCTTACCTTTACTTATTGGCTATCAAAAACCAACTAGGAATAACTACATCATGTCCAACTATATTTATGTTCATTAGATTTATAGATATGCTAACTTATTGACTCTACCTCACTCCGTTAATCTATCTATGCATGGATGCCCATGAGCCATTAATATTATATCAACTAAATGTGTTTTTTCCATTTTTCCTAGACTCATTTGATCTTTGGATTCACTAATTAGTTTGACTCACACACATCATCTAATCAATATGTATGAGTTCACATTCAACATCAATTTCCCTAGTCCTACTTTCCTATCAGTTCTTGTACTCCATTAGATCATTAGTATAATTGAGTGTAAAACCTTAGATATACTTGAGACCCATCCTTTATTAGTGATTTCATTTCAAATAATCAAGACTTGATCATTTCACACCACTAGATCATGTCCAACTTGTAGATCTTTAACGACTTTGACCTAGGGACCTTTTGACTTAGTTGACTTTAGTTCACTCCATTTGATTAAGATGTGTTAGTATAATGGATCCCATAGATTTTTGGATCTTGACCAATTCCAAACCTTGTAAGGACCCTTTAAACTCAAATGGATACTTGAATTTATTAAAATTAACATTCATGTGAACTTTAATTAATGTCTACACAAAGGTATTTGACATCCCATAGACTATCAATTTTAAGCATAGATAGATTTTTGCCCAAGATTCATTTTGATGTTAGCATAAACATCTTATGTTTTAGATCCAACATTTAAGGCTTTTATCTTAAATAAAAATATTCATGGAGGCAAAAATATTGTAGGGGATAATCTAGGTAGTAAGAGCAAATGTCTATGTGACCTGAGGGATTGTAAGCCTTTTTGAGCATACTTATCAAATGTACAAACAAGTTGACCAGCCCATTTTTGAGTGATGTATTGATGATGGTTTAGATCCTATAATTGTTATTTTTATATTTTACTTGATCTTTTGAAGATTTAATGAACTTCTAAAACATAAGAAAACATGTCCATGACTTAAACTATAAGATTACCTAGTGAACTTATCTGGATCCTGCATTTAATCTATAGACCCTTCTCTCAATCATGAACATTACTCAATACTTGAAATCTATATATGTAGGCCAAAAATTTCCAAAGTTTACCAATCTTGAGAAAAAAAATTATGCAATTGGATTCAACCCTAGTTTATGCTAACACTTCCCTAATCTCATTCTCACTTTTGCTTGGTTTTTCTCACTATCTTCCTCACTAGGATTTTTGGAGATAGGTCAAATTTAATGAATTATTTAGCATATTTAAATTCTATAAACTTCTCAAAAAACACCTTAAAAAATAATTGTATGTCAAAAAAATTATCTTATAATTATTTACATTTATTGACTTGGTCACCTCTATCTGTTATACCAATTTTTTGAGAAATAAACATTTTTTTGTGAGGTCCACTCACTCACTTGACAAACCAATTCCAATTGGAGTTACTTGGAATATTATAATACATGATATAAATATAAAACTATATAATATAATCCATTATGATCCATTACCATCAAGATCTTCCATATCGGGTCACTATGAGGGTTTTCAAATGATTTTAGACTAGTTTCCATTCTTAACATTTATTCATATAGCTCTACCAACAAAACCAAATATTAATGATTTTAAAACATTTTTAGTAACATTTTACATCTCTCCCCAAGATCTCAACTTCCCATGCAATAGTCACACATGCCAAAAAGCATTAAAAAATCCTTCTTAGGTCTCCAACACTTCATTTTAGCACTCGAGAGACCTCAAATTCACTTTTTATGATTTCTTATTCAACTCAAGACCTTAAAAATTCACCAACACACTTTAAAAAAAGTTTTATAACTAAAACCATTCTATCATGAGCTCACAAACCTCCAAACCTAATCATGATGCCTCATCATGCCATGTAGGGTCTTAAGAGAAGGTCCATGAGAGGACCACCAATGAAGAACTTACCCCTTTAGATCACTTTGAGAATCATGTCACTAACTCTACATATTTATATAATTATATAACATTATATTACACATATTCAAGTACATACACATCCACATCATCATAATAATGCCTCTATAAGCCATATATATGCTTAAGAATTAGTCCATCAAATAGACCTACTAGGTACCATACCAATTTGAGAGCTTCTTACTACTGTAGATGAATTATAAAACTCATTATAATTATAAAAAACCTTATAACATGATCAAATACTTCCACACATTTTATCACAAACCACAACTCACTCACTTCTTGAGGCTTTACTATTCATGCCTTCACTAAGAGAAGACTAGGCTTCAGAAAACACCTTGTCCACAAAGAATTGCTTCTTATGAACTTGTTCAGCCAATTAAATTTATAAAAATAATAACTTAAACAAAATAAAAACTCTATTTTTTATGATATCTCATAGTTATAAAAGCCAACACTACTCATAATCTTGTCACATCTCAACATTGTACAAAGACCTTATGAAAAAATCAAAAACATTCTAGACCATACTGAAGCCATCATGAACACTTACCATGTATCTTTTAAATAACACCTATATTACATCAATGTCACTCAATTAAATTTGACATTAATGATAACTTTAATGCCTCAACATAACAATAGGAACATACCTTAACAATATACCCCTTTGTCATTGATGGTAAACATTCTAATAAGGTAGATCATTCTCATCTCCCCAAGCTATATCTTACTCAAACTAATATTTCTCCTAATTTAGTCTTTCTCCCCCTTTGACATTAATGATAAAGGGTCATCTCTTACAATACTACTATCTGATCCTTAGACCTGAAACATGTTTTTTTTTCTTAAATAAGATCAATCTTCCTTTGATCAACCAAATAGAAGCTCAGCTCATAGAATTACTCAAATATGTTCCCCTTAAGCTTATTAAAACCTAAAACACATTAAAATCACTCTAATTTATTGATATCTATAAACAACTGAAGAAGGAACTCCCCCCTTGATAAAACATCTTCTTAGTAATGATAACCATCTCCAACTAGATCTCATAAAGACATAAACACATTATGCCTATCTATAATTAATAGCATTGTTCCAAAGGAAAAATATTATTCATACAAATAAACATATTCAATGTCCATATGTCATATCAAAATATTCTTCATGACAAAACCCATTAAGCACCTTTGCATGCAACATTCATCAGATTCTAACAAGATTATTATGGCATATTAGACCTCTAAGTAAGAGTACTCTAATAAATATTGTACTTCAAATAATTTTTAAATGATCCCATACACTATCCACATCAAATACATGATCCTAATATCACCTTGACATTCACAAAAATAACTAAACTCCACATGGTAATGACTCAAAACAACTAGCTCTATAGTCACCTTACACTCACTAGCTTTTCATGGTTTCACTATGCTTTTCAAGCTCAAGACTCTATGATATTCATGAAGGAATATATACCATGTTAACCTAATATTTAATGATCCTTATATTATCTTTTTTCTCATAAAAAACTTTTCTCTAATGTTCACAATGGTTCTGCAGACCAATCTATGTTCCACTTGACTATTAAGATAAGTAGAGTATTATATAACATTTCTTGAACACATGTATCACTTCAATTCCTAATGATTCATTTTAAAACACTCCATATAATGTTAATTTAGCTCCATAATTATTTAAAATTTAATTCACTTCATGAAATATCATATAGGTCTTACTATCCCATGGAGTCTTGAAACCCTCATTACATGCCAGTCATGTCTTATGCTCAAACACCTACATCATCACCCAAACTCACTATAAAAAGCATATATACTTATTTTTTATGATATAAAGTTCATATTTAAAATAAATAGGACAAATTCCTTCAAATTTTATGAATAAAAAATAGTTATACTACTTACCTTTGTCCACCATTGATCATGCCCATAAGGTACATTCATCATCTTTGGTCTTTTTCTCAAATAAAAATGACCTTTTAGATCTAATTTAAAGCATAATAATGATCTCCATGGATTAATTAATACCATAAAATATTTAAACCACCATTTATAATGATATAAAGTGGTTATAATCCCTTTATACATCATGAAGCCATCTCATCTACTAACATAAGGATGAATAATATCCATCTTCCCTTGCTTAAACATTCATCATGCCCCCAGTCCTACCAATAGAATCAAATTTATTTATATGTCTATGTATTCATTTTTGTAACTATAAACCTCTATAAACATAAATTTTATTGGTTTAATTAATTCATCATATTGATACTTTGTAACCCATCTCTTACAATCACACCTCCAACAGCCTATTGTCTGAACCTTGGCCCAAAGTATCTATGAAGAACATATCTCCCCCTAATATTATGATTTGTCTCAAGAAAAATCTATGACCATCCATCTTCAACTACTTTTTACATTTGACCACAAATATATTCTCAATACATGACTATCAATTTAGGCTTGACCTTAGACTTGGCTTCTACATAATCCTTTTAAGCTGATAAATAACACTTTTGACATTCCTTCAAATTTGAATTATGTCTTAGACATAACTCACCTTGATTTATGAGTTGATCATGACTCATATTGTCATCCTCATTATTATTAGTAAACTTTTCCATTACCATCATTCTTTGGTAAACCATTTTTACAATCATGATAAACATTGTCATCATCATACTTCAAGCTTGTGCTTCTTAGGATCACCTTTAGGATGTTAGGCCTCTCGCAAAGGACTTGCTATGATATTAATTTTTGGAAAAAAAACCACTAAAATGGATGTCCTCAATCATTTCCCTAGAAAAAATCATTAAATTTCACTTATCATTCATGAAGCATTCATTCAAAAACATACATCAACCAATTCATAAACAAGCATACACCATATGAACACATGATATATGTGGGAAACCCTCATGGGGGATAAAACCCATTAAAATATATATTACACTAGAGTTATATAAATAATTAATCAATATTTATTGAGGCACCAACCCCATAAGGGTCACCAACCCCTCACTAGTTAAGCACCAACTCAACTAGGCCTTTATCAAGCACAACCTTGCAAGGAGGCACCAACCCCCTAGGTGACTCAACACCAACTTAGGCAACTCTTAACTAATAACCCACTAAACCAAGTATTCCTTTGAGTTATATATTAGTACTTATTTTATTTTTTAATATATTATAGTCCTTTCTCTTCTCTTTATTCACTTTATCTCACTCAAATCTTCCTCAGTCAACATGCCTCTTACTAGGCTTATTAATTCAACAAAAATTTAAATACACATGAAACAAATTTTTTATATTTTGCATCATATTTTATATATCCCATTATTATTTTATATAATACCTTATATTCATTCACAATCTATCCTCTTATTTTCTCATTGGTGTCTTCTTTTCTACACATAATTAGGCCTTATTCTTATACAAATCACTAGATCACTCACACTCACTCAAATAGGATAATATTCCACTAGGGTTAATCACAAAACATATCTTAGGATATGTTACACATATTAATAAATAAAAATAATATCACAATTAGGTCATCCAAACTGAGTTAACCTCTTTCTTTATTTAGGCCTATTAGAGACCTAATTACAATTAGGTCTATCCTTTTTATGGAATAACTTGAATATCTATGAACTATATGGACCTCACCAAATAAATCAAAAATTTTAAACACTTATATGATAATATCACAAAACATCCTTCATTCTTAATAAGTCACAAATCCCTCTCTCACACCTTGAAAGCACCCTTAGTCCTTAAAGACCTATTAGGCCTAATTACCTAAGAAATATTATCTTTAAAGATGAGGATGATAAAACCTATAAAAACGTTTTACATTCATAAAAAATATATTTATATAAAATTCATGACCTTACGGTCATCAAAAATTTCATTATACAACTTCTATTAGGCTGCAAAGGCTCAGGAACACCTTATGAATAAGCTCACTCAGAACTGCCAATTTTCTCAAAACCCAATCATTAGCGATTTGAAATCAAACATCAGTATAAATTTTTTAAAACATTAAAAATTAATGTGTAAGATCCCATGGAATATTTATAACATTATCAAATTCTTTGTACACTTCCAAACTAGGCATAATAACTCAAGAACATCAATCTTACTAACACACAAAAAATTGCCTGAATGCTCTAACACACAATCCTAATGAAAGTTGTATTAATATCCTATAAGGACTACTAAAATACATCTCATTCACATGAATATTTCCTATGTGACTTATATAATATCATCTAATATATAGATAAAAACTTATAGTGTCAACTATTGGTCTTGTAGACCAATTTGTTAAGTTTCTCTTTCATAATTCTTACACATTCAGACAAGCCATTTTTGTTTCTATATTATAAATTCTTAAACTTGAATCTCAATTTTATATAAATTATATATATATATATATATATATATATGGTCTTGTAGACAAATTTGTCAATTTTCTCTTTCACAATTCTTACACATTCAGACAAGCCATTATGGTTTCTATATTATAAATTCTTAAACTTGAATCTCAATGTTATATATATATATATATATATATATATATATATATATATATATATATATATATATATATATATATATAATCAACATGTGCACTAGATACAATAACTCTTTATGTAACATCTCAAACTCATCACTCCATATTACATACCCAAAAGTACCATTTTGGCTTGAGGAGCAATCATGGTGATTATGAATTTTATCACCTACCTGGGAAATTCTATGAAATATTGATAAAATTTTATGATACTATGATATAATTAGGTAACTCTCATATATATATATATATCAAGGTCTAGTGACAATATTGGTCTTGAATACCAACTCCTCAACTTTACATCTTCACTATCTCATCTTCACTAGATAGGTCATCTTATGAACAACATTTTCAACATTTTAGTTGATATAAATAACATATAAACAATATTTACATGTGTTAAAAATATTTATAAACATTTTTATTCAATTGGATTCAACCCTATTCTATGACAACACATACCTAGTCTCATTCCCACTTCTGCTTGGTTTTTCTCACTATCTTCCTCACTAGGCTTTTTAGTGATAGGTCATTTTTCATGAATGGTTTATAATTTTTAAATTATTAAACCTACTATAAAAAAACATTAAAATAACGAAAATTCTCAAACTTTATACTCCAATGATTTTCATTCCTTTACTTTGTCACCTCTATCTGTGATACCAAATTTATGAAAAATAAGCACTTTTTGTGAGGTCCACTCACTCACCTGATAAACCAATGCCACATAGAGGTACTTGTAAGAGTAAAATCCATGATAAAAACATAAAAATAGATAATCCAATCCATTCTAATCCATTTTAATAAATATATTTCATATAAGGTCACTATGAGGGTTTTAGGAGGGTTTTAAATTAGTTTCCATTCTTAATATTTGTTCATATAGGTCTACCCTTAAAACCAAATACTAATTATTGGAAATTATTTTTAATACCTTTTACATCTCTACAAAATATCTCATATTCCCATGAAATATTCACATGTGCTAACAAGCATCAAAAAATCCTTCATGGGTTTGTAACTCTTCATTCTAGCACTCGAGAGACCTCAAATTCACTTTTTATGGTTTTTTATTCAAGTCAAAACCTTAAAAATTTGCCAACACACTTGAAAAAACATGTTAGACCTAAAACCATTATCACATGAGATAAAAATCATCTAAACCTAATAATGATGCCTCATCATGCCACCTAGGGTCTTAAGACGAGGTCCATGAGAGGACCACCAATGAAGAGCTTACCCCGTTGGCTCACTCTGAGAGTCATGTGATTGACTCTACATATTTTTACAATTCTCTACCACTATATTACATAATTTTAGGTCCATACACATCAATATCATCATAATCATGCCTCTACAATCTATATCCATCGTCAAGAACTAGTCCATCAAATAGACCTACTAGGCACCATACCACTTTGAGACCTTCCTACCATTTTATATGCACTATAAAACTCAGTATCATGCCAAATAACTTCATACCATTCTCAAATACTACCAAAATTTTTATCACAAGCCTCAACTCACTCACTTCACATGGCTTCACTATTCATGCCTTTACCAAGACAAGACTAGGCTTCATAAAACACCTTATCTATAAAGACTTGCTTCTTATGAACTTGGTCAATCAATGAAATTATCAAAAAAAGAAATTTAACACAATAAACACTCTCTTTATGATGATCTCTCCTAGAAATACAAAAAACCACTTCTCATAAGTTTGTCACATCTCAACATTGTGTCAAGACCTTATGTAGAACTCAAAGAACTTCAAGATCATGCTTAAGCCATCATGAAAAATTATCATGCATCTTCAGAAGATCACCTCTAGGACATCAATGAAACTCAATTACCTTTTTCATCAATGAAAATATTAATGCCTCAGCACAACAATAGGAACATAACTCAATAATAAATAAGCCAGTTCAATGAGATTCTCAAATTCCTAGTCCTACTCCATAGGAAGTGTCATCTACAAATCACTTAGTACAGTTAGTTACTAGACCACATATACCTTTTCACATAGCATTCAAAATTATTTCCCCCTTGTTTAACATATTAAACCTTGATAGTGAGTCTCTTATGAGACACATCGATTAATATGTTCCTACCTACTAGTATATAATTTTATTCATTCTTGTTCCTTATATATAGTTTAATTTTCATATTGTTTGTACATAATTTATAAGAAAATTATATTAAAAAAATATAATTATTAAAACAATATAATATGTCAAAACCACAAAAACATTCAAATATTTTATAAAAAAATATAAATTATAAATCATATAAATTTCCATGATTACATTCCTTATGCTTACCAGGTAATGCATATCCTATATTTGTTAGTGTAGTTAGTTTTATCATGAATACATGATTCAATTCTTATTTTTGAGTGTTCATAGATACTTAAAATACCAAAGTACACCACATGGATCTAGGTTTACTACTATTTACCCACTAGGGGTACATACATAGGTTCCTATTTTGACATATTCATCTATTTGGGGTCATCAGATACACATTTCTAGTTTTTAGATTACATATTTCGATACTTTAAATCACATATTTAAAATTGTTTATATCTTGATATTGATCATCCTACACTGCTCATATTTTTTGATGACTACTATAAATCTAGACTCATTTTATGTAAATATTTTCTATATACATATTTGTAACACAGTTTCATGCGTACTTTCATTTTTAGCTTTATTAGTTTAGACTTGATTGTGGCTCTATGCTTCTACATCTATTTGAGGTCATTTGAATATGGTATTATTCTATGGCTATATGCCACTTCTTTTCATTATATGTATTCTTTAGACATGTGCTCATTTCCTTGTGTGTGCCTTCATGATTGTGTATGTATAAATTTGAACCTTTCCTTATTAAGGTTATTAATTCAACATTGTAAATAAATATGTAATATTCTATTACTTATGATTTTTTTAAGTTAATAAATGGTTACTCACCATATATAGTTTGATAATTTATCTAGGTTAGTAAATATTAAAACCTTTTTAACATAGTAATTTATTATTCCCATGTTATATTTGGGAGATTCTATGATAATGGTATCCCAAATTTAATGGGACTATTATGATCATGAATTATTTGTATAAATAAATACTTTGTATTCATGTTTTAGATTGATTAGAATAAATTTATTTTTATTATTCTACAATATCTAGTATAAGAGCTCTGAAAATTTGACCCTGTGAAGAATCTCATGTATTCTGATAGAAGATTGTAAGTAGAAGAAGCCATGAAGAAGAATAAATTTATCTACATTGGAAAAATTCCTTTGAAGACATTTTTTCATTTGACAAGCTGATCATTGGGTGGATATTGAGCACTCCCATCGAAGCAACCAATTTACTAAAAAAATAGTGAGGCCTTATTCAAATTAATTCTACATTTATAAATGTGGAATATAGCAATATAAATCCTGCAATATAAATTAACATGTTTAGTTCATTCATTATCTATGGGATAAAATATCCATACAAATAAGAATCATATTAGAGATAACCATAGGTTGCTAGCACTATGAAAATAGTGTCATTGTAAGTGTAATTGATTTTCAATGGATATGCATCATTGATATAGTACACATAGAGAACAAGTTTCCCTCCACCACCATCATTTCCCACATATTATGAAAAATTGAAGTTGATGAATACTATTATGATTGGATCAAAATAAAATAAAATAAAGACTAAAAAAACATAGTGATATGTAGTTAGAGGCAAGAAAAATTCTCAAACATTGAGAAGTATGTTGAGATGATGGACATGTTGAAGTTAAAGGTGTCATCAAAGCTTAGCCAAAATTAAATATACATGTCTTGAGTTTTAAATATATATTTTTAACATGTTATCTTACTACAAATCATTTTAGGAAAGAACATTGAATTTCACTTGGGTGAAGCCATAAGGAAAACCCATTTCTCTAAAGTTGTACATAACTACAAATATCTAAACATGTAGATCATAGGCTTTAACACTCTTGGTGTCTTCAATTAGGTATCTTAATTCCTTTATTTCTATGAGAGACAAAAAAGAGAGGATTGGTAGTCAAAAGAATTTTAGAGAAATAAAAATTGCTTTCTTCCCAATAATTATCTCTACACAAGAGGTATTTAGGGCTCTTGTTATTACTATTTTAAAAATAATAGTTTGATAAAGCATGAAAAAATATATATCTTGCTTTTCAATTCCTAAGTTTTAAGGCACCTAGGTAATTAAAGAAAGCATACTAAGCCTTTATGGGAAATGTGAGGTTTAAATTTTGACCCCATCTCTTATGGAATTTTTCTTAAAAATAAAAAATTACTAAAAAAGACAAAAAAAAAATTAAAAAAAAGAATCCAAAAGAGGCTAAAAGGCCCAAACTCAAAATTTCATTTTTTTTAAAAAAGGAGTGTGGATTTATTTATGCACCTATTGTAAATTTCATTTTTATATTATCTTGTAAGAAATTATAATTTTTTATTATATTTCAAAAAATCATGAGTTTTAAACTTGATCATAGTGTTCGATCATATTTATGCCTTTGACTCTTGTTTATGGGTAATTTCATCATGCTTGACTCACTATATATAACACCTAACATAGCTAAAATAATGATATGTAAGTATCAAACCTTTAAATCATCAGGGATAACTAAGTCACATACACTCATATCCTTCCCTTTATTTACCCATTCATTATATTCAAAAAGCATAAATATTGATAGGTGGAATTTACATGTATATAAGAAAGTTACACATGCATTTGAACAAAACCATCTATGTAGGTGCTAGTAATTAGATGAAAACTTTTTATTATTATATAGGTACCAATTATTAAACTGTTTCTCATATATTTATGCCTCTTTCCCATACCACCAAGTATATAGAAAGGGAAAGCTTCTTTTCTATACCAACAGGTATAAAATAAGGGAGAGAATAAAGAAAGGTCTAGTATATTAGTCTAATGGTATATAGAAAGGCAAACCTTTATACCTAGAGTGATAAGGAACCAATCCATCACCCATAGTCTTTAAAATGGTTTCATAGGCTCCAAAATTCTCTCTACTAGATTCAAAGCTACTCAAAGGTTACAACTATTCTACTTAAAAGACAAAGCTCAAGACTTAACTAGAGTTTGAAAAAAATTAGTTTGTAGTAGATGGCTCATATACTCGACATGCAATAGGTATTGATCAATAACATAAATTTGATAAATTTAACCAAAATCCTAAGTTAATAATCATGTTTGGAGTATCGGATAAAATCCAACCACACATAAATGAAGCCAAAATATCTAAGGAAGTTTTGGACAAGTTCTAAACTATATATGAGGCCAAAAATGAGAGTAATATTCTACATCTACAAAGTCAACTCCACTCTTTCAAATTAAGATTAGGAGAAATTGTGGAGGATTTATTAAGATGTGTTGAAATGTTGAGGGCATTACTTCAATCCTTGGGTGAGATAGTTTCAAATGACTCTATTTCACCTATTATCTTGAGAACACACCACTCTCATACAAGAGTTTTGTGACCACTTTGACTATTGCCAAATAGAAACCATGTTTTGAAAAACTAGTAAATATTTTTCAATAGTAAGAGTCCTTAAATACACTTGACAACCAATAAGAACATGTACTAGCTTGTGATAGATAGAAAGGCAAGAAACCAGTCAAATCTTCATCAAAACATAGTCTAAGGTAGAATTTACAAGAGGAAAATAACAAAAATAATGTCTCATTTATGGTTTTCATAGACATGAAGTCAAATATTATTGATACAATACCTTAAAAAAATATCTTCTACTAGTTAGAATCCCACTAACCAAGATTCATCTGCTAAATAATTTAGTAGGTAACAAGGATAGAAAAAAGGGATCTAGTAGAAGAAATCAAAGCAACAAGGTAATATTGTTAAACATGAAGAACATGATAATGAATATGACCTATTGTACTCTATTGATATCCATGATGAATCCACATCACAAAATGACATATGGTATTTTGAATCAGGTACAACTTGACACATGATAGGTAGAAAATATTGTTTTTTTAACTTTGAAGGACACATCCAACAAAAAACATGTTTCTTTAGGTGACTATACCTCATATAGTGTACAAGGAATTGGAAACATTTCCTTAACCGTAGGCACACAAACATGTAAAATCACATATTTTATTTATGTAACTATTTTAACCAAAAAATATTTATCGATCAATAAACTCTTAGACAATAATTTGTAGATTGAATTTGACAATAAAGGTGGAAAGAAATTGTGTTTAATCAGAGACAAATATAGAAACTCCAAAATTATTGCATGAGAATACAAATTATACCACCTTTTTTATCATGATTTAATTTAGACTAGTAATCAATCACTCATAGAAAAAGTCATAGACTCAACATAGTTATGGCACAAAATATTTGGTTTCATTAGTTTTTAATATCTTGACATACTCCACTACTACAACATGGTAAGAATATTACTAGCTCTTAAAAAGGGTATAGACAAATGTCATGATTGATTAGCAGGTAAGCAACATAGAGTTACATTTTAGAAAAGTACCTATAGATCCAATGGTAAAATTTATCTAGTTCACATCAATCTATGTGGATGAATGGCACCTATCTGTGTTAGATTTAAGTACTTCATGCTCTTTGTTGATGACTATTTCATAAAAATGTGTGTCTACTATGTGAAAAAAAGAATCAATCCTTTGAAACTTTAAATAAATTATAAGTGGCTATTGAAACATAATCTAGTAAAAGAATCAAGAGACTCTACTCATATCCTTTGGGGAATTCACTAATAATGAGTTTAAATAGTTTTTTACAAGAAAATGACATGCATCATCAAATGGCACCTTCACATACACCACAATAAATTATAGTTGTTAAATGGAGGAATCATACTATGATATAAATGGTGTGTTTTATGATACATTATTTGGTCTTAACAAAGGCATTTTTGTTATAAGTTGTCAAAATTTCCATATATTTACTCAATAAAATACCCACTGTAGCTCTTAATGGAGTAACTTCACTTGAAACGTCGATAGGGAAAAAGCCCTCTATCGCACATCTTCAAGTTTTTAAATGCCAAACAAGTATTCAAATTCCTAGAGTATAATAGAATAAAATTCATATTAAATCAAAAAGATATGTTTTCTTAGGGTACAATGAAGAAAAAAATGCCTATAGACTAATAGATCCAAAAACTAGACAATTCTACACCATCAGGGATGTTGAGTTATTTGAAAAGAAAGAAGTAGAAGTTGATTATACAATCTCACTTGATAAAAAATGAGTAAAATATAAAATAAAAAATATGGTAATATCTTAGATGAATACAATAATGATGATAAGAATTATGGTGCAATTTCACCACCCACAATAACTACTCAATGTATGGATAAATGGTATATAAATATAATTAGATATGAGAAATTATATGGTGTTCTGAACAAATCCACCACTATACCAAGGATTATAGTATGGATAAATTTGAGATAAAATTGGTATTAATGAGTTTATTTTTTGAAATTTTCAAGCCCTCTCTAGTTCAAGAAGCCCTGCAATTGAATCCTTGGAAAGAGCCATGGATGCAAAATATAATTCATTAATGAAAAATAAAACATGAGAGCTTATAGATCTTCCTCTAGGGAAGAATCCAATTGGATGGAAATGAACCTAAGATATTCATGGTATATGTGGAAGGTTCCTATCTCAAAATTCCAATCATTTTTTTTTAGATTGAGGGGATATGCTTTATGAATGATTATTAAGAATGGACATAGGTTTAAACCCTCTTAGAACCACAATAAGGACCTCATGTTCAAGATATTGATCAAAAGTGACCATAATTGATTTTTATTATTATTTAAGATATTGGAGGTTGTATTAAACTATCCTAGATACCTTAAAGTGTTATTTAGTTTTTTAGTTGTGTAAGTTGACACTACATGAAAGTGTTGATTTCTTAGAGATTTGTTGTAGCAGTCAAAGTTGACGAAGTCAAAGTATGTAAATGGATGGAGGATGAATATTGAGAATAATATTTCATGTAAATAAAGGTTTTAATAAATATTATATCCATAAATTTTGATAAAAAATTCATCCAAGTTACCTAGTCTCTAATAGATTTAATGGTGGAAATGGTGAAAAAACTAGGCAATAATGAGAAGATCATTAGGAATGTGTTATCATGATAGAGTGATGAAACCAAGTACATGGAGATGTTTTTTTGGACTGATATGTACTATTAATTATTTTTATAAATATTTTAATTAATTTATATATGTGAAAATGAATAATCCAAATGGCTTGTCTGATTCAGTGAGATCTGTGTGTAGTGAGGTAAAAAAAATGGTCTATAAGACCAATAGTTGCCACTAGAACATATGATGTTGATATTTGAATATGTTATGGAAATGACATATATTTTTATATTAAAAAGGTTTATTTACATGATTAATAATTAATTTAAAATTTATATACATTTTTCGGACATCTAAGTCACCATGATTGGTCTTTGAGGAAAATTGGTAGTTCAGAGTGAACAAGTTACATGAGTGTTTTTGAGTATTTTTGCCCTATGTGATGAAGTATAATGCACCTAGTGAAGTTTTTAATATATTTAAAAAATTTTAATGTGATTTATTTTATTTTATTTTGTCTAAATAATATGTTATCTTTAGTTGTTCTAGACATACCTTTCTATGTATGTGAAGGCTTAATCTCAACAGTACTAATGGTGTGCTTCAAGTGGCGATTGGATATACAAAGTGTCATGGATATAAAATGATATTTGTGGGGGATTATTTGAGTGGTATATGAATTTTTCATTCCATGTGTGTATTTTAAATGTGCTCCAAGAATATCAAAGGGTAACGTGTACTAATGAAGGCTTAATTGAACTATGTTTCCTCAAGTCCTAAAAGAGGTTTAGGTCTTTTATGTTGAGGAAAAACTATTTTAATGATTTATTAATGTATTATAATATATTTTTTAATTTTAATAAATTTTTTAAAGTGTGTATGTTTGACTAAGAGGTATATGAGCTAAAGGATTGTATAAGAATAAAGCCTAATAGGCCTACCTGACTAGTTAGAGAATAAGAGAGTACAAGCAAAGAATATAACACTTTGGAAAGATAAAGGACATGTTTTATACCATTATATGGGTGTATATTAACTATAATTAATATATAAAATGGGTAAAATATATTAATATCAAGTTCATATGACCTAATTTGTCTTGAAGAGATGTAGTTGAGTGAAGAAGTCTAGAAGGCAATATGAGAGGGATAAAAGGGTGAGAAGAGCTAAAGAAGGTGATCATAATATATTATGTTATAAACAATATTTTATAAAATTTATCAAAATATTTAGGTGTCTAAGTTAGTTCTAAGTCATCTAAGGTGTTGTTGGCTCCTTCCAGGTTGGTGCTTATTAAATCCTAATTGAGTGGGTGCTTGACTACATAAGGTTGGTACTCCATGTGGAATTGGTACTTCATTAAATATTAGTTTTTATCTTATATAAACATATTAAATTTGTATATATCAATGTATTTTATTCCCATTCAAGGTTTCCCACATATGTAATGTATTTCATGATCTTCTATAGTTACATATGTTTTGCTAGATGTTCATGTTTGTAGGAATGATTCATGTATGCTTAAGTGGAATTGAATATATGTTTTGATGAGACTTATCCACCCATACCATCTCAATGATTGTGATTAAAAATATTGGTATCATATAATGGTATTTTGAAGTAAGTATAATAGCTTGAAGGTGATTGTAAGAAGCAAAAGATGTCTAGTGATAATATAGAAGACGTCTAATATGATAGTGATGAAGGAGAAGCCAAAGTAGACCTTGAAGCTAAGATATTAAGTACCCTTTATGATTTTAAGCATAAAAATAAGAATATAAATGATCTTATGAATTATTTATAAGTTTTCAATACAAGGTTTAGATTAAATGTAGTTGAGTATGACTAGTTGAAGACAGAGCTAGATTCCTTGAAGGTTGAGCATGAGTAGCTCATAGACAAGATAAAAAAGTTTGATAAAGAGCATGAGAATTCAAAACAAGTAAAGATTACTAAATTGAAAATACCAATTAGGCATCCCAATTCAAAAAGGAATAAGGTATCATGGGACCATGGGAAAATGAGTGATTAGTCAAGAAGCAAGTACAATATTTTTTTTACTATAGTTGTCATAATATGGGACACATTACAATATTTTATTATAATTGGAGTTAGAAATACATCAAGACTCAAAAAGATATATGAAACTCCTAGAGTGCATGATAAGTGTTAAACATTGGTATAGAAGCCAAATCAATTTAGGACTGATCATATTAAGCCTAAGATTTAAGATGGACTATTTCTTTAGGAGGAATATAAGACTAAATTGGATTTTATGTTAGCTCAGAATACCTTTCACATTCAAGATGAAGAAATGAAATGGTATATATATAGTGGTTTCTCATTCCATATGATAGGATACAAAATTAATTTCATCTCATTGAAGAAGAATGCTATAGGAATAATGATTTTAGGAGACAACACAACTGCCAATATAGTTATCAAGGGTATCTTGAGTTTTGAAAATGGGAAGACCAAGACACAAAATGTGTTATATTTGGAAGGTTTGAAACATAACCTACTTACTGTAAGTCAAATGTGCAATCAAGGAGACACACTAACCTATCATGATAGAGGGTTTAATATAAGGAAAGCCAAATTAGGAAGGCTAATTACTAATTCTATGAGGACTAAGAATAATCTATATGTCTTGAATGAGATTAAGAAGGAGAGATTATCTATTTTAAATATGGGTGAAAGTTATATATGACACAAAAGGTTAGGTCACCAAAAATTTGACAATCTGGTCAAGATAAGCATTAAGAAGAATGTGAAGAACATGCCTAAGATCACCAAACCTACAAACATACTTTTTAAGGCATGTCAACATGGTAAGTAGAATAGAATAAGGTTCAAGTCCAAGGATTACCTACTATAAGACCCTTGGAGTTAATATATACTAATCTATATAAGTCTAGAACAATTCAATGCATTCAAAGAGATAACTACTTCATGTTACTCATGGATGACTACATAAGAATGACCTGGGTAGCATTCTTGAAAGAAAAGTTAGAAGTTATTGAAAAGTTCAGGGCATTAAAGGATCTTGTTGAGAATGATAATAATGGGAAGATAAAGTGTCTAAGATCTGATAGAGTAGTAGAGCTTTAGTCTAATAAATTTGATGACTTATATGAGGTTCATGGAATTGGGAGACAATTATCAGTAGCTAGGACACCTTAGTAGAATGGAGTATTGGAAATAAATAATAAGATAATTCAAAATATGGATAGAACTATGATAAAGGAGTCTATATTATCTAATTTATATTGGAGAGAGGAAAAAATCATTGTAATATACATTTTTAATAGAGGACAAATAAGGACTAATGGTAACAAGACTCCTTATGAATTGTGGAAAGGTAGACCTACTAATGTGGAACAATTTAGAGTGTTTCAGAGGAAATGATTCATAGAAAGACACGATGAAGACTTAATAAATTTTGATTCTAGATATAATGAAGGCATATTATTAATATACTCATCAATTAGCTTAACCTATAGATGTTATAACAATAGGTTAAAAAAAAGAGTGGAAAGTACCAATGTGAATATTTATGAGACAAGGAAATCATACTCAAAATCAAAGGATACTTTAGAGAATATGTACTTAAATAATTAATATGAAAATGTAGAGGTTGATGAGGAAGAAGAATAAGTTGAGGAGAGATAGAACTCAAAAGTCCCCTTAAGATATATTCAAAGAGATCATCCTAAATCTCAAATCATTGTCAATAAGAATCGAGGTATGTAAACAAGGAAAAGACTTTTAAGTAATCTTAATCAAGAGAGTGTTGTTATATTATCTAATATTTCACCTAAGAATCATATATAAGTAATAAAATACAAACTTTGTATAAGAGCTATGAATGAGTTAAAATAAAGAGATAAAAATGAGACTTAGGAGATAATTCCTAGGCCTAAAGACAAGAATGTCATTGGCACAAAATGTGTGTTTAGAAACAAGTTGGATTAATATGGATAGGTCACTAGGAAGAAGGCTAGATTGGTATGAAATATATATGAACAAGTTGAAGGGGTAGATTTTGAGGAGACCCTTACACCAATAATAATATTGGAGGCCATTAGATTGATTTTATAATTTGCATGATTCAAAGGATTTAAGGTATACTAGATGGATGTCAATTCTATATTTTTGAATTGTAATTTGGAAGAGGAGGTGTACATAGAGAAACCTAAGGGTTATCATTATCAAGTGAGACAGACTATGTTTTCAAATTAAAAAAGTATCTTTATGGTATAAAGTAAGATCCTAGAGCTTGGTATGATAGGTTGAATGGGTATCTATTAGATCAAGGATTCAAAATAGGAGTTACACATAGTAATCTATACATAAATCTAGAAGATGATCATCAGTTAATAGTAGTTTTCTAAATGGAAGACATCATATTTTGTGGAAACAATGATAGCATGACCAAGGGATTTATATAGGTTATGAATAAAGAGCTTGATATGTCCATTATGGGATAACTATCATTCTCTCTTAGTTTAAAAATCACTCAATATGAAAAAGGTATATTCATTTCACAAGACAAGTTCATAAGGGAGATGTTGAAGAAGTTTTATTTGGAAGATTTCAAGGTAGTTAGTACACCTATGATCATAGGGTGTAAGTTGAGAATGGTAGATGAGTATCCAAACATTAATAAGACATTGTATAGGTCAAAGATTCTAATTTTTCTATACACCACTACCTATAGACCTAACAACATTCAAGTAGTAGGTCTTATGGGTAGGTTTTAAGTATATCTAAAGGAAAATCATTAGTAACTAGTCATAAAGGTACTCAAGTATCTCAATGGGACTATGGAGTATGGATTGTGGTATCCAATGAGTAAAGAGTTAAATTAGCCTATACATATATAGACAAGGAAGGAAGTCTAGATGATAGGAAGAGTACCAGTTCAGGAGCTTTCTTCTTACATGGGTGCTTAGTTTCATGGATAAGAAAGAAGTAGCCATAAGTACAATTATCAACTTTTGAGGTTGAGTATATTGTAGTAGCTTCATGTTTCACTTAGGTCCTATGGATGAGATAGACCCTAAAAGACTAAAAAGTGGAGTATGATGGTCTTAACCCTATATATTGTGATAATACAAGTACTATAAACATCTCAAAGAACCCTATCATAAAATCAAGGACTAAGAACATTCATATTATGTATTATTTTATAAGAGAATAGGTAAGTGAACAAAGTGTCAAAATAGAATATATTTCTATAGAGGATCAAACTGTAAATATTTTGACCAAACCACTTCCAAAGGTAATATTTGAACACCTAATATAAGAATTGGGTGTAATTACTACCCCCAATAATCATTGAATAAGCCAATTAATTAGGGAGAGATAATCAAGTGTTTTATTATATCCAAGAGTAGGTGAGTTTATTTAATAAGGTATTCATGGAGATAGTGGGAACATGTTTGCATTATGACTCATACACTCATAATATTATATGTTGAATATTTTTGTTGCAAGGAGTAACAAAGATCACTTTATCATTTATGTCAAATGGGGGGAAATTTCATAATGAGTGAGAAGTTAATTTTTGAGAAAAGTTTATAAATGTGGTTTACATCAATGACAAAGGGGGATATTGTTGAGTATTATCATTGATGTCAATGGTATATATTGTATAAGGTTGATGTCATTGAGAGAGTGTGCCTAGTTGGAAGTGTGTTGATGTGACAAAGGGAATTGATGGAGTGTTGTCACTAAAGCATATTATCATGAAATATAATTTGAAGGAAAAATAGATAATTTTAAGGAAATTAATGCCTTATGTCTGTATTAAGGTCTATGTATTTGAGTATCCTAAGCTTAGTCATGGCATAAAAAGACCTTATAAGAAGATATGAGCATGGTGGCTTGGTGAGATGAGTACACATAAGAAAAATTGGTTATATGAGTTTATTTGAGTATGTATGAGATGTATTGGAACACTCATGATAATATCAATGTGATACTACAAAGTTAGGACCTTTAGATGAAGTCTACACCTAAACCACTTCTAGACCCTACCTAACCTAATTAAGTATCATGATATATTGTCAAATCATGTGAAGGATGTATGATAATACTTAAACATGAGATAGGTTTATAGAGTATGTGAGTAAGGTGGAGAGTGCATAGAAAGAGGCATGAAGGTTAGTTTTAAGTCCTAATGTGATTTTTAGGACAAGGTCTAGAGATCAAAGAGAGAGAGAAAGATTGTGGCCTAATGACGGGTCATGATCAGATTTTAGAGTGTTTAAGATTATATAAGCATTGTTAGAGGTGAGGTATGTTGTTTCAAGTTTTTTGATGTAGTAATAAGGTCATAGTTTAAAGGACAAGGAATGAAAAGTAGTTTTTAGGTCTCTCAAGTGCATAGAATGAAGGGTTCTCAACCTGAGAATGATTTTATTATGATTATTAGCTCATAAAACCTATCCATGAAAACCTAATATATTAATGGAATATGGGGAATGGTACTAGCTCAACATTATAGGCATTTATTTTTATATTCATGGGTTATGCTTTATGAATAAGTTTTAAGAATAGAAACATGTTTAAACCCTCTTAGAACACTAATAAGGACCTGATGTTTAAGATATTGATAAAAAGTACCTTGATTGGATTGGTATGGTTATATAAGCTATTAGAGGTTTTATTAAACACTCAAAGACACATCCATGTGTGATTAAGTTGTTGGGTGTGTGAGTTAACCCTATAGGAAAGTGCTTATTTCTCTAAGATTTGATGTAGTAGTTAGAGTTGACCAAGTCAAAGTATGAAAATGGATGGAGGATTATGATTTAAAATCATGATTAATTTTCATGAAGGTTTGTTTATAGATTATATCCCTTAGGTGTGCTAAACTAGTCATCCAATTTTGTCAGTCACTAATAGACCTAATGGTAAAAATAGTGAAAAATCTAGGTAGTAGTGAGAAGAATATTAGGAATGTGTTGTCATGATAGAATGATGAAACAAATTATGTGTAGATGTTTTTTGGAACTAATATGTAATATTAATGCCTGTTATAAATATTTTAAACCTAATATAGTGGTGAAAATAAAGAATCCAAATCACTTGTGTGACTTAGTGAGATCTATGTGTAGTGAGGTCAATAAATTTGTCTGTAAGACCAATAGTTTCCATTAGACCATATGATGTTTATATATGAATATGGTATAAATATGTCATAGGTTAATATACATGAATAAGAAGTCATTAAAAATGTCCATACAGGTGTTATAGGTCTAAGTTACCATGACTAGTCTTTAAGGAAAACTAGTAGTTTTGAGTGAGCAAGTTGTAAGAGTGTTTTTGAGTCTTTTTTCCTTATGTGATGAAGTATAGTGTAATTATTGCTACACCCCTAACCTATCACATGTATTAGGATAGGAATAGATGACTTGTGTCTTACTTATCCCTCTTTGATTCTATATCACATCTCTTTATGCATTTATTTGGTTAGTAGGTCAGCATATGGAGTAACCATGGCCTAGATAGACTATATATAGGAGGTAGTGGGTAATTGTTTATCATCATATTGTGAATTATACTCTTATTGAAACTTGTGGAGGTTTCCCCCTAAAAGTGGCTTGTCTATTATAATATATTTTGATATATTTTAGTCATATTTGGATCTATTTTTGCTATTCTACTTTATTTTTGAAGTATTTTCATTACAAGTGGTATTAGAGCTGTGATTTGGGAAATCTTGTGGATGAATCCCTAATTTTTTAAATTTGGATATATATAAATCAAGGTTGTGAATTTATCTAAAATTTTTTACTAGATGTGTGAAATCATATAATTAAGCTTTCAATAAAATTTAAGCTCATTTGGATCTATTTTACAAAAGTTATCACCATTTTAGGGTTTTTAATAAAATTTATCTATAGTGTGTAATTCAAAGAATTTTTTTGAGTTATTTACATTTTTGTAAATCTTATAAAATTTTTGATAGGTTGTGTTCTTTGTATGTTTTTATTTGAGGCTAAAATAAGTCCAAAATCTCTTAGTCAAAGTTGGTTCAAAAGTGTTAATCAGGGTCTACATCATAAAGCCCTTTTATGGCAGGTCCATAAACTTAGGGCCAAGAAAAGGGTGCTAAAACTATAGGTAAAACTATTAAAAAGGAAGAGGTGGAGTTAGAAGGGGGATGTACTAGATCCTTTATACCAAGGTTCTTTGACATAGATCATAAAGTGAGGCAGCTTGACTATAGTGTGTAAGGCATTCAAAGTGAGGTGTAAGGCATACAAGCTAAAATGAAATACATACAAGATAGATTCGTAGATATCTTGATGGGTTTGAAAAATAATCAATCAAATCATATAGCTATTTCTATTGCATAACCCCACCAATCTACTTCAAATCCAATGACATTGCCATAGAGGAACCTATTACCAATGGTGGATATGCACAACTTTGATGGAAAAGATAGACACAATTGGATTAAAAAAATGGAGAATTTTTTTGATCTGCATTAGATCCTAGGTGGACAAAAGGTTACCATGGCATCTCTATATCTTGAACCTGATCAATTCATTTGGTATCGATGGTTGTGTGCTCAAATCAAAAAGATGACTCTCAGTGTCACCTGGTCATATTTTATAGAGGAGGTAAAAGTACACTATGGCAATAGTGTGATAGAGAATTACTTCTGCCAATTGGCAAAATTGTGATAAACTAGCTTCGTTAAGGATTATATTCATCATTTTTAGAACCTATCCTTATGTGTGGAGACAATTTTTGAGGAAAACTTGAATGACCTATTTTTGGGTGGACTCAAAGACCACATTCAACATGAGGTACACATGTTTAATCCACTTAATATTTTTAATTATATTATCATGGCATAGAGAGGTAAGGAAAAATTCATAGCCAATAATAAGTAGCCATTCACTCACTTTAAATATCATAGCATATTGACACCAACATTTCTTCCACCTACCAGATTGACCCCTCAACAAATTGAAGAGAAGCATGCAAAAGGATTTTGTTTTAGTTATGATAACAAGTGGAGCAAAGGACATAGATGTACTGAGAAGAAGTTATTATACATTGAAGGATATAATGAATATGAAGAATAAGATGATGCCTTCAATGATGATGAGGAAGAGATATAGGAGGTACCTAAAGATTTCCAACCTACAATCTCTTGTCATACACTTATAGGTATTAGCACTCCACAAACTCTTAAGGTTATGGGTTTCATCAAGAAATAGAAGGTGATATTGTTGATTAATTCAGGGAGTACACATAACTTCATCAACCATAAGTTGGCCACTCGATTGAAGTATTTCATCTACCCATCACCAAAATTTTAGGTCATGATTGCAGAGGGTGGAACAATTAATTAATCAAGCAGATGCCATAGTGTTAAGCTTGCTATGGGTAGCACCAAAGTTTCTCCTATGTTTTTTATTCCCATGGGTAGCACAAACATTATTTTATGAGTCTAATCACTCATAACCTTGGGTACTATTGAGATGAACTTCTAGGAACTATTCATGTGCTTTCATTCTGAAAGTAGGAAAATTGACCTATGAGGATTACAGGAAAAATCTCCATAATTGATTAGTTTACATTAGATGACCAAGATGCTAAAAAAGGGGGTGGAGGGAATTATTTCATGATTATGTTCCATATAAGTTCAACCCACATAGGCATCTACACATCTTGATCTATAAATGATTTCTTATGACCACACATCTATTTTTGGGTCGATGCCAAAAGGACTACCACCAAAAAGAGAACATGATCATGCCATTCAATTACTTCCAGGGAGTCAACCACCAAATATCAAACCATATATATATATATATATATATATATATATATATATATATCCATATGCATATAAGAGTTAAATCAAAAAGATGGTCCATGAGATGCTGGAGGTAGGGATCATCAACCATAACCAAAGTGCATATTCATCACTAGTGGTCATGGTGTGGAAGAAGGATGACACATGAAGGATGTGCCCAAATTACAGGGGAACTCAATAAGTACACCATTAAAGATAAGTTTCCTATTATAGTAATTGATGATTTAATTGATGAGTTGCATGGTGATAATTATTTCACAAAATTGGATCTTCACTCAAGGTACCATCAAATTAGAATCAAGGATGAATATGTTCATAAAATTAGTTTTAGAATGCATGAGGGCCATTATGAGTTTTTGGTAATGCCCTTTGGTCTTACAAATGCACCATCTACTTTTCAGAGTTTGATGAACACTATTTTTAGTCATTTTTTAAGGAAGTTTGTACTATTTTTCTTTGACGACATATTGATTTATAGTCAAACATGGGAAGCACATCTACAACATGTGAAACATGTGTTAATAGTTTTGGAGAAGCATCAGCTTTAAGTGAAGCCATCCAAATGTGATTTTGGAGTATGGGAGGTAGAGTACCTAGGTCACATTGCTTTCCATGAAGGTGTCAAAGTTGATCCCTAGAAGATCAAAGATATGATGGAATGGCCCATTCCAAAAACTCTCAAAAACCTCTAAGGGTTCCTAGGGCTAACATGTTACTACAAAATATTTGTGAAAGGTTATGATAGCATAGAGGCTCCACTCACTCCATTGCTATAGAAGAATGCCTTCCATTGGAATGATGCCACCACTAAAGTATTTGACAAACTAAAAGTAGTTATGTGCACCACTCTAGTTTTGGCTACTCCGGACTTCTCAAAGACATTCACTATTAAATGTGATGCTTCTAGATCTAGGTTGGGAGTAGTAATAATGTAGGAAGGAAGACCCATTGCATTTGAGAGTAGTCAATTCGAAGGTAAGAATATACAAAAACTTATCTATGAGAAAGAAATGATGGCTATTATTCATGCAGTTAAACAATGGAGGCCCTATCTGATGGGTAGACACTTTAAGGTGAAAATGGATCATGATTGTCTCAAATACTTTTTGGAGCAAATATTATCATCTAAGGAACACAAAAAATGGGTAACAAAAATGTTGTGTTATGATTTTTAAATCATCTACAAGAAGGGTTAAGATAATGTAGTAGTAGATGCACTATCCAGATGGGATACATCCATAGGAGCATTACATTGTGCAATGTCCATGTTGCAATCAAATTGGGTAGATGAAGCTAGGTTAGAATGGGATCAAGACAAGGATACACAAGTTTTGATTTAGAATCTCTAGCAAGGTACTTCAGCCTCTAACAAATTTGAATGTAAATGTAATGTCTTATAGTATAAGGGTAGCTTATACTTGTGCAAATATTCAAAGCTTAAGCATAAAATTCTTGTGGAGTTGCATGCATCTCCAATTGGGGGACACTCAGGGTTCTTGAGAACTTATCATATAATTAAGAAATAATTATTTTGGGAAGGAATCAAGGGATATGTACAAAAATTTGTGGTAGAATGCCTGATATGCCAATAGAATAAATATGAGATAGTTAAGACCCCAATTCTGTTACAACTATTAGCAATTCCTAGTCAAGGGTGGGAGGAAGTTTTCATGTATTTTATCACAAGGATGCCTTGTTTTGAAGGTAATAATGTTATCTTGGTCATTATGGATAGGCTTACAAAATATTCCCATTTTTGTGCTCTCTCACACCCATTTTTAGTAGGTACAGTATCAACTATTTTTCTGGAGGTAGTTCTAAAATTACATGGAACCCCAAAAATAATTGTAAGTGATCATGATCCTATTTTCACTAGTAATTTATGGAAGGAACTATTTTCCTATTTGGGTACTCAGCTATCTCATAAATCATCTTACCACCCCTAATTTGATGGAAAAATAGAAGTGGTTAGCAAATGTTTAGAGGGGTATCTCCATTGTTTTGTATTAGATAAATAAGAATGTTGGGTGAAATGGATACCACTTATAGAATGGTGGTATAACACATCTTTCTATACCTATGATAAAATGTCTCCATTTCTATCACTATATGGTTACCATCCACCTTCCATCACTTCTTCATTAAAGGTGCAAACCAAGGTTCAAGATGTGGAGCAGTATATTCAGCATCAATAAGAGGTTTTCCCTAGTTTGAGAGAGAATTTGGCCTTGACACAAAATAGGTTAAAGCAACAAGCAAATCAACACCGTAGTGAGTAAAATTTTGAGGTGGGTAATTGGGTATTTGTACATTTTTAGTCTTACAGGAAGATGTCCTTAAAGTAATAGAAAAAGGACAACAAACTTGCTCCTAAGTATTATGGCCCTTATCAGGTTCTATAGAAAATTGGAAATTGGGATTATAACCTCGAGTTACCTCATCCATCTCGCATACACCCAATATTTCATGTTTCCTATTTTAATAAGGTCATTGGATAGAAAGTTTTAGCCGAGATAGAGGTACCAAAATTAGATGAAGGATGAGTCATTTTGGAACTAGAGAGGATCTTCCAAACATATACTATGAAGTTGAGAACCAGAGAGATTAGGGAATATCTGATCAAGTGGAAGAACTTGAGTAATGAAGATGCAACTTTGGAAGGTGAAGATTTTCTACAATAACATCCAGAGTTATTCAACATTGATGACACTTTTGGTTTGAAGCATAAGGGCATGCTATGCCCCTAACCTATCACATGTATTAGGATAGGAATAGCTGACTTATGGCTTACTTATCCCTCTTTAATGTTATATCACATTTCTTTATGCATTCATTTGGTTAGTAGGTCAGCTTATGGAGTAACCATGGCCTAGATAGACTATATATAGGAGGTAGTGGGTAATTATTTATCATCATTTTATGAATTCTACTCTTATTAAAACTTGTGTAGGTTTCCCCCTCAAAGTGGCTTGTCTATTATCATATATTCTGATATATTTCAATCATATTTGGATCTATTTCTACTATTCTAATTTATTATTGAAGTAATTTAATTACAATTAGTGAAGTGTTTAAAGTATTTTTGGGTCTATGTATGTAGTTTATTTTCATGTTTATGTGGCTAAATAATATTTTATTTTCATTTATTCAAGACAGATCTTTTTGTGTCTGTGAAGGCCTAATGTGAATAATTCTAATGGTGTGCCTTAAGTGGTTGTTCGAGATATAAAGTGTCATGGACCTATGATGAGATTTATGGAGGTATATTTGAGTTTTATATTAATTTATCCTTCCTTTTTTATAGTTTTAAAATTATCTAAGGAGATCAAAGGGTAATGTATACTAATGAAGGCCTAATTGAATTAGGTCTCCTCAAGGCCTAAAAAGGGTTTTGATCTTTTAAGTTGAAAACAAACTACTGTAATGATTTATTCAAGTAATAAATGTACTATAGGATATATTATAAGGTTAATACAAGTGTTAAAATTTGTATATCTAAACAAGATCTATTTGAACTGAAGGATTGTATAAGAACATGGCTTAATATGCCTACTTGACTAGTTATAGAATAAGAGAGTGCAAGTGAAGGAAATAACGCTTTAAAGAGTTGAAGTAAGTATTTTATACCATAAATTGGGTGTATAGAAACTAACATTAAGATATATTAAGGGTGGTCTAGATGAATATCAAGGCCATATGACCTATAATGTCTTGAACAGACGTAGTTGAGCGAAGAAGCCTAAAAGGAAATTTGAGAGGGATAAAAGAGTGAGAAGAGACAAAGAAGGTGAGCATCATCTATTGTCTGAGACAAAAGTTTTTATAAAGGTGATCAAAAATTTTACGTGGCTGATTTGGTGATGAGTCATCTAGGGGGTTAGTGCTTCCTTGGATGTTGGTGATCTATGTAGAAATGGTGCTTCACTAAAGATTTAAATTTTTATAATAGTAATGTATTCCATTTATATATATTAGTGGGTTTTCTTCCCCTCAAGGGTTTCCCACATACGTAATATGTTTCATGATCTTGTATGGTTATATATGCTTTGTTAGATGTTTATCTTTATACAAATGGTTCATGTATGCTTAAGTAGAATTGAAAGAATATTTTAAAGACACTAATTAACCCCAAACATCTTAGTTATTTGTTTTCCAATAGGTAATAATAGTTTTAAAAATGTATGCTCAAAAAGGAGGCATTGACTATGAGGAGACATTTTCTTTCACAACAAAGATTAAATCTATTAGGATGATTTTTGCTCTAGCTACATAGTTTGGATGGAAAGTATATAAAATGGATGTGAAAAATGCCTTACTTAATGGGGAATTAAATAAAAAAGTCTACATGAATTAACCAAAAGGTTTTGTCAAATTAATAAAATAAGAAATTTTTTATAGACTTACCAAATCAATGTATGGTCTTAAACAGGCTCCAAGGGCATGGTATATCAAATATTGAAAAGCATATCGTAAAACATGGATTTTCAAAGAGTTCATATGATCCAAATATATACCTTAAAAATAAATGGGGAAAGATAGTACTTATTATTTTATATGTTGATGATCTAGTCATCACTAGTAGTTTAGTGAAGATGATAGCGCTTGTGAAATTTCACATGATGGGTATTAAACCAATTGACACACCTATGGAGACAAAACTTTGATTGTCTTGAATAGATCCATCAAATTAATTAAATGTAACTCTATATCATTAGTTGATGGGGAGTCTCATTTCCCTGACCTATAAAAGGCTAGGCATTAGTTGAGCTATCATTTATCTCTCAAGGTTAATACAAGAGCCTAAGATCAGTCATTAGAAAGTAACAAAGAAAGTATTTAGTTAAATTATAGGTACTATGAATTTTGGCCTAAAATATAAGAAGGATGATAACTTCTTCCTAATAGTATACTCAAAATTAGATCATGCAGGGATCATTAATGATAGGAAATCCACTTAAGGATTTGTATTTTTTGGGATTTGGACCGATATCATGGGGGAATAAGAGAGAAAATTATGTTTCAAGGTCCTCCAAAAAATTATAATATTACACCACAGGAAGAGTTATCTACGAATTAATTTGGATCAAATGTATACTTGAAGGATTTGGATTACCATAAAATCAACTGATAATTCTTTATGTAGATAATGAAGGAGGAGTGAATCTTGTACAAAATATAGTATTTCATGAATTTAATAAACACATTGAGGTGTAATTTCATTTCATCCATGAACATGTTCATAATAAAAACATTAAATTCTAGTATTTCCCAACATATCAACAATGTGTGTGTTTTTATTAAAGCACTTGTGTGGGAAAAATTTGAGGTATATAGAGAATTTATCTCCTATTCAATTCAGACAATGCTAAATTAAGGGAGAATATTGAGTTGATTAATTAGCCATTGTACTTAAATAAGTAATATTTTATTACTTATAATTATTTGTAGTTAATAAACAGTTACTCATCGTAGATAGGTTGATAGTTTATTTATGTTAGTAAATCTTAAAATATTTTTAACATAGTAATTTGTTACATTCGTGTTGTATATGGGATATTATCTAATAATGCTCTCCCAAATTTACTAGGACTATTATGGGCATGATTTAATTTTATAAATAAGTTCTATGTATTCATGTTTTAGATTTATTAGAATAAATTCATTTTTATTATTCCACAATAGTCCCTTTATGTAGTTCCACACCAATTTGTTTGTTATTTTTGTATGTGGATTTTGAACATGTCATTATATGTCTCACTTTCTTAGATATAATGACATGTGCCCATGTCCCTTGTATTATGGCCCCTTAGCTTACTTTACATGCCTCATTGTGTTGTATGTATAATTTAATGTATGCATCATGACTATGGCACTTGTCTCATGATTATTACACACTCTAATTTTATATTCCATGCGAGACCTCATGTGTGACCCATTATTACTTTTTTACATTGATATACATCATGTCCCATCCCCCTAGGTAGTTACTCAATTCATTAGTAAGATTTTTTGTTCATACACATGCTTACATTATTATATCTATCTTGACATGATTTTGAATGTTAGATCTAACATAAATCAAACATTAATAACTTATGCTCAAACTATTTTACATTTTTATGTCATTTATACATATTATATTCATTTATTACACATATATCATACATGATCATGATAACAAATATCATATAGAGCTTTTATTTTGAGTATGGTTCTTACATAGGTTCAATAACTCCCTGAGAAAGAGGAGCAATTCATAGAGGTTTCTTGAAGAGATCATGCCATCTGAATGCAATTAGAGTATAGTATCCAACATGCAAGCATAGATATAGAGCTTAGTTTTAGGAAAACATAGTGGAAAAAATGTAGATAAATATCATAATTAGTTTGTTAGAAAAAGTAAGTTGGAAACTATCAGAGTTATTGCCAGAATCCAGATAATGCGAGTGCAATGGAAATGTGATCACATGAGATGAAGCAAGTACACACCACATAGATGCTAAAGAAATTTGAAAATAACACAAGAAGATAAATTGCACAAGACAAAATGGAGAAAACCAAAATCTGATTAACATGAGATGGCCAAAGTGAGGACTAAAAATAAGAGAGTACATAAGTAACTCCTCCATAAAAGGTGGACAAGGCACCCCAAGAATAGACTCTAACTCCTCCATGAAAGGTGGTGACAAGGTGCTAAGAATAGAGAAGTAAATCCCATCAAGGGAGTTACTTATGACATTCTTATGACACCTATGACAAATATATGACACATACCTCCACATAAGCTAGCTTATCCCACAAATGTAGGAAAACTCCATGTATACACAAAAAATACAATTTCCCTAACTAATAAATAGGGAAAAATAAAAACCTACACTAATACCCCCCATAAGCATAGCTTAGGTGGGCAGTGTAGAAATATAAAATGGGTCCCAACAATTAGGCTTGATGAGGTACCCATGTAAAAATGCAATCTCTTATAAGATAGAGAAAAGGAGAAAACCCATAGGAAAAAAAATCTCCCCCAAAAGAGAGACATAAAAGAAAGATGAGGCTAGAAGGCCCCCCTAAAGATGATGCTGCTACAAATGTGGACTGCACCCCAAGAAGAGCTCATAGATGAATGAACTTGCTCTCAGTGAAAGGTTTGGTGAAGATGTCTGCAACCTACTCCAAAGACTAGCAAAATATCAAGTCAATGACCTAACTATGAATAAGATCCTGAATGAAATGCATGTGAATCTCTATGTGCTTGGTCCACTGGTGCTGAACTAGATTCCTACAAATCTGAATGGTACTCTAGTTGTCACAATAAATGATGGTGGGTTGCCTGATAGGAATGTCAAACTCAACAAGTATCCCCTAAAGCCAAATAGCCTTAGTAGCTACATTAAAAGCTCCCCTATACTCTGCCTCTATGGATGATATAGCAATAGCATTCTGATTCTTGCTAGACCAACTGATAGGACCAAAACTTAGAGAGAAACTATAACCAGAAGTGGATTTGTGAGTCTTTGAATCACCAACCCAATTTGAATCTGTATATCCAACCAAGTCAACCTCTATGCCAAATTTGTAATGAATCCTGTATCTATGTGAACCCTATATGTAATGTAAGATCCTCTTAGCTAATTTCCAATGTAGCTCATGAGGTTTCTATATGAATTTGGAGACAAGTCCCACTGTATATGATACGTCAGGCCTAGTGTGAGTCAAGTAGATGAGACTACCAACAAGTTGTCAATATCGAGTGGCATCAAGTAATGGTGAAGAAAATCAGCCTCAAGCTTGACTCCTGATAGAAAGGGAGTTGAAGATGGCTTGCAATCAGCCATGTGAAACTAAGCCAATAAGTCAAGAGCATACTTAAGCTATGTAAGATAAATCCCTAGATCTAACTATGAGATCTCGATGCCAAGGAAGTAGTGCAACTAACCTAAGTCTGTCATGTCAAATCTATCCTAAAGAGATGCCTTCATCATTATAATAGCTGATGAAGAACTCTCAATGATCAAAAGGTCATCAACATATAAAAAAATCAAGAGCGAATCATCTTGCCACAAGAAGTAGACATTGGGATCGGAATGGCACCTAGTGAAACCTGTTGTAAGAAGAAAGAAATCCATCTTGGCATACCAAGCTTGAGGGACCTATTTGAGGCCATAGATAGATTTCCTAAATTTTCATACTAAGGAAGAATCATAAATAAATCCTAGTAGCTACTCCATGTATATCTCCTCCTTTAGGTCTCCATGAAGAAAGGCACTCTTCACATCCATCTGATGCACATCCCAACCATGTACTATAGTAATAGCCAAAGTGAGTCAGATAGAAGTCATCTTTGCAATGGGTGTAAAGGTCTTTGAGTAGTCAATGCCTGCCACATATGAGAAACCCTTGGCAACTAATCATGCCTTGTACTTATCAACTGACCAATCTGCTGCAAACTTGGTCTAATATATCCACCTACATCAAACCATCTTTCTTCCCTTAGGAAGTGAAGTCAAATCCCAAGTGTTATTCTTGATTAAGGAAGAATATTCTTCCTCCATAGCATTATCCCACTCAGGTACCCTTGATGCCTCTAAAAAAGTGTGTGGATCTGAAACTAAAGCAAAGAAGGCATGTGGATCTCTCTAAAAATTCCCCCCTAATACGTCTATCATCTGTAGGATCTCCTACCCAAGTGCCAACACTCTCAAGTGTTTGTCTAGCCCAAAGTGGCCCAAAAGTGGGTGAGTCAAGTGTTAACTCCTCATCCTCTAACTGACTAGAGGTGGATGACTCTGCATCACTATCCTCACTGTCTAAACATGAAGAAGAAGAAGATGTCTCTAGCTCAAGAACCTATTGTGGTTGATCTGAATCTGATGAGGAATCATCATGAAGAAGTAGATTCGATGAGGGAGAAGAAGTGTTAAGTGTTGAGTCTCTAGGACTCTCCTAAAAATAGACACTTCTCTCAATGAACAACTCATGAGTGACTGGATCTAAAAGGTGATATCCCTTAATACCATCTAGATATCCTACAAAGATGCAAGGCTTGGACTGACATTCCATAGCTTTGCATTTCTTCTTCGAAATGCAGGCCATGGCTGGGCATCCAAAAACTCTAAGGTGCTCAACATCAAGTTTCCTTTTATGACAAGATTCAAAGGGTGTTATCCCTTTCAAAGCTTTATGAGGAACCCTATTTTGAATGTATCAAGCACAATTGATGGCTTCAGCCTAGTACTATGGTGCTAAGGATTTGGAGTGAATCATATAGCTACACATCTCTTTCAAGAACCTGTTCTTGCATTCTACAACCCCATTCTGCAAAGGACTGTAAGTGACTATGCACTACAAATCAATCCCCTTTTTGGTGCAAAACTACTCAAACCTGATGCTGACATACTCCCCTCCATTATTAGTTCGAAGAACCTAGATGGATTTCTCGCTCTATTTCTCAACAAGAGCCTTGATGTCTAGAAAATTTTCAAACACTTCAGACTTTTGTTTGAGAAAATATATCCAAGTGTACCTAGAGAAATCATCAATGAAAGTGAGGATGTACTTGGCCCTTGTGAAAGATGGTTTGGGAAAGGGTCCTGATACATCACTATGGACTAACTCCAAAGGCTGTGAAGCCCTCCAAACTTTGCCTTTGTCAAATTTTTCTTCAGGATGCTTCCCAAGGGAGCAACCCTCACAAATTCCTTTTGATAATTGGACACAAGGCAAGCCAATGAACATGTCATGTTTGCAAAGTTGCTCAAGGTAGCAGTAGTTAAGGTGGCCAAAATACTCATGCGATAATTTGATAACTCCATCTGAATGAGTTAGCAATGCTATTGGAGAAGAATCTGATGCAAAATGTGAGGTGTATAACCTAGCTTGGTGATCTGCCCTACCCACTGCCACTATAGTATCACTATGCAACTCCCTAATAGCCATTAAATCTGGTGAAAACTCAACTCTCATGCCCTAACGAATGTGAGTGATTTGGTACACTACTAGGAGATTGGTTGAAAGAGAAGGAACACTTAAAACATTATTGAATGTTCCTCCTTCCATTTCAACTAACCCTCTTCCTACAACAAAAACTGATGTGTCATCACCCAAACTAATTGAAGTCATGCTACAAGGCTCTAAAGATGAAAACTCAACTAGTGAAGAGCCCATGTGGTGAGAAGCACCCGAGTCGATGACCCATGAAGATGTAGAAGCTGCTATAGCTACAAGGGCCTTATCCTTTTCTTTCTCCTTACCCTTGCCTTTTGCCTTGGTAGAATCTTGGGTAGATGAATTCTACTTGATGGACTCAGGAACACCTATGTTGTTCTTCTCTAGAAAATGAGTTAGGTGATCTATTTGTTTCTTCATGTATTTGTGTTCATCATGACTTATCTTTTTACAATAAGAAAACTTAACCTTCTCCTTCTTAGATTTAGCATTGGAAGAAGAAGTCTTAGTGTTGTTTTTGGTAGGATTGGTGTTTTCTTTCTTCTTCTCCTGGTCCTTGTTCTTTTTCTTCTTCTCCTTTGTTGAAGTCTTATCCTTACCATTTCCAACTATCAAAGATTGGGGTTGATTAGACTTCATATTGCCCATTTGAATTAGCTTATCTTTCTCCCTAGTCAAGTTGGCAATGAATGAACCCGAAGAAGGCATTTTCCATGTAGTGCCAAGGGCACTTTTTGTGGCATGGAAAGTGGAGACAAAGACTGAATAGCTTGGACCTAACTTTGTGAGAATAGAAAGTATGAGTTGATCATCTTTCTTCTCTATCCCACATTCTTTCAATTGCAATCTAAAGGCCTTAAACTTAGTGAAGAAGTCCTGTACGGTTTCAAAGTTGCTAGGACTTAGACTTATGAGTTCATTTTTGAGCTCATGACCTCTCATCTCATCAAGCTTCCCAAATAAATTTTCTAAGGTTTCCCATATGTCATTGGGAGTTTGGGAGGATTATAAATGGAAGAGAAGCTATAGAGACATAAACAAACTCAGTAATCCATAGGCTTCATCACTATGGTTGTACCACTTAACCTTTTTAGCATAAGTGTTGGGTTTTACTTCAGTACCCATGGTGATCCTATACAACCCTTTGCTTCTAAGAATGATTGAAATTTTAACCTTCCATTCATGATAGTTGAAGGGTGTTAGGGGTTTAAGTTTAAAATAATCCATTTTTATCTAAATTTAGGTGAAGTTGTGTTGATTGCAAGTTGTGAATTTATGCAAAAAGGAGAATGAAAGCAAAGATTTGTAAGTTGTGAAAAGCAATCACACCCCCCTAAAATATTGAGCCCCCAAAAAATATGCAAGTGCACACTAAAAATACATTAAAATCAACCAATAATGCATCTTAGAGTAATCAGTGCAAGACTAAAGCAAACAAGATGTGGGACTTAGTCAAAAATGCATCCCGAGAGACCCAAATTTTTGGCACTTTATAAAATAGTGAATTTTTAACAAATAACAAGCCTACACTATGGAAAATTGAATTAAAAACACTTTTTCAAAAAATGGCACCCAAATCTGAGCTACTATTTGCAAGATATTAAAGGTTCAATTTTCTCGTAAACTAGTGTTTTTGCAAAAAAAACACTAAAACATTAAAAAAATGCCTATTTTGAGAGAGAAAGTGGCCTTCCAACCACTCATTGAATTTAGCATGGAACAAGGAATCCAAAGGAGGTTTGTGTGAGGTGGAATTGGCCTCTCACCAACTTGGGCCTCACCCTTCGTCTTCGACAGACGAAGATACAAGTTTAAAATGAAAACTCCCAAATTACAAAATTGTCTATAAAACTGAATATTCAATCAAATTGACTGATTTTTTTTTTAAAAGTCAATTTTTAACTAAAAATAATGAAGAAAAGATAGAATTGAACTATTGGTCAAGCATCTAAGGGTCCACATGGGACGCCAAGCATGAAAAAAGTGCCATTTTCCAAACAAGACTGCTAACAAAAAAGACAAAAAAAATAGACCTGCTGGAAATGCCATACAACCTGCTTGGCACCTTGCTAGGTAGAGAAAATAAGAAAATGAACAACAGACTTTGGCACAGACCTGAAGTTGGTGCAAACTAGGAGTTTGGCGTGGAGCACTGAAGGAAAAACCTATAGACTTACGCATTGTACGGCCTATTTTGGACACCATACAGAGGATGACGTGGTTGAAGAAAAAGATGTTTCTGTTGAAGCTTGGCATGGTAGAAGTGAAGGCTAGAAGATAGGCATAGAAGCTTGGGTGTAGAAGGATGCTGGAAGGACTGTTGTTTGGAGTTGCTGCTCCTCCCTCTACTGCTCCACATAATAATGGCACCTAAGAAGAGAAATAGATGAATCGGCCCCTGAAGTGAGGACAACCAAGACACCCAAAGACCAAGGATTTCCAAGAAAATGATACCAAAAATGATATATATATATTTTTATTTTAGATCAAATCTAGAAAAAAAATTAAAGAGAACTCCACTCCTCTTGATTTCAAAATGAACTAAAAGCATAACCAGACACACGATTACCATTCTTGCTCTGATACCATATTGGAGTTGTTGATAGAATCTACATAATGTAAGTTTAATGGAGACGTGATCACCCGAGATGAAGCAAGTGCACACTACATAGATGCTAAAGCAATTTTAAAATAACACAAGAAGATAAATTGCACAAGACAAAATGGAAAAAACCAAAATCTGATTAACATGAGATGGCCAAAGTGAGGACTACAAATAGGAGAGTGCGTAAGTAACTCCTCCACAAAAGGTGGACAAGGCATCCCAAGAATAGACTATAACTCCTCCATGAAAGGTGGTGACAAGGTGCTAAGAATAGAGAAGTAACTCCCATCAAGGGAGTTACTTATGACATTCTTATGACACCTATGACACATCTATGAGACACACCTCCACATAAGCTAGCCTATCCCACAAATGTAGGAAAACTCCATGTATGCACAAGAAATATGATTTACCTAATTAATAAATAGGGAAAACTAAAAACCTACACTACTAGAAACTATCACCAAAAGTGGATACTAGCACCACACCATTATTTTCCAAGGTATGGCACTATTGTCCAATAACCCCAAAAGTAAAAAATTCTAGAATTTCCTAAAATGCACATAAATAATAGTCTAAATTTATACAAATTCATTTATAGATTATTAGTTTTTACTCATTTTAATTAAAATGTCAAAAAATCATACAAGTTTACTCAGATTAGGGAAGTTATGTGAGGTATGATTATTCCTATTTCAATATCAGATACCTAGATACATAGTATAACTCAATCCAAAATCTATATACTTAGATATTAGATTTGGGGTCATGTGCATGACACATTATTTCTATATGCTTACTTATACACTAGGTAATTAGATGAAACGACAAACTCATGATGTTATAGTTATGCACTATATTAGATTTGTTACTCCATTTATAGTAGTTTATATTACCAAGTAGTCCCTGAGCTACATACCCAAGTGCCTAAGAAGCCCCTAGGAAATTTTTTATTCTAGAATTCTTGATTATCTACAACATCATTATATATAGTTTCAATTACAATCATATAACTTTAGTTAGATTATGTAATTTATCTATAGATGAATCTACTACACATGGTTTAGTAATGATGGAGTCATAACCTACTTGATTTCTTCAACCACTTATATGAAAGGGTTAGAATCAACCATCAGTCCTATCCAAGTTATTCATAGGTCATGATTTAATAAGAAATGGTGGGCAATGATGGAGCTAGATTAAGTTATTAAGCCACCAACACATGGGGATTGAGTAAGCCATCCATTTATTACAATATATTCATCAATTTCATCACTATCTACACATACATAGGGTTTCACCAAGTTTATACATTTTTTCTCATATCTAATGAGGTGTATTTATTCCTTTCCTCTCTCTAATATTTTTACTCAATTTTTTTCTTTACTTTTGATATCTCATAAGTAAGGATTGATTATATGAACATTTCATTTGTAAGACATGTAATGGAGCACACTTCAGATACTCATATCCAAATTCACAAGGTTCATTTCTTAGGTAAGTCTCGATATGTTTATTTTCCTTTATCCTAGTCATTTTACTTTGCTACATTTCTAAAATAAAAGGGTGGGTAAATGTAGTCATCTAAAATGTCACTTGAGTGCCAAGAGTGTTACTTAAGACCACCCATCCTTAACTAATCTATATTCCTATCTTAGGGCCTATTTATACACTTATCTAGATTTCATATAGGACTTATGCATCCTTGTACATCTCAAAATTGGTCCTAGACCTTTCTTTAGGAATTTAGGCCCCTAGTGCATCTAGTTCTACCAACTGGAGGTTAACACCATAAATAGACACTACTGCCACAATGCTAGTGTCTGAGATGGGTGATATTGTCCTTTTTATTATTTTTAACCCCCAAAAATGTGTTTTCATTTCTAAAGGCACAAAGGGTTAACCTAGACCTATTTCAAACCCCACATAAGCACTATATATATAATTTTATCATTTTATTGACTAGATGGAAATTGGATGCAAAAACACACAAATTAGTTTAGAAAAAAATTATTCAAAATCAAGGTTATTAATCCCTTATCTACCCTAATTATTAATACACTCATCTACAACCATATTAATTTTAAAATACACAAAATTATATTCTCAAGCCTCACTCAAAGCACTCAAATTATCATTGATACTATTTTCACTGGCACTTGCACAAGCACTTAGGTGGGGAGAACTACATCAGGCTTGATCTCACCTTAGAGTATTTATATGTAGATAAATCTCATCATAGTGGGCTGTTGAGGATGTCTATCCTTCGATAATAAAGCCTAGAGTTTGCTACATATGCCAATCAAATTCCCTAATCACATGGAGGTCTAGGTTTTTCATATAAAATTAGCCAAAATAAGTCATAGACAATGAAGCAATATTTATCCACACATGAATAGGCTAGTTAGACTCAGATGAAGGTGATCTCATAAGTAAATATTATTTATTACATAGAGGACATTAACACCAAAAGTGGAAACTATTACCACAATACTATTATCCATGGTAAGGAACTATTGTCTAGGAGGGGTTTTGATACCTGTATCCTATTTTCAAAACTCAAAATAGCTCTTATACTCATTTTTAGCTTTCCTATCCTTCATCTCATGTTGTTTTCAACTAGGTAATAATTTGTGTCATTCACTTTTATTATTAGAAACATTGTATTAGCTCAATTCTTTCATAAATTAGCCGATGTATTAATTACATATTTTATACCTTGATTTACTATACTTAGAACCTTTAATAACCTAGTGCTTACACTCCATCACCCTTAAAATTTAAATCACGTGAAAACTTGATTAAAATAATGAAATGCACTAGACTCTAAAGCAAAAATATGGTTGCCTTTCTTAGACTAAAAATGGGGCATGTTGTGAAATAAATAAAAAAAGGTGAATCTTACTATGAGATACTCTTAGGTATCTCTAAAATCTAGAATCTCAAGTTCTCATTCAAACACAAAGATTAACTACAACCCATATTTCAAATGAGAATAAAAATAAGAAGGTAGAAAATTATAATCCAACAAATGACATAGTAAGTTGGAATTATGCCTAAAGACTATCAGTGTGTGAGCTATGTTATTAGTCCAATTATCTTGTATGCACCCATAATAAAATATATTTTCCCAAATGAAAAAAACTTTTGAAAGGAAATGGTTTTTTAAATGTAAATTAAGGTGGAATGGCATGGAAATTGTTATATTCCATTTAGGTGTTGATATAGCTAATAGACATACCTTTGATCCCTTCCAAAGGCTTTGTTCCACTTCTAACTAGGGTGGAAACCCTATGGTGAATGATGCTAATATTTCCCTTTTGAGAAGGGTTTCAAAAATTTACATTTTAGTTCAACTTATTTTGAAATATATTTTAATTTTCCATCCATTTAGGGTAAGATACCAAGCCATGGGCTCAAGGAAAGACTATAAATATTATGACAATTAATATAAATAATAATAAAAGTAGTGTTTCATTCTTACTTAGGATGTTTCATTCAATGAATTTGAAGGTATTTAAATAATAAAAGAGGAATTTATTAATCCACATGTTCTATTTCAAATCATTGGCCTTTAGCATTATGAAAACACAAGGAAAAAATAATAGTTTGTGCAAGTTTTCAAATAATAATTTTCAAATTTACTCACAAGGATTCCATTGGTTCTACTTTTATACAAGCTAACCAGTTATTAGATGATGATAATGCTAAGGAACCCTTGTGTGAAAACAATAGTTTCAAATCAAAAACCAACTCCACATAATTTAACCAGTCATTGAAAATTTAAAAAAACATATCCAAAGTAATGAAATCAAACCTAAACTAAAACTAGGGATAGGAAGAAAATAAAACCAACAAAGTGAAAGAGAAATAATAAAGTATTCATAGGGCATTCCAAGCCAACTCAAGCCTAGAAGTAGTACTCAAGGAATTATCCATTGATGTTAAATGGGACATACTTTCTAGTTAAACACCTTAGGTGGAAATCATTCTTACCTAAGATTTAAAAAAATAGATAGGAACCTAACCATAAGGCATACAACATTCTGTGTTGTCCCTTTTTTTATGAACCTTATCTCACATAAGGACAAGGTCTGAAACCCAAAATATTTTTTATTTGGATCATTTACAAAACCAATGCTTAAAAATCCTTTGGTGTTTATTGAATTGTATCTATGTTTCATCATGTTTTTAATATAGGTTCATAAGGTTCAAGAGGCAAGCCTCTACTTATTCATCTATACCCAAAAAAGTAGTCATAAAATATACAGTAGGAATATTTAAGTTAACCAAAAAAATAGGGTCTTGGTCATAAAATAATTATTAGGAAGAAGTGTCTAAATATAATTTGGTTCTAATACTATCATTCCATAATTTAAATTTTAAAACATTATTCCAATTCCTAGGATGATTTTCTATTGTCCTCTTAATTATTTTTATCATGTTCCTATTAATGGATTCAAATACTCTATTTCCATGTGGATAATAATTTTAAATGAATTTAAATATTACCTAGTGATCATATAACCATTATATAAATTGTCAAGAGGATAAAAATGGACCATTATCATATAATGATGCATAAGTCATACCAAACTTTATAACAATGTAATCCTCTAAGAATTGAATAGCTATATCGATTATGAAATTATTGAGTGGTTGATCCTTAGCCCAATGGGTGTAGTAATATATGGATATGAGAATGAAATAATGAAATATGAATTAATTATCATTTATTTCTCTAAAAACATCAAGTCCCCATTTTGCAAATTCTCAAGTCTTAAGTACTGGGATAAGAGTCATTACTTGGGTACATTCTCTATGTGAATTTGTTTAACATGTATATAAATTTTGAGTATGTAAATGTGCATCCTTAAAGATATGTCGATAATAATAGTCTAATCTCAATATCTAGTGTCTTTTTGTATCACCTTAATCATGCCCAATCTCATATTTTCCATGTAAACCTCTAAGCACACCAACATCTTCATCTCTACTAAACTATCTTAGATAAATGGTTTGGTGATTTATTCTATAGATCATGCCATATTTTATGATAAAGCAATTACTTTTAAAATGTTATTCGCTTATCAGTGTAGAGTTCAAATGATCAATAAATTAATTATTAGGTATATAATAGGCTATGTACTTTTGCCAATCATCATTTGTGATTCCTTCAATCACCTACTATTAAGTGATTTGTGTATCTGATTCAACCATAGTTTTGTTGTGTCCTTATCCTATCATAATAGTCAAGGAATAAATTTCAAGGTCAAAATATTTGAGAATATTCATCCACTTTCCTCTTCACTCACCTAATTAATTCTACATTAAGATGGATTTGACTTCTAGATCAAGTACAATAGTAAAGATTTTACTACATAATATATAATGATAGAATTTCTTGGTAACCTTGATTAGTGAAAAGGGCTACTTATCTCTTATAGTATATCTAATTTTTGTATTCATCAAAGGGGATATCATAAATTAAATAGGTCATTAATCTATATCCTTATTTATGTGTGTCAAAACAATAAGATCCAAATGATCTAAGGTGAAAGAGTATATGTAGAATGACTAAGTTTAATTAGGGCCGATTAACACTAGGGTCCACATAATTTCCTCTTTGATTTGGATTAAATTTTTTTTGTTTCACTTGTCCACTCAATTTTAACATCTTTATTGATAATTTTATTCAATGGTATATCTATTTAAATCCCAAGATAAATTTCCTTATGAAGTTAATATTTCTGAAGAAAGAATTTAACTCCTTGTTTTTGGATAATAGCTTCTAATCTCTTAGAGTCTATTAATATACCCCTATAAAAAATTATATTGCCTAATATATTCCATTAAGTTACCCAAAATATGAAATTAATTAGATTCAATGAGATCCCATGGGTATTTTATATTTTTAGTAATCTCCTAATATTTGTGACATGATCACTTCTATGCTTGGAAAATATAGTTAAGTCATCCATCTACACCACAATGAACTTACCCATGAGGTATTTGAAGACTATGTACATTTGCCTTTAATATTTGGCCATGACATTGATGAGGACAAAAGGTATTATATTATGAGAGAATGTGATCAAGTTGGTTGTGAATTTTATTCTGATATGGTCTTCATAGGTGACTACTACCTAATTGTAACCTGAGTATCCATCTAAGAAGGATATCATTTGATCTCCATTAACAATATATAGAACTTCATCTAATTAGTTAGTGGGTAATTATCCTATTTATATGACTTATTAAAATTAAATAATTCAACACAAATTTTGATCTCTCCTTTCCTCTTCCTCACCATTACCAAATTTTTAACCCATGTGGAGTACCTAACTAGAAATATTATTCTTTCTAAAAGTAATTTATGCACTTCTCTAAAGATTAATGGTTCAAGCATTGGATAAATAGTCTTTGTATCTACCTGAATGGCCTGAATCCTAACTTCAATGTGTCAAAGACATTTAAGTCCTTGTATATCCATGTAATCACACATTTGAAATCTTTAAGGGACTGTGCCATTTCTTGATTTTACCTTGGGGTATTGGTTACAACTAGAATCACATTTTTTGGATCATTTACATCACCCATGTTGAAATGATCATGTAGCATGCCTTTAGTAGGGTTTAAATTATCATATTCCTTTTGATAATACATGTCAAATAGTATTTCCATTGAGACCATCCCTTGGGTATGTTATTTATATTTAAATTCAAGATCCCGTTCTCATCTAGCTCAAAGTCTTATAAACCATATTCACTAATAATATAACTATAAAACACCTTTGTATTGGTGATGAAGTGTAAGATGTGTTATTAATCATTAAATACTTGATTGCTTTTTACATTATTTAGGACTGAAGGGGTAGAGACCATCTCTATAAAGAATTTTCTCAATCTTGTATTAATAATGGGCTTTAGATTACCTTCAATAGTATCTAGTGCATTTTATATAAAATTCTTTTGTTTGGGTAAAATATTAATGCAAAATGCATTCAAGTATTAAATTAAATACTAGTTCAAATTGTGAAATTTTACATGTTCTTATCATTTCATGAATACATGCTTATTACTTTCTTAACCACTAGCTCAGATTCATCCAACATATTAATGTTTCATTCTTCCCTTAAAAAAAAAAAATCCATGGAATAACAACTCATTCTCAACCACATTATTTTTGTAAGATAAATATAGGTAGTATGTGGCTAGATAAGACTTTCCTCTTGGATTGATTAATTTAACTCAAGTGATAAACCCACTTGTAGACTTGAAGCAATTAAATTTTAATGTCCCCAAGTCATATTTCACTATCCCATAGCATATTATATTACCAAAACATGTTGGTGGTGTTTGTAATGGGACTGCAACTACAATGTTTACCTCTTTGTGTAATTTATCATCTGTGTTTGTGCAATTGCTTTGTTTCTTGACTAGTGAGGGTCCTTTGGTTGACAAATATGTGGTGGGTAACTCTTATGTGGGAGGAAAAATATATTATTATTCACCATAATTTTTTCATCCTAGGAAGATCTTAAAAAATCTTCATTCCCACTAAAGTCATCAAACTTCAAATTCTCACATGTCAGTGTCATCATGAAAAGATATTGTATCTGAGGCATATTATAATTCCTCTTCATCTAACTATTGAGAAGTGTTTTCATTGATTTAATGGTTTATGTCATTGATTTAAAGGTTCATATGGTGAAGGTGTGCATATTTAGTGGTCTTTGAGGTATGATCTTGTGTGCTTGATGTGACAAGGAAGCCATATGACAAGATATAATTTGAAGGCAAGAGAGAATTTAAAGGAAACCTAATGTATCTTTTATTGGTAGATGTAAATATTGTTTTAGTTATGTGAAATTTATGTTTAAAGAGAATTATTTTTTGATATCATTGAGGTAATCATGTTTGAGTACTAGTTATTGAGTACAAGGTGTCCTGAAAAGCCTAGTCTAGACCATGTGAGAAGGTGTCCATAGTGAAGTTTGGTGAAGTAAGTAAGAATAAGATTTTTAAAGTTTTTTTAAAATTGTGTGATCATGTAATCAAATTATATATAGTTTCAAAAGATTTTTAAGGTCAATTTTCAGGTTTCAAGTGTTTAAGAAGCTTAGACATGGCACTAGTTATGGTATGTAAAGTCCTTGTGAGAAGGTATGAGTATGGTGAATTGTAAATATGGATGAATAAAGGCATTATAGGTTGTATGAGATTGATTAAACATTTATTTAAAGAATTATATCACTTATCAGATCCTTAGGGTGAGCGTACAGGGGTAGGACCTTTGGACCAAGTCTGCATCTAGACCACTTCCAAACTCTACTTAGCCTAATGAGTCATGAAGATCAATTTTTAGGAAAATTTTGCATATATGAGAATGGAAAAAATTATAATATTTTTTTTCAAGGATGTTAAAAAATTTATATCATGGATTGAAATAAAAGACATGAAAAGTGGTTTTGAGGTCTCTCGAGTACAAAGAATGAAGGTATGCAAACTTAAAAAAGACTTCCAGGCGTTCATTGGCATGTGTAACCTATGTATGGGAACTTGAGATATTAATTATGGATGGTTAATGGTATTACATAATAACTAAAGACATTGGTTTTGGATGTAAGGGGTAATCCTCTCATGAATACTCATTAACACCAAAACCTATGTTAAACCTCTCTAAAACCCTAACAAGGACCGAATGTGAAATATATTGTTAAAAATAACCTATAATGGTCTAAAATGACTAAAAAAGATATTATTTAATGTATTTAATCATATATGTATCTACAAGTGGTGCTAGTTAGTTAGATGAGAGAGAAAATGCATAGATACAAGCTTATTTATGAAGTTGTAGATGTAAAAATTTGTATTGGAAAAAGTTTGAAAATTTATTAATATGTAATCTTGAGACTCATATTTTATTTATTTGGTGGTTTATTTATTGTTTCTAGTGCTTAAGTTTTCCAAATTTGTGATTCAAGTTAGACATTCACTAACAGGCCTAATGGTGCAAATAGTGAGAAACCTAGGTAGTAGTGATAAGGTTATTAGCAATTTATTATCATGATAAAGTGATAAAACCAAGAACATGGAGATGTTTTTTGGGACTATTATTTACTATTAATTCTTGGTATAAATATTTAAATTTAGGTATATTAATGAAAGTTATGAAGCCAAAATGACTTGTTTAGCTCAGTAAGGTTTGTGTACATTGAGGTCATAAGATTGGTATGCAAGACCAATATTTTTCATTTTACCAAATGATATCTCTATATAATTATGGTATACTTATATAAAATGGTAATATAATTGAATAATAATTATTTTAAAGTGGTCTATAGGTGTTGAAGGTAAATGTCATCACGACTATGCTTTAAGGAAAATTGGTAGTTATAGGTAAGTAAGTTGTAGTGATGAGTTTGAGGATTTATGCCTTGAATTTAATTATAAAATGCATATTTTTTTGTTTTTTTGACTTAAAATTAATTTTAATTATTTTTTAAATATTATAAGTTAGTATAAGAGGTTGAAGAGTTGAAGTCAAAATGGCTTGTATGGTTCATGCAAGACTGTGTACAATAAGGTCAAAAGATTGGTCTGGAAGACCAATATTTGACATTATATCTTATGATTTATGTATTTTAGATTTGTATATAGATGGGAAGTTTTCTTTTAGGTTTTGAATATTAAATTGTTTATGACTAGTTTTTTGAGTATTTTGGTTGTTCTTAGTGGGATACTTACAAATAAGTGTTTAAGTCATTTTTCCCTATGTTGTGAAGTATAAATCACATGGTTATGTTTTAAAATTCATTTAAATTTTATTTATTAAAATATTTATGTGACTAAATTATGTACATGCTTCAGTTTTATTTCATAGACTTCCTATATATTCACAAGCCTAATTGTGAATAATACTATTGGTGTGCTTCAAGTGGTGGTTGGAGATAAAAAGGGTCATGTACATAATGTGATATTATTGGGATTGTATTTTATTTATATATATATATTACTTAGGTGTGTCTATTTTGAATGTGTTCCAAGACAAAGTATAACATGTCCTAAAGTCGACCTAATGGAATTAGGTTTACATAAGACCTAAAAGTGAGATGGGGTCTAATAGAGTTATAAAAGACAAAAAAGGACTCAATATTAATTTTAATCATGTTTATTATATGTCATAAGACCTATTACATGTCATACCTAAGTGTTTAAGGGTGAGTAACTGACTAAGTGACATATGAATAAGGAATGATATATATACAATGTAGTCTTAGGCCTATTAGAGAGTGTAGAGAGTATGTGAATGATATAGCACATTTTTTAGAATAAGTAGGTATTTTATAAAATGAAAATAGTTTATAGGATTTATAATTAATATTTTAAATAGTGTCAAGATATGAATATCAAGGTCATGTGACCTAATCAATCTTGAAGAGACCTAGTTGAGTGAAGAAGCCTTGAAGGAAGTTTGAGAGGGATAAGATTATGAAGAGCTAAAAATGGAATCATCATATGTTATGTGAGAAACATAGTGTTCTAAGGGTGAAAAATTAAATAAAGTGGATAATTTGGTGTTGAGTCATCTATGGGGTTGGTGTCTCTTAGGAAGATGGTGCTTTCTAAAGCCTAGTTAGGTTGGTACTTAGCTACATGGCATTGGTGCTCCATGTAGAGTTGGTGCTCAAATAAATTGTGATATTTTGAATTATAAGACTATAGTCCATTTTCAAGGACTAGTGGGTTTTATTCCCCTTGAGGTTTTCCCACATATATTATGTGTTGTCTTTTATAACCTTGTTTCATGCTTATATAGTTGATTTATTATGAATTTATTCATCTATATGTTGATGTCATGGTTCATGTATGCTAAAGTGGAATTGAAAGAATGTTTTAAGACACTAATTTACCCCCCTCCCCTTATATGATTTTGATTCCAATATTTGGTATCATATCAGGTCTATTGAAGTAGGCCTAATAGCTTAAATGACATCATAAAAGAGAGGATGGCTAGTTAATAAACTCAAGGTGGTTTCATTACTAGTAAGGATTTGTTCTTCGATGGGACTAATTATTATTTTTGGATAATAATAATGACATATCAAATGTTAATGGGACATGACATATGGTAGTCCATTGCGGATGGATACACTACACCTCCGACACCACTAACTAATGCAACAAGTAAGAAGGAAAGTGAGATCAATTTCAAGGTAATAAATGCCATTCGATGTGGCCTATTAGAGGTAGAGTTTATGAAAGTGAAGCACTATCAGTTAGTAAGGGTAATATGGGACAAGTTGAGGAATAACTATGAAATATACACCAAGGTGAAGATGTCTAAACTAAAAAGTCACATAAGGATGGTTAAAAGTTTGAGTATGAACGAAGATGAGAGAATTGTATCTTACATGTTAAGGGTTGATGAAGTTTTCAATGTCATCTCAGGATTAGGAGAAGTGAAAGAGTCTATAGTTGTTCAAAATTTATTGAGATCAATAACTCCTAAATTTGATTCTAAGGTGTCTATAGTAGAAGAGATTCAAGATTTGGACAAGTTAAAGATGGATGGGCTTCATGGCATCTTGATTTCCTATGACATGATAATAAATGAAGGAGGACCTCCTAATAAGGAAGAAAAATTCAAGGCTGAGAAGAAGTCATAATACAAGAAGGTCAAGGATGAAGTATGTTCAAATTTTGATGATGATTAACTAATAGCCATGTTTACTAGGAAATTGAGGTTTGGATTTGGTAAGTATAAAAGTAAGTTGCCTTTCAAATGTTTCAACTCTGGTGAGATTGGTCACTTTGCATCTATGTGTTTAATAAGGATAACACTGAGCATGATGAAGAACATGATGAACATCATGGAGATGATAATAAGGTATATAAGCCTAATAAAAATTAGAAATATTTTAGGAAGTATGAAAGTAGGAAAGGGCCGTTCAATAACAAGATAAATTTCTATATCGAAGAAGATAATAACTCATCTGATGCAAGTGACACATGTACATATGATAGTGATTACGATAGTAATGAATATGAAAATGACAATAATGAAACATTATTCATGGATATATAAATAGGTAATGAGGTTTTTTTAAAAGGGAAAGGCCTTATTGATGATGAAGAAGTATATGAAGAAGAGGTTGAATTGAACCTCAAGGTAGAATTGGTGAGTTATCTAGAGTAATTTAAGTTTTAAAGAAGGAAGAATCATAGATTTAAGTCATTATTTAATGATTATGAAGAAAAAATTGGTTTGTTTGAGTAGAGATTGATTAACACATCCAAGTAATATGATGAGATGATCAATCAAATAAAAACACATATGGAGATAGTCACTAGTAGCTTAAAAGATAAAGAGGAATAATTTACCAAGTATGGAAGTAAAATGGAATCCTTGAAATATTAGTCTGATCAAGTATCTAGTAAGTTGAAGACCTTTATGAAGTTTGAAAAGTGTAGTGATGCTCTAGATAACATCTTGAGTAGTCCAAGTCTTCAAGTGATAAGAGAGGTCTTGATTTCAAAGGAGACCAAAAGAAGGCATTTTCAAGTCAAAGAGAAGGCTAATGAAGACAAGAAGGTCAACATGAAAACACCAATTAGATAGCCTAATGCTATGATGTATGGTAATTAATTCAATGGTTATTATTTTCATGTAATCAATTTGGTTATAGATAAATAGAGTGTAAAAGACCCTCTAAAAATTAATATGCATGGAATTATGAAAGGATCATGAATAAGGTTCTTTTTTACAGTTGTCATAATGTGGGAGACAATACAAGATTCTATCCTAATAGAGTTATAAGGTCATCAAGTCAAAAAACTAAGTTTGAAACCCCTTGAGTACAAGAGAGAAGGCAAATTAATGTATGTAAACCAAATATAGTAAATGTGAGTGTAGACACTAAAATTACATCACACACATATGCATAACTCCTTGTTAAAACCCCCTTATGTCCCTTTAAATAATAACAATTAATCTCCCTAACCCATGCTTTTACCCCTCACACATTTAATTAATTTAAAATACTTAATTAAGTTAATTAAAAACCTATTTTTCCACCTTACCTAGCCACCTCACCCTATGACTAATTCTCACCTGATGAGTCACCTGAAGACATAGTCCCCTCATCCTAACTAACCAAGACTTATTCTCACTTCAAAACTGAATTCTTAATCAACTACCTCCTTCTTAACCTCTTATTTTTAACATTTGTAATGGGTACGACACTTAGCATGAAGAAAAATAAAAAATAGGCCAAAAATAGTAAGGTTTACCTATTCTAGGGCCATCAACGTCAGTCAACCCATGGTTGACATCAGTTGGATCATCGACGTTGGCAATATAAGCCAAACACCAACCTAAATTTCAAGTTACAAAAAATCAAGAAAATTCATTCTTAATTGCATTCAAGTTCTCAGCATTCTATTTTCAACATCCTAGCTTACTATCATATTATGTAAGTCAATCATGATCAAGAATTGAGCTCTTGAGGACCAACAACATCCACTTGTTCTCTCCATTTAGGCATTTAGGTTCAGACTCCCTAATAAGGATCATCAATCTAGCACTTATCATTTAGTAACCAAAACTAAGTATATCACTTATTTTATAGGTATTTTAAAACATTTATTCTAATATCACTTTATATATACTTTGCATTACTTTACACACTCCTGATTGAACCTCTGTGAGGGAGTTACAAAGTTTCCTCACTTGTTTCCCCTTAACTCGATGCACCAAACCTCTAACTAGATCTACCCAAACCATACTCTCTCTCTCTCATAACTCTCCCCAACCTCCTAGACCTAATAAAAACCATTTACCAAACCCAAAAAAAACTTCTACAAGACCCTAGGCAATTATTTACCCTACAAACCTCATCATCCTAACCAACATCAGTTGCCTTCACCACTGACCTTGATAGTATAACCGATATTGGTCACTCCCCTACCAACATTGATGATTGTGGATTTCCTAACCTCTCCAAATCCTACCCAAACAACTTATAAAATATAAATAAAGTACACCACCTACACCTTGACACTCTCTACATAACTTAGGTTGTGAATAATATTAATATTATCTCTCTTTCACTCTCTCTTTACCTCTCTTTTAGTTATTTATTACTCTTTTATCTGTCAAGAGTGGATTGTCATATCTAAAGAAGTTTAACACTTCTTACAAAAAGTGTGTATCTTATCATCCCACTCATTTAACTACTAAAAAACATCTTATGTTAGTGTTTATTTACTTATAGTTAGTTCTCCCCAAGTAAATAGGAATTTTCACAATGTTTGGATAAGATGCGTAAACTAATCTAGGTTCATTCTAATCACTTATCCCCATCATTTTGTCTATTTTCCTTTAGACTTTAAATAGACAAAATTTAGTGAAACATTTATGGCACACTCGGTGGGACCCTAGAGTTTTCCTTGGGTTCATTTCTTGTTTTAATCATTCATATAGGTGCCTTATAGTGAAATTTTCATTTCCTACACTTCCTCGTTCACTTTTCCCTAAAAACAAAAAAGTCAACATTTTATTTTCTATTTAAAAGCATTAAACTAAAATCTTCTTTCTTTTCTATTTGCCTCTAAAATCAATTTATAATTTTCATTTACAAGTAAAAAAAAAAGAGAGAATATCTTCTTTACTTATTCTTCCATGCAAATTAAGATAGTGAATTTCATACTCTATTCCTATTTCATCTTTGCTTTCATTCACATCTAAACATTTCAAATTTAGGTTTAAAACTTACTGCATTTCACTATTTTCTTATTTCATATTAACACATCTAGTTAATTACAAGCATTATCAATAAATTGTAGTGCACCTATGTTACACAACCAAATCACATTCACACAAATAAACATCTAAACTAACCTGAGAAAAGGTCCATCAAGATTTCATCACTTGGTGGATTACCTTACCTACCTGGCTATCCTACTTAGATTTCACTACCAAGGGGAGAATGCACTCAATTCTCTAGTGGAGTATAATCTCTAGACAGAAGATATATTTTGGTGAAGTGCCCTGGGTTAGCTTTAAGTCCTTGAAGTGTGGAGAGCAAGATCCTATAACAAGCCACGTACTTGGTCTAACATATATTTCTACTGGAGCACTAAAACTAAATTGAAACCAACTTTAGATTGCTTTCTAGTACCTTTAATAACCAAATTTTTCTTTTCATTATCTGATTAAGGCATAAGCCAACACGAGACTAAAAATTAATCTCTAAGACTAAATAATTGTTGGTTATATGTCTTTTTATACTTTTCTATTGCCTTCTATATTTTGGAGTTGGTAAAGATGTTTTCCTAATGATTCATAAAATAAATACTATTTCTAATACTTAATTTGTATAACCTATTATCTCAAATTTTTTGAGTGTTCTTCCTTCTTACACATACCTTTTACATCCACTATTTTACCTAGTTTTAACTTCTAGTTTTCTAAAACATTAGATTTTCTATCTCCTAGGATATCACAGTGACTGACACTGGTTAACCCTACTGGCATCATCATATTTTAACTATTAATAATAAATAAACCACTAACATCATTAAACAAGTTTCACTGATATCGGTCAAAGCTACCAATATCAATGATTGTGTAATTTCATCTACTCAAAACAACCTAAAATAACCCATTTACCTACACTCAAACCTAGTTTTTCTTTATTCCATCTCTAATATAGGGTATTAATTCTATTTATACTTCCTCTTGCATGATATTGATGCTAGCTCAAGCTAAATTTCTTATCGATTACGCAAGCTGGCAACCACTTCCACCTTCCCCTCTCACTTTTGATTCTATCATGGAGCATACTTTAGATATAGAGCATACTCCCAGCCCCAACCAAATTCCCATTATGCCTAAAGGAGATCAAGATTTTGATAAATTTATTGATCATAATGTGACAGCCCTTCAGCATTACCTTGCTATGAGCTGAACCCATAATTCTTCAAGTGACCTAATCTATGGTGTGCCAACTTCTCTAATAGAGATAACCTCAGTTTTAGTTGCCTCCACTATTTTCCCCATGGTTACCCAAACTACCAGTTTTACAAGTAACCTAACTATAAAAAAATGTCCATAGTGTAGCATCTCTAACTACCTAAGCCCACTTAAACCCTAGTGTAACTTCCCTACTTTCACAACCATAACTAGTTCAATCAAGTCACACCCCATTACAAACTTTAGTGGTACCTATTCCATCTACCCTCATGCCTATAATTACCTAAGTTATAACTCACCCTTCATATAGTCTAACTATGCCAATATTCTAACCTAAAATAATAATAGCCAACCAAGGCACAATCTCTAACCCAATGGGATAAGCCCCTTTTCTTTTTGCACCCCAACCTATGACTCATTATCCTTATGTTTCTCTAACACAACCTCATTAAGATATATCATACACTCCCTTTACTTCCTATCAACTTCCATATAACTTAGGAGGTATCCCCCAAACTAATCCCCCTACAGACCTCATGAAGATGTTGATGGACAAAATGTCTAATTTAGAGACATTGTTTCTGGTTCAAATAATGTGTTATCTTATGATCATATATACAATGATTAAATCCACCCTTATTTGCCTATTCACTCTTATCCAAGCCAATGGGAACTCCCTAAATTCACTTTTTTCTAGAGTAAAGAGGACCCACAATAGCACTTTTGAGAATTTAGACATGCTTATTATTTAATAAGGCATGATGATGCATTACTACTTTGCACTTTCCCTATGTCTCTTTCATGTGCTACCTTGGATTGGTGCAGCTTTATATCTTAGCATTCCATTTTCTCATTTACCCAACTCACACAAATATTCCTATGCCATTTATCTATTACCATTGATAAGAAGGTTTCTATAACAGACCTTTATTCTATCAGACAATTTGATGACGAGTCTATTGTAGATTTTGTCACTCATTAGAGAAGCTTGATCAATAAAATCTCTTTCTCCTTACCCCAACCTGAGCTTATTGAGTTCTTCTCAAGGGAATGTGATAAGCACATCTCATCCACACTCTAGGTATAAACTTTCCATGTATTTGAAGAGGCCTTTACAATGACACAGAAACTTGAGGTTCATACCATAGATGAAGGAAAAGTTAATTTGCATAGTAAGAATCCCAATTCCAAATCAAATGACTCCTCTTCTAAAAATTCCCCTTATAACCAAAAATATAAAGGCTCTACCAATGTGGTGGTCATTAATTCAACTTCTTCCACAACCACAAACTAATCAAATTTCTCAACTTCTAAAAATATGACCAAGCAATTTCAACAATGGTATGAACAAAGGTAATATACCCCCATTGGGGAATCATACACATCTATTTTGGAAAAAACTATTACAATAAGGTGTCATAACCCTTACTCAAATCAAACCTCCTATATAGTTCAACCCTTCTTATCTTATACCAACATGGTATAACAAAGATGAGTTTTGTGGCTACCATCATGTCAAAGGCCATAATTCTAATAGCTATAAGACACTCAAGAACATTGTTTAAGACATGCTTGATAGAGGTGATATCATCTTGGATAATTCTAATGCACCCCCTAATCAGAGTATGGATGTGTTCAAACACCCTTTTCCTAACCATTCACTGAATCAAAATATTGTTCAAATTATAACTAACTCAAGTGTTCATAATATCCATATGGTCAATATGCTCTTTCCTTTACCTCTAGTTCCACCTTCCCCTCAACAAGAGATATCCATTTCATTGACTCCTCCCCCACATTCAATGAAATCTATTTTTCTTGTTCTTCCTCCTCAGGTAGAAGAGCCTATTTCACCCATTTCACTCCCTCGAGAGGAAGACCCTCCTTTACCACATTTTTTGCCACTTGAGGAGCCTATAATGCCAATTATATTTGTACCAATATTACATATCTTCTCACCACTTAAATACCACAACCTACCTATTCCTCAACCACATGTTGATGGGAAGATCATTCTTACATTATACCCTCTTTAGGAACCTTCTTCACCTACCTCTCCTCCACCTATAGAGAGTAGTACCCCACCCACTCCACCTTTACACTTAGAGGAGTTAGTATTATCTACTCCCATAATAGAAGAGTGAACTATTATGCCTACTCTAATTATACCAATTTTACCCCTTCTTTTACCAATGGAGGATCATACTTTACCTATGCCTCACCCACATGTTGAGGGAGCCATAATACCTATGCTTTACCCTCTTGAGGAACCTTCTTCACCTACCTCTCCTCTACCCAAGTAGACCATGTCTGTTCTACTATCTCTATCGATGAAAACCCTGTTGTGGTTCTTTCTTTTGTTTGGCCCAAAGTAGTAGAAACCATTAATTTCCCCCTTTCTCAAAAAATATAGCCTTTTAAAGACACAACTTTAAGTTCTATATCAACTTCATCTAAACCCTTCTCATAGTTGGTGAAAAGTAGCATTTTAAGACTAGCTAAAACTCTGTATCCAACACAATGAATGTCAATCTTTACCACCAACCCTCTCGCTACCCTTTATCCCAAGGTCCTTGAAAAAGCTAGATCTTCTTCACCAAAAGCACCTAAATTTTAGCCATCTATGTCAAAACCCTCACCCTCATAGGAATCTACCACATCAAAGTAGATTAGACCCTTAAGTGTATGCCCCATTTCTAATTTAATTCATCCATAAGTTAAATTAGATTTAACTCCTCAACCACAAGTTAGAGTTTCATGGCCTAAATTATTGAAAAATGTTGATCTTCCTAGATCTCACGAATCCCTTCTTCAACCCTCAACTTTACCATCCATTTTGGGACCACACCCCTTTACTTTAGCTAGAATATTACCTAACCAAGCCAAACTAGAGGTTAAACTACCTCCACTACTACCTTTACCATCTGGTAGGCCTCTCACATCTGACACTATAAAATTGATAGCAAAACACATAACTCCACCATCACCAAACAAAACACCACATAAAATTACATTTTCAACACTAAAACACAAGAAAGTGTCCACTCCTATTAGAACAAAAAGTGTGAGCCCACTTGTAGGCTCTCAAAGCTTTTTCTTAAATTAGTTATTACAATCTTACATAATAACTCTTCCTCCAATTAATCCTTATATTCATCTTGGAATGAAACCTTCTTGGTTTAATGATACACAAGTGTGTTTATATCATCATTCACTTGGACACGATACTGAGATATGTAAAGCCCTCATAGAAGTCATTCAAAAACACTTTGATGTTGACACTCTGTTCAATGATACTACCATTAAACTTATTGTTATTCCACCTTTGTCATCCATAGTGCCTATTAATATTCCACCTAAATTCAAACCTAAATATGTCATCTTAACCCCGTTACCACCTCCTTCACTGACATTTCAAATCAATACAATTAATGTAGCCACATGGTCATAAAAACAAAAAGATAATGCTAAGGAAAAGGTTGCTTCTCCTTGGGCTCATCCCTTCACCAAAGAAACTCCTTTTAATCCTAATATTTTCATCTTAAGTGTTCCTAAAATGACTTCTTTAAATGTTATTGAAAGCTCAATGGTGAAATAGCTTCACCAAACTCCTATGAAAATGTCTTTGTATGAGTTAATTCACAACTCATCCCAACACCATTAGGATTTTATTAGTGCTTTGAAAGTGATTGAGGTACAATATAGTGATCCCAAACCTCTTGTATCTTTGGTCAGCTCCCTTAATTTTATCTCCCTAATTTATTTCAGTGATTCAAAAATTCTACTTCAACACCTTGAAGATTAGGATTCTACCTTTTTTAATACCTCATATATTTATCAAACTCATGTCAAGAGAGTCATGATCAATGAGGGAGATATTAGTAATATTATTTCCACCCATGCCTACAAAAATCTAGCCCTTCCTAACAATTGCATGTCTCAAACTGATTTAGTACTCCATTCCTTTAATGATACTACAACTACTACGGTGGGCACTATTGTCTTACATATCTATGTAGGTCCTTACACTATCCCTAAAATTTTATATGTTATGGAAAGAGAGCAATAATATAACATACTACTTGGAAGACCTTGGATATGTGCTATGGTATGTATACCCTTAACTTTGCACCATTGTGTCAAGTTTGAACATGATGGATAAGTACATGTTCTACGTATTGACCCACCTCTATTTAAAGCATGCAACATGACCTATATTCCTAATGATGTTCTCATTCCATTGAAGACATCATTTTCCCTGCATGATATTTATAAAGCTTCTACAATCTCCACCCCTACAAGTTACATAACTATTGGCAACACAAATTCTTGATAGAGATCCCATGGAGGAAACTTTTCAACATCTATCACTTCGCAAATATAATTTGTTGTCACTTGACATGTTCTCTACTTTTCAAGAGTATGGAAGGATTCACATGCACCCAAATTATGATTCTCATATTGGGATGGTCATCCCTTATGGACCCCCTAACCTTTGAACCAATTTCACGTATGGGGGAAATTATCAAGCTCCCACTATTGACAATCCATCTCCTTCACCACAACCATTTACCTGTGACTTCTCTTTCTTAAGAAAACCTAGTTTCATGCACATCAATCTCTATCAATGTACCTAGAAAGGATTTGGTTTGGGTCATTACAAATATGGTGTCCATACACTTATTGAATATCCTATTAGCAACACCATAAAAAATGCCAAAAAGATGCATGGAGTGGGATATGAAAAAATAAATAAACTCACTAAAACCTCCCATAAACCAATTGTCAAAGAACTAGTCTCTCCTTCTCCACCTTCTTCTCCACCATCACCTACCGAATTTAAGGTATTTATACCTCCTAATTTTCTATTTTTTATTTTTTTCAATAAATGCCATCCATTTAGGGCCTCTCACCTGTCGTTAGGGTGAGGAAATAAGGTCCCTTCCTCTCATTCATACTAAAATAATTGATGAGGACTCTCCCACTATTAACACTATCTAATGTCAAGACAATGATGCAATTCTCACATACATGGGTGTGGATGATTCTTATATCTAATGATCACTCCCATCTGAAACACAAGCTATGTTAAATGAATAAACCATTAACATCAACCTACCCTCTCATGATAAGCCTCACATCCTCAATATTCGCTAATATTTCAATTCTTCTAAGCAAGCTAAATATGCCACATTTATTAATGACCATAACAAAGCCTTTGCTTGGTCTTACAATGACATGCCTGGTATTGACCCCTTTATCATCACCCATAACATTGTCGCCAATCAAGATGCTAAACCTATTAAGTATAAGCTTTGCAAGATGCATCCTCATATTTCTCTCCTTATCAAAGAAGAGTTCCAATGCCTCCTTTATATCAACTTTATCTAACCCATCAACTACCAAAAAAAGATTTCCAATATCATTCCTATCACAAAAGTGACTATGGGAATCTAAATTTTCACTGACTATCATCATTTAAACCTCATTTAGCCAAAAGATGATTTCCCATTACCAAGTATTGCCCAACATATTAATCTAATGGCCAACCATGAGATGTTATCTCTTATGGATAGATTCTTTGGATATAATTGAATCCTAGTTACTCCTGAGGATCATCACAAGACAACCTTCATTACCCCATCGGGGATGTTTTGTTATCAAGTCATGCCTTTTGACCTGAAGAATGATGGTGCAACCTACCAACAGCCATGACCTACATTTTTCATGATATCCTACATAAAATAATGGAAGATTACATGGATGACTTACTCAACAAGTCTAAACTTTTTTAGGACCACTTGATGATTCTTAAAACCATATTTACTCATCTCCTCCAATATAACATTTGACTAAACACAAAGAAATGTGTCTTTGGTGTTCTTTCAAGTAAGATCTTATGTTTTATCATTTCTCTCTATGGTATCAAGATCAATCCTACTAAGGTTAGATAAATCCTAGAGATGCCTCCACCTATTAATATTAAACAACTCTACAACCTACAAGGCAAACTTTAGTCAATTCACTACTTCATTTCCCAATTATTAGATCATTGTGAACATTTCACCATCTACTTAAAAAGGATGTCTCCTTACATTGGAATATATATTTATAGGAATATTTTGATGAACTTAAACAATATCTCCTTTCCCCCACTAGTTCTTATTCCACCTAAGGAAAATTAGCCTTTCTACTTATATATCTCTGCAACTGACCATTCTCTAAGTGTAATGATTTCACATTGAGAGTAGGTAGTTTATTACATAAGCCAAAAAATTATTGATTATGAGACTTGATATACCCATAATGAAAAAATTTTCCTTACATTGGTCTTTTCTACCTCTGAGCTTCACCATTATTTCCTGAATCACAAAACCTATGTGGTTACCCATACTGATCCCTTTAAATACATGCATTCCAAACCATATCAAAACTAACATGTAGCTTGATGTATCATGCTTCTTTCTAAATTTAAGTTAGAATTAATTAATCAAAAGTCTATTAAGGGGCAAAAAATTACTAACCAGTTAGCTACCACCCCTTTACCTGATAATTAACCTTTAAACCTTGAATTTTTTGATGAATCCATTGCAATGCTCTCTACCGATATCATCTCTTATCAAATGATGATGTTCTTTGATAGATATAAATGTAAATATGGTGGGGGTATAGGGGTAATTATTATTTCTCTAGATGGTGAGCCTATACCTTTGTCATTTAAACTAGATTTTGAATGCACTAACAATATGGCCAAATATGAGGCTTTGATTTTGGGACTTCAAACAACTCTCTTCTTTGGTATCAAATCCATAACCATTTTTAGTGATTCTCAACTAGTGGTTAACTAGGTTAATGTTTCCTACCTATAAAAAAATGAAGTTTTGTAGTTGTATAAACATTGTATAGATATGTTCTTAGAATCATTTGACTCTTATCTCTTACAAACTATTCCCCGATCTACAAACAAGTTTTTTGACACGATGGCTTCCCTTGATTCACACATACCCTCTTCATACTCTTCTTTGAGAATATATGTCACCATGCATCACATAAAATTACCATCCTATGTCACAACTAATATCCTCTTTGTCAAAAATGTAATAACCAACCCACATGACTTATGGTATAAAAAACTCATGGATTATCTTTCCTTCTCTATTACCCCTTATGATCTCTCTAATAATGGGAAATGGGAATTCATAAAACAAGCCACTCATTACATTATATTAGAGGGAATTTTATACAAGAATGGTTTTGATGGTCTTTTCCTTAGATGCCTCACTATTATTGAGACTCCCTTCACTGTTAAGGAAGTCCATGATGGGATTTATGGTGGGAATTTCAATGGTCACATAGCTTCCAAGTGTATCATTTGACTTGGATATTATTGGCCTATGTTTCATCAAGACTGTGTTGATTACATTTAGTGTTGTGTCAAGTGTCAAAAAAATGCTAATATCCTTCACCTTCCTAGTCATACATTAGAAGTCACCAAAGACTTTTAGCCCTTCTCCCAATGGGGCTTAGATCTAATCAAAGAGATTAACCCTTATTCATCCCTCTATCATCATTCTATCATTACTACCACTAAATACTTCACCAAGTGGGTCGAGGGCATCCCTCTCATCTCCATTAAAGCTAATATTTTTTTTGACTTTATCAACCATCACATCATCTATCATTTTGGTGTCCCTTATAAAATTATAATAAATAATGGTAAATATTAAAAAAAAAGACTACTCAAAGTCTTTTTGATACATTTTGAATCAAATTAATCTTCTCATCACCATAATATCCACAAGCTAATAGACAAGCATAAGCTTCTAGTAAAACATTGACCAAAATCCTGATGAAGGTAGTAAATGATATGGGTAAGGATTGACACACACACATTCCTTTTTATTTATGGGCTTACCGCACTAGTATTCAAACCCTTACAAGTGCTACACCTTTTTCCTTGGTATATGGGATGGAGATTGTTTTGCCTCTTGATGTCCAGATTCCTTCTCTTCACATTTATCTACAAGACATAAATGATGACTTTTGCTAGGAATGTTTGACTCAACTTGAATTTCTTGATGAGCATCATTTTATAGCCCTCAAACACATCTAAATATATCAAGAGTGTATCAAATGTGTTTATAAAAAATCTCAAAGAGCAAAATTTCAATATAGGAGATCTCATCTTAAAAGAAAATAAACATGGAAAAAAGAAAATGGGGTAAGTTTGCTCTTAACTGGCTTGGACCTTATATCATAAATCACAAGTATTTCTCAAGAATTTATCACTTGTCTTCTCTTAAATGAAGGCCAAAACCTAAGCCTGTAAATGCCTTACACCTAGGACCATTCTTTTGTTAGACAAAAATCTCTTTACCTTATGTTTAAATTGAGTTCATCCTTTGAGCATCCCTATTACATTCATTTCCCTTCCTCTTCAATCGTACTCTTATACACTTTGTTAACTTACGTAGTGGTATGGTGTTTCCCTCAAAGTGGAAAAATACTAAGCCTCTATAGTCTTGTCCATGACTAAAAGCATAATAGAAAATCATGGGATATCTAGAAAAGCTATAAAGTCTTAGGTCATGCTTCTCAATGTAGACTGCTCCCTTGAAGGATAGCTATGTAACTTCCATTTGCTAATATCAATAGATTTCTCCCTTGGAAGATAGCTATTTAAAATTAAAAACAAATGCTTATACCACTCCCTTGAAAGATGGATAAGCCAAGCTTTGTTCTCAAAAGGTAAAAACAAATGAAAATGGATTCTCACATCAATCAAGTTTATACGAACTTAACCCATACAAAATCCCATTGTAGGCTTCCCACATTGATCAACTTACACCAAAAAAAATCTTTAAGTCATGGACTCATCTATATTATCTCTCAAGTCACCCACAAAAGGGGCATATCATCCCTACTTTGTAGGTTATGCTACCCAAACATTTTCCCTCATTTTACCCTTTTTACCTCATATTCTTTCAAGGGACTATGAATCTCACTTAATATAGGGTAAACATGATGCTTATCTAATAAACACAATGGTTTAAAGATATAAGGCATGAAAAAGGCTCATCTTCTTGAGCTTATTTATGTTCTAACTATGGTATTTAATAATGTACGTGCATTCTACCTCTTTATTTTCCCATCTAAAACCACATGTCGGTCTCTCTATTGAGATGAAGAAACCATGTCATACCAACATTATCAAAGCCTACTACATTTATTTTACGCATACACCATCACTAATATGGAAAAGTGTTAAAATAAAATAACATAACTAATTTATTTATTCTATACATACACCATTACAAATATGGAAAAATATTAGAAATATGGAAAAATACTAAAATAAAATATCCAATTTATTCATTTTAAGCATACACCATCATAAATATAGAAAAATGCTAAGATGAAACTAACCAATCAACTATGCATATACCATCACATATATGGGAAAGGTTAGTCTAACTCAACTAACATGATCAAAATTAACATCAAATTAACATAGCATAAAATTTTCATCTATAATAATCATCATATATGTCAATATCCTCATCATAATCACACAATAAATGGGCATCTCATGTGTGTATATGCAATTAGAATACATGTCCATAAATACATCATCATAACATCATCTCTCTATCCTAAAATATAAATCTTGCATCATCGACTCATAGGTTGATATACATGTAAAAAATATAATAAAAAATGGAAAACTCTAACACGTAGGGTCCTCAAGGCTCTCCACATGGTCATGAGGAAGTAGTGTCATCATCACTCTCTACCCTTATGCATCTAGGTGAGATAGAAGCTATGGCACATGACATCAACCTCTCTAGCTCTCTAAACTCTAAATATATCTAAATCTATGGAAATTATCTAATCACCCTCTCATAGTAGGCAATATCATCTAGGGTAGTTGAATATCTCACTAGAGATATAGTCTATAGAGGTTTGATAGTACCTAATGATGTCACAACCTATACTAGTTCCTATGGTGGTGGGAGAGGAGGACCAACCTGACCTACTACTCTAAAACTATCTCTCTCTATTGTCACTATAGTCACTTGACCTTATAAAAATATAACCTATCCCTATAGTGCTATAACCTAGCCCTGTAGTACCCCAAATTGACCTTATAATATCACGACTTACCCCTATAAGGCCAATACCTATGCCTAGGTTATACCTCTACCTTGAACTACTAAATCTTGAGCCTATACCACTACATCCTTCTCTTTTACCAACCCCTATGAATGTGGTGGTGGCCTTTTAATCTCCACCATGGGATGTAAACCTACCCATAAAGCTGTATACACTATTGTGCACCTTGGGTCTCCAACACTTTGCCCTATTCGTAGCTCCCCCATCTATCTCCTAGGGCAATGGTAAGAGTGACTTTATGGCATCCCTCCTATATTAAGGGAAGGTAGGTGGAATATCATGTAGTAGACCAAACTACCTCCTGACCTATGCCATGGGTACCATCTCCAACTCACCATCCCATCTCCCCCTAATCCATAGTGATCTCTACAAACTAATAAGTTGTTATGCTTATCCTCTAAAAATTAGGTATGTCAGGTAGGGTCTTCACAAAATATCTACTAGGATCAAACCCTTAATCATCTACCTATAATAGGCAATGTCCCAAACCACACCATCAATTTAGGTCTATGTCATTCCCTTTCTCCACTATCTAAATCCAACCCTAAAGCCAACTAAGATAATGTTAGGTAACCCCAATGGTCATGTCACCATGATGTACTCATTACCTAAAAATATAGTAGATGGTTGACACACAAGCTGTATCACCATCATAACCTTAAACCCCACAACTCTTTGTATAATTGTGCTAAAAATAATGGACCCCAATCAAAAATATTCCACTTCTCAACCATCTATGTAAGAACATTTATCAATGCAATTAGAAATATACCACCATTTGTATTTGGTATTGCATACACCATGATCCTAATCATCATAAAGATGCTTAATTGATGCTATTCCTCATCAACCATATAGAGTAGCTCATACACAAAACTCACTAAATGGTAGGTTAACTCACTAATATGTTATCTATTTAATATGACCATGTGGCTATTATGCTCCTCTCTCAAGCATGTGAAGAGCTTTTCACCCTAGAGTGGTAGCCATAAAATCTAATAAACATTCTCCTCAGTCACTGTCAACTCTCTAATTGATAGATGGAATGTGTTGGTGGTGTGATCCCACCTCCTAATAAATTCTATCATAAGGGACACATCTCAGGTGACTCAACAATACACTCATACTCCTCCTAACCCCATGGTTACCATGTACTCCCACTAATCTAGAGTGATATCCTTCCTCATACATGTCAACAACCTCGATAGATGATCTCATAATGTTAGCTCCATCCTCACCTACATCCATACACACAACAAATCAGGTCACATACATTTTAATATACTTTATCACCACCTTTTTCCCTTCTCTTTGGGAGAACTACAATGGCCTAAGGCCTTAAACTAAGTTATATAGGCATCACTCAGTCGACATAGGGTCTTTTAAGGTTAGCTTGACCATATGCCCACCTAACTAAATACCCTACTCTTTTCTCTCTACCCTAGGCATCACTACCTTTCTCTCTTTACCTTAGGCTTCATTACCTCTTCTCTCTATCCACCCTAGGCCTAACTACCTATCACAACTCTAGGCATCATGGCCTATATCCTTGACCCTTGACACTATCCCCTATATTTGAGCCTTAGACCTCTTAACCTATCTCAACTTACCTTTTTACCCATTTTTCCTAACACACCTTTTTAGATCTTTTTCCAAGGCTCTAGGAGAACCACATTGGCCTAAGGCCCTACATTGGGCTATATAGGTAGCACTAAATTGGCACATGGTATTCTAAGGTTAGCTAGGCCATTAGGCTAGTTCATTAGATGTATTGGGGATTCAAATTTACCCATTCTCCTCTTTTGATAGTTTTTCAAAATCACTAATATTGACATTAATGCTGATGTTAGTGCTTTATAGGCCTAAGTATTGACTAAAATCGATAAGAACCTATCGACCTTGGTGCCATGTCAGTCGATGTTATTGGACCTCACTAACATCAATGACTAGCTCATCCCCAAGACCAAATGACCCAAAACCCAAAATTACTAATTTTACCTAAAAACTTACCCATAAAACTCCCTAACTTAACCTAAAACTACCCTACCCTATTTTTTACCCCTTTACTAATATTTTATTCACCCCCACCTCTTAATTGTCTTAAAAACTACTAATACCCAAATAAAATTTCAAACTAACTAGAAAAGACTCTTACCTCATCTCTCTATGTCCTTCTAATTGGCACAACTAGCTCTTATGGTGGTGTGCCTCCTACTGGATCCCCTCCTTATTTTGCCATCTCAGTCACTCTCATAACTTTATATTTTATCTCCAATCACAAAGTTTTAAATGAGTTTTGTTCATTTATAAACCCTCTATTATTAGGTTTAGTTGGTCACTGACATTGACATTCTTAACCTAATATATGCAAACTGATGTTGACAATGTTACCCTAGTTTGTTGATGTCAACAATTTTTATTACAGATATTGGTAATGTCACTGACATCAACACTATTCCAATACTGTTTTCCCCAACTTATAAACCCTAACTCTTTAGAATTTACCCATACACTAGGGTAACTAAAGATCATATATATTTCTCTAACCATGACAAATAACATTGGAGATTACAAATATCTCCTCACTCATTGACCCTTTTACACCAACCTCACATTGCTTGTGTTGACCGCTTATGCTATTCCATGATATTTGGCTATTGGGAACACACATGTATATTAGGTGTTTTATATGGTAACCAAGCCCATCCTATCACCTTAAACCATTTTGTGTTTCCTAGGGGCACTTCCTACCCTAGGTACTTGGAAAACATTAACCATTAGATCTACAACTTTGATTGTTTTGACCTATCAGTTATCACCTACAAGATATGATTTGGTTATTTCTATCTGAGTCCTCCTCAACCTTTATTATTCTTGAATTTTTCAAATATAACTGATAGTAGTATACACATACATAGTGATACTCAATTCTTCACCACTCACCCAATTACCTTTTTATTCATCAACTACCTCCTTCTTAACCTCTTATTTTTACCATTTGTAATGGGTACCACACTTGGCATGAATAAAAATAAAAAATAGGCCAAAAATAATAAGGTTTACCTATTATAGGGCCATCAACATCAGTCAACCCATGGCTGACATCAGTGGGATCATCGATGTTGGCAATATAAGCCAAACACCAACCTAAAGTTCAAGTTATCAAAAATCAAGAATCTTCATTCTTACTTGCATTCAAGTTCTCAACATTCTATTTTAAACATCCTATCTTACTATCATATTATATAAGTCAATCATGATCAAGAATTGAGCTTTTAAGGACCAATAACATCCACTTGTTCTCTTTATTCAATCATTCAGGTTTGGACTCCCTGATAAGGATCATCTATCTGGCGCTTATCATTTAGTTATCATAGATAAGTATATCACTTATTTTGTAGGTATATTAAAAAAATTATTATAGTATCACTTTATTCTACTTAGCATTACTCTACACACTCTTGACTGAACCCCCATGAGGGAGTTACAAATCTTTCTCACTTATTTCCCCTTAACTTGACACACCAAACTTCTAACTAGATATACCCAAACCATACTCTCTCTCTCTCTCTCATAACTCTCCCTAACTTTCTAGACCCAATTGAAACCATTTCCCAAACCTTGAAAAACCTTCTGCAAGCCCCTAGGCAATTATTTCCCATATCAACCTTGACAATGTAACTGACATCAATTACCTTCACCACCAACCTTAGAAGTATAACTAATATCAGTCACTCCCCTATCAACATCAGTGACTATAGATTTCCTAACCTCTCCAAATCCTACCCAAACAACTTATAAAATAAAAACAAAGTACACCACCTACACCTTGACACTCTCTACTACACTTAGGTTGTGAATAATGGTAATATTATATCTCTTTAACTCTTTCTTTACCTCTCTTTTATCTATTTATTACTCTTTTATCTCTCAAAAGTGGACTATCATCTCTTAAGAAGTTTAAAACTTCCTAGAAAAAGTGCATAGCTTGGCATCCCACTTATTTAACTAGAAACAAACATCTTGTGGTAGTGTTTTCTTACTTGTAGGTAATCTTCCCTAGCTAAAGAGGAGTGCTCAAAATGTTTGGATATGGTGTGCAAACCAATCTGGTTTCATTCTAATCACTTATCCCCATAATTCTTTTATGTTTTCCTTTAGACTTGAAATAGACAAAATTTAGAAAAATAGTGATTCATGATTAGTCTACAAGCCCAAGTGGACTATTTTATATGGTATAACACTCTTTAAATGTTAAATCAAGTTAGTAATGTCTGATATCAGTTCATATTGTTGATCAAATGACTAATGAAAAGGTCAAGCCTAAGGTTTCAATAAAGCCTATGATCCTAAAATATGTTTAATATTATGAGATCATGGAGATATGGGAATATCTTGAGGTTGTTATGTTATAGTTTCCTATGAAAGGGGTGACTCCATTAGGTTTCATGGAGACTCTCTCTAGTTAGAAAAATCATGGTGGATGCTTGGTTTGAGGGGGATCTATTAAAATTTGTTCATTAGATCCAAGTGTAGTTGATGACAAGCATAAAATAGTTTATGTGAATAGTTGCTAAAGAGGGATAATGATTGGTTCCATAAGTTGTAGTATATATGACCCTTTGTGATTAATGTCAAAGGGGCAAAAAGTTCAAGAAGAGAGATTGACTAGATTAGGTGAGATGAGAATGATCATATTAAATAATTTTTTGCCATTAATGATAAAGGGTGAGTTTATTGAGAATTATTATCATTGATGTCAAGTTTTATGTCATTTATTTCAAGGTGCATCCTTTGAAGGTATGCATAGTGAGTGGTCTTTGAGGTATGAGCTTATGCGCTTGATGTGACAAGGAATCCATATGAGAAGAGAGAATTTGAAGGTAAAATAATGTCTTTTATGTTGGTTGAAGTCAATATTATTGTAGTGGTGTGAATGTTTTATCTTAAGAGTGTTCTTTTTTGATATCATTGAGGTAATCATTTTTTAGTACTAGTTATTAAGTATAAGTTGTGTTAAGAAGCCTAGTCTAGACCTTGTGAAAAGGTGTGCATAGTGAAGTTTAGTGAAGTAAGTAAGCACAATATTATGAAAGGCTGTTTGGAATTGTGTGATAATTTAAGTAAAGTATAGATACTTTCAAAAAAAATTTAAGGTCAGTTATCAAGTTTCAATTGATTAAGAAGCCTAGTCATGGCATGTAAAGTCCTTTTGAGAAGGTATGAGCATGGTGACTTGGTAATATGGATTCACATATGAATAAAATATTTTATGAGGTTACTTGTACATGTATGTGAGTAATTATATCACTAATTAGATCCTAAAGGTAAGCTTATAAGGTAAGGACCTTTAGACCAAGTTTGCATCTAGACCACTTTTGGACTGTACTTGGCCTAATGGGGCATGAAGATTAGTTTTCAAGACAATTTTGAATATCTAAGAATGCATATAGGTATTATAGGTTCTTTAAATCATGTTAAAAAAATTTAGGTCATGGTTTGTAACAAAAGGCATGAAAAGTGGTTTTATGGTATCTTGAGTACATAAAATGAAGGCATATAAGATCAAGAATGAATTTCAAGTGTTTATTGGAATGTGTAATATCTGCATGGGAACCTTATCTATTAATGAGAGATGGGTAATGGTCATAGATAATAATTATATGCATTATTTTATAATTTAAGGGGCAATCCTTTATGAACAATTGTTAACACCAAAACCTGTGTTAAACCTCTCTAAAACCCTAGCACAAACATGATGTGAAAGATCTTGTTCAAAATAGCCTAGAGTGGTCTAAAATTACTATAAAAGCTATTTTATAATGTAATAAACTCTCCCAAGTACCTCTAGGTGGTGTTGGTTTATTAGATGAGATAGAAAATACATAGATACATGCTTATTTTTAAAGAAGTTATTATAGATATAAAACATTGTATTGGAAAAAGTTTAAAAATTTATGAAGGTTAAAGCTTGAGACTCATATTTCATGTAATTTTTTATTAATGGATTGGTTATAGTTCTTTATTTCTCAAAAAAATTGATCTAAGTTAGCAAGTTGCTAATAGGCCTAAAGGTGCAAATAATTAAACACCTAGACAATAATGAGAAGGTGATGAAGAATGTGTTATCATGATATTGTGATAAAACCAAGTGCATGGAGATGTTTTTTTGTATTTTATTTCATATTAATTATTTGTATAAATATTTAAACTTAAGTATAGTATTGATAATAGTGAATCCAAAATTGCTTGATTGGCTCAGTAAGGTCTACATATAGTGAGGTCATAAGATTGGTCTACAAGACCAATATTTACTATTCTACAATATAATATTTAAATATATCAATGTTCCAATTATATTTTATGATAATATAGTTGCATAATAAGTATTTTAAAGTGGTCATATACGTGTTTGAGGTCAATGCCATCATAACTAAGCTTTAATGAAAACTAGTAGTTCTAGGTACGCAAGTTAGAGTGACGAGTTTAAGGCTTTATGCCCTAATTTGTATTATGTAATGAATATGGTGTTGTTTTTTGTGACTTGAAAAGACTTTTCATTCTTTTTAAAATCTTGGAAGTTATCATAAGAGGTTGAAGAGTTGAATTCAAAATGGATTGTATGGTTCATGCAAGATTGTGTAAAATAAGGTCATAAGATTGGTCTACAAGACCAATATTTGACATTAGACATTATGATTTATATATTTGAGAGTGGTATATATATGTAAAAGTATATTTTTAAAATATTATTGGTCATGTTAAGTGTTATTTCTATGTTGAGGATTAAGTTGTTCATGAATAGTTTTTGGAGTATTCTATTTATTCTGAGTGGGATATTTGTATAAAAGTGTTTGAGTCCTTTCCCCATAAGTTGTGAAGTATTAGTGACATCGTAATTTTTTTATGGTAATTTAATTTATGTCAACATTATTTAGTTTCATATTTATGTGACTAAATTATATACATGATTCAAGTTTTTTTGTCAAACTTTCTGTAGATTCACATGCTTAATTATGAACAGTACTATTGGTGTGCTTTAAGTGGTGGTTGGAGTTAAAAAGCGTCATGGACATAAGATGAATTAGTGGGGGCATATTTGATTTGTATACTATATTTTATTTCTAATTTTGGAGTTTGAATATGTTTTAAGGAAGGAAAATTATAATGTGTCCTAAAGTAGACCTAATGGAATTAGGTTTCCATGAGACCTAAAAGTGAGATGAGGTCTAATAGAGTTATGAAAGACCAAAATGGACTCAAAATTAATTTTAATAATGTTTATGATATGTCCTAATACCTATTACATGGTTTACCTAAGAGGTTACGGGTGAGTAGCTGACTAAGTGACATATGAACAAGGAATGATATATATATATATATACATACATACATACATACAAGGGAGTTTTAGGCCTATTAGAAAGTGTAGAGAGTATGTGAATGATATTGTACATTACTTATCACAAGGAAATATTTTAAATGATAAAAAGAGTGTATAATATATGTAATGGAGATTTGATAGTGTGTGTGTGCATATGAAGATCAAGGTCATATGACCTAACTAGTCTTGAAGAGACCTAGTTGAGTGAAGAAGCCTAAAAGGTAGTTTGAGAGGGATAAGATTATGAAGAGCTAAAGAAGGAGATCATAAAGGTGATCAAATCAATTATGTGGCTAATTTGGTTTTGAATCATCTAGTGGGTTATTTCCTCCTTGAAAGTTGGTTCTTGTTAAATCCTTGTTGGGCTGCCACTTTGGAAGTTGGGGTTGGTGCTCCATGTCGATTTGGTGCTTCACTAAATTATGATATTTTGCTTAGATGACTGTATTCCATTTTCAATGAACAGTGTGTTTTCTTCCCCTTGAGTTTTTCCCATATATATGATGTGTTATCTTGTGTAATCTTGTTTCATGCTTGTATAGTTGATTACTTATGCATCATTTGATCTATATGTTGATGTGATGGTTCATGTATGCTAAGCAATAAATTAAGGAAAGTTTTAAGACACTGATTCAATTCCCCCTCTTGGTGATCATGATTTCAACATTAAATATTCTTATTCTTCTAATTATATATTTTATTCCATGCTAAGCATGTTAATAGATAAACTCCAATGGGTCTCCTTTTATTATTTGTCCAACAAGTGAACTCCCATTTCTAAGTATTCATAGAGGATATAATTTATTCAAGTGTAATTAATAAACATATGTATCATCTTCAATTTTCACTCAATTCTCACTTGGTTAGGTAGACCATGGCATGGTAGCCACATGTGGTTAAAGTCATCTACCATTTAGTCATTGACCATCCTTGACTAGTCTCAGCTTAGTAGCATGTCATAAGCATCATGGATATCTACCACTTGGATATAAATGAAATGTTGAATACTTGGGTCTAAGGTTAATTAAATGTGTTTATGATTCACTTCCCCTACTACCTTCACCTTAATTTATCGAGTTTGACTACATTTTGATTGTATTTTTTAATTCTAAGGCCCAAATATTCAAAGATATCATATTTCATGATTTTTTTGAAAGCACTTGAATTAACAAATTAATTATGTAATTTATTGGAAAGAAATATAACTATTAGGAGAAAGGGTAAAGTCTCAATTTTTTCCTTATATAAAGCAACATTTGCAATAGATGTTTTATCAAGCTCTTTCCCCTTATTATTATAAAATTCCATCAAAAATAGCTCCCTATGATTATACATTTATAGTAACTCAAACATGGTAATTTTATATTTGGTTTTATTTAAATCCTCTACAATGTCATTTCTATGTTTTACTTGTTCTTTCTATCTTCTATGTGGAGTATCGTATATATAGTTCTTTGGTTGATTAGAGATGTGAGGTACTTTAAGAAGGGGAGAAATTTTATTTCAATTCACATTTGGTGGTGCTTGAGTGTTTCTTGGATGAGTATAAGTAGTCAAAGGATTTTTTTATTTACTACTAATATGATAATTATCCTCCCATTGGAACTATATAAATGTGTGTATGTCATCTATATTATCCTTGGGTTCATTCACATCTTTAAATGTAAATTCATAAGTGTCAAATATTAGGGACATGTGTGGATTTCTTCCATCTTAGTTTGGATTATCATCCTAGGTAGGATGTGTTTCCATGTTATATATTTCATTTTGAAATATATTAAAGGTAGTTATAAATTCAACACAATTAGTTTCAACATTGTCATCTATGTTATGAACTATACACCAAGTTTGTAGAGCTAAATCTATGAAATCCATAGAATGGGAAACATTATGGTTTATCTTATTAATATTTTTAAGAGGATTGGGTACATTCTCATTATTAGGTAGGGTGTTCTATTGTATATTAGGCATATGTAACTTTAAATTTATCACTAAGTGTGTGTCATTCATGCTTTGACTTTAATTCTAATATCCATACCTTTACATATTGATAATGTCATTGTACAATTGTTGGATCATTTATCTCAAGTTGACTATTTAAAGGTCTAAGTCAACATTTGGTTGATCCATGGTTTATTTTTTTGGTTCTCCACATGTGCATTATAATTTAAAAATTCTAGGGAAACATGTTTCTCCAGGTTAATGGAATTGTTCGTAGAAATTTGATTTTTCAAAAATGTGGGTATTACTAATGTGTTGTTATTAGAGGTGGTATAGTAACTAGTATTTTTCATAAAATCCATTTAATTATATGTCATCAGAGCCAATTTTCATTTATCCATTTTTAAAATTACATGATTGAGGGACACATATGGTAAGCCACTCGGCATGCAGTTCATTAGAGTTGGATTGTATACAAGAATCATACTACCATACATAACACCTATAATGAGATTCATGAGTGGGGTGTTCTACATTATAGACTAATTTAATAACATGGGGGCCTAATTATATGAACCTAATTATCCTAAATAGGTTAAATAACCTACAATATATCCTTGTGGTACCATCTAGTGTTCTATGTTCACTACTTCATTATAGGCCACTGATTGGGATGGAATTGCAGCTAGGGTTCTTCTAAGGAACATTGACATCAAAGAATTAAGATCCCTCAAGTAGGTCTAAATGGTAGGGCCCTATACTAATATTTATGGGTATTTTAATCTCTAATATAGTTTATGATATTAAACATTGAACATATTCATAGGCTCATCTGGCATTATTTTAGTTTCTATAAAATGATGATCTAGAAAATTAGGGTCAATTGGAAACCTAATATAGTTTATAAATATGTATTATATTCCATCCCAATTGGTTATGTACTAATTTTGTAATCTAAGGTACTAGGCACAAATAGTCTCCCCTAACAAATAAAAAAATATACTACTTGTAAGTTCCTCATGTTGTATCTAAAATATGATAAGGTCATCCTTGAATGCCTCTATATGCTCTTTAGTTGTTTTAGGTCCTGTAAATATGAATTTAGGATAAAAATTGAATAGGTTATTAGGTAGGTCATGTGAAATCCATGGAACATTCATAGGGCACCCACTTAGACAAGCCATGTCATGGGATTATCCATTAGTATATGTTGGATAATCATGAATAGGATAATTGAAGGAGTGATAAAAACTATGGGTGAATTACCAGATGATTGAATAGGATTATATATTTATTTCCTTTTTTTATTTCTCTACTTTGGTATCATATGACCAATAAGTTCTAAGATCTCAAAGTTGTCCCCATCAAACATAGATCTAGTATATATTATTCCACTTTATAGCTTAAATTATGGTGTAACTTAGTGTGAAAGTAAAGGTTTATATAAATTTTTAGTTTAACCTTATGCTATGATTCAATTTTTGTTCCTAGTAAGGTGATCCTACTAGTGCTAGAACATGTTGGTAATGTTTTTGACATAGAAAAAATTAGGCAGGGTTTTCTATGATCTAGATCTCCTAAAAGGAATAATATCCCATGAAGAAAATACTTACCCAAGGTCTAAATGTACTACATCTTGGTAATATTGAACTTCACTCAGTCGGTTAATGTGAAACCATTCCATATAAGCAACCTTTTGGGAAAATTGAATCTTTATGATGGATCTAAGTTAGACATTTGGAAGGAGATTATAAAACATTTTAATAATGCATATAGTGTCTAGACTTAAATATAAATCAAATCTTCTTAAAATCTATTTAACATGGGATAAATTGACCTCTCTATTGGTTTACCATATTCAAATATGAAAAAAGTTCCATAAAAATGATAAATAAAACAATAAAACTATAATCAAGGTGATAATTGAATTTTAGATTACATCTTTTAGTTTCCAAATCCTAAATTAACTAAACTCATAAAAGAAAATGAAAAATTAGAGGGGGAAATATAAGATAATGTGTATTATTGACATGAATTTTAATATTCAAATACTTTATAGAGCTAATACTTTGAAACTAGTCTTTAACTGATCCATACTTATCATAATTACAACTAAGAGGATGTGCAAGTCTAGGGAATATGTTTATTGAGAGCGATAAAAGACATAACCACAAAATACAATGTTTACAAAATAAATAGGAAACTCAACAATACTCTATATATATAAATCCTTTTGATTAATTAGTGGAAGGATTCAAAACAACCATTTAGATTAAAATTTAACTTACAATACAACAAAGACTAAAATAGGGAGAAATTACACTAATAAAATAAAAAAATGCATTAAGGGAAGTGTTTGGGCTTACCTTGTCTCTCTCACAAGTCACAAAATTACTAGATAAGTGAATCATATTATAATCCTAAAAAAAAAATTCTAGAAAGGATTCCTAATACCAATATATACACAAGGGACAAAAGTCCAAAGCTAAAAATTTAAACATGCTGCCCCAAAATAATTACATGCCATTACTACTATATCAATTTAAGTTATGCATGTTAAGGCCATGCCTAGATTGGGGAATCCAATCACCACTAAAATTAAGAAAACCTCTTCTTCCACTAACCTTTTCAATCATGTAACATACTTTGTATGAATGAAAACATGCATGAGCTCACTTAAAATTTGTAACCACTATTATTACTCTATCACTTTTGGATATTATTTGATCATGCTCAGAATTACACATAGATCATGTTCTTCACCACCTACTAATTACTATAATATTTTCCTATTTGTTATGATATTTCATTTGTCACCTCTTCATTGGTTTGAATTTTTCATATGTATCTCTTTGTTAGTGAGAAACCAATCATTACATATATCTAAACCTTGGGTTTGATGGTCATGGTAGGACTGATGGGTATCAAATTTAGTTTAATGTCTCTTTTGATGAACATGCCTATCTATATAGACATAATTTCTTCTTGCCTACTTCTCATCCTTTATTCACATTCTCCTATTTGACTGTTCTATGGCCACATTGAAGTGGTATCATGCCATGTGGTGTTATATCACTCACCTAGTACTTTGATGCACTTTGACATTAAATGGATGGCATAGGGTAGTAGATTATTGAGATGATACCATGTGGAATCATCATATTGATTCCCTTACTTGGAGGATATTTCCTATGTACATAGTCATCTAGGATAATTGGTCACTAGGATATTACCACATGGAATCATCACGCTCATCCACTCAACTAAAGGGTCCTTTGCATGTATGAAGTTTCCCAAGACACTAGGCCATCATAATTTTAAACTTGACATCATCGTACTGATATTATCACCCATAAGGTCTTTGACATATATGTATTCCCCTAAGATAGTGTGTCACTCAGATGAATCCGTGCATTTATAGAATAAATTAAAGAACTGAATAAGCATTGAAATTCTTTTCATTTGGGTTGGGGTTGTTAGGAGTTTTAAAATACTAACATGTGGAATCAAAAGTTATCAAAGAACCTAAAATAAATGAAAAAAACAAACATAGTTATCAACTTTTATAATTTAAAAAGTAAATGGTTAAAAAATTTAAAATGACTAAGTTTTGAAAATAAATGAATAATATAAAAGCCAAGGAATGACTAGGTAAGAAAGTTGAATGAAATCATGAAATCATGGAAACATAGTATAGAAAGAATCCTACTTCTCCAATTAATAATATAGATTTGTCCATTTAAATGAAATTAAACTAAGTTAAAATTAAAACAATGGAAACATTTAACCAGCTTAAACAAAATTAGAAGCGAAAATGGACCCATCAAGGAACCAAGTTTAGCAAATAGAGAATATCCATTTCTACATAACTTTTGATAACTATAAGATGAGTCCTAAATACTGAAAATTAACTTAGTTATAGATTAAAACACTATAAAATCTTAGTAATTTTATCCTAAAATAAATGATTATGGACCAAATTAACCCAAAAAAGGCTATAATCACTCCATAATAGCTAGATCAACCTGCATAATTCAAATTCAAATACCCCAAATGGGTAAATTTGAAGCAATATAAAACATAAATTATCATGGATATGATTCATAAGACATAGGTAAATTGAAGTATCAAATAAATCTAGACATGAGTATGCTCCATACCAAGTGTTTAAACAAAACACTATCATGCAGACTTGGTTAACACCTTGAAGTACACTAAACTCCAAAGCAAAAAGGCCTTCTTTTTAAGACATAAAATGGGGTGTGTTGTGAAATCCACAACAATATTGAAAAACTATGATGTCTATCATGTTATTTGTGTAAGGACTGATTGATTCAAATGTGAAAGTCTTAGTACATCATGATATGAAATATCATAATAACATTGTTTGTAATGTGCATAGTGATCTACACACAAGAATAAAGAATAAACCATATAAGTAAAAATACATGAAGTAAACAAACAACTATACAAGCAAATAAATACACAATATGTATAAATAATAAAATTAATGACTATATAAACAAATAAGTAAGATAAAAATGTTTTTTTGGATGTCCTTGGTTAGAGTATAACATTTTGGCATGTGAGATCATTGGAAATGTTGAACCATCTGATCGGTAATTTGTGTAAGGGATGACTAGTGTAGGTAACTAAGGACATGTAATTTTTATGATTTTTTTGAAGTTTTGAGGATTTTATGATAGTTTTTTGAATTTTTTGTTGGATTTTATGTACAAGGGTGATTGTCAATGGGAAAACATGCTATAACACTATGAAGGGAACAATAGTGAATGGAAGGGATATATCAACAATGGAGAATAGATGAATACGAATGAAGAGAAATTAAAATGATAATTACAAGGAATACATTATGTAAAAACCAAGTGTCTAGTCATCAAAATAGATCTCTAAGGATACACCAAGAAATTTCTAAGAACATGTCTCAATATGATTAACCTTCCTTATCAAGTTTACATTTTAAAATAATGATGGTATTAGGATGGCATATATTGGATTGATAAAAATAGGTTGTGATGGTCTTGGTATGAAATGGATAAGAATAAATTTGGATAGGTATGAATAGGTGAGGATAGCTAAAGATATCTAAGAATGGGTTTCAAATAGGTATATGATGGTTAAGTATGGAGGGACAATTTATAATGCATATGATTAAATAAGTTTTCCCCTAGTTTAATGTACTTTTAGACAACTAATTATTTTATGCATGATGCTAGAAATTAGTTTACATCCTAGTACTTTCTCAAATTTGCATAAGTATGGTTTTCACTTTTGGATATATATATATATATATATATATATATATATATATTATTTTGATTGTTTTTTTTTGGTATATCAATTATGGAAGTATGTGAGATGCATGATGTTAATGCCTATTTATATTTCAAGTATGTGATCCACATATGTGTTCATTAACTTCTCTAATTTTTAAATTTGCCTTGTTTCAAATTTACGAAGACACCATCATATCCCCTATGATAGAGAGTGTTGTCAAAGAGGATGAACTAGAAATTGTGGTGGATGAAAGATGTGTGTTAATTTCATGAATTATTTATAGTGATGGAATTGTAGTGGGCATAATTATATGTGTTATTATGTAAATGGTAATTGGGAAAAATAATATTACATTTAAAAATATTGGGAGTAGCCACATGTTGGATGATTTGGGAACTCAATGTTACTTCAATGGTATATTTAATATATGATGGTGATCTAACATGAACTATATTGATGTAGGGGTAAATTAATCAGATCATCCATTTTTTCCTTATAAAGGTTCTCACAAAGGGGTTCTTATTCATTTTTCTAGTTGGGATTCATATTTTTATTATCCAATAGCTCCTCAAAGAGGTTTTTATTAAGTGACTTGTATTTTTGAGTTTATATATTTTAATTTGGATTGGGATTCCAATTTGGATTTTGATCATATTATAGTGCCTTGAATTTATTTTCAACATGGTAACATGATTTTATATTTATATTTTAGGATTGATCTTAATTTATGAATCCTTATTCCTCAAAATATGCTAATGTTTCTTTATGATCTTCTAAATAGAGGACAACTAGAAATTCTATGATTATTTGATCATCATAGGAAGAAAGTAATGATAAGTAAAATTGTTGGTCTTGATTGATGGGTGTGTGATACTGACTTAAAATATGGTACGAAGGATTATGGTGTTGATGAAAGGAGTGATAATAGCATGGTCCTTATAAGGACTACAAACAGATCATGTTTTGATTACTGATGAAGTTTCCTTAGAAATGTGAAAAGTATCACTAAGATTTTTACATTGATTTTTAAATGGTTTTTAGCCCATGCCATCAGGCCCATTTTTTAATTTAAATTTGTTTAACTCCTTGCTCATGGATTTTATTTTCTATAATTACCTTTGTCACGTAGAGTGTATATTGTGGGGTGATGAGGGCTTTATCATGTGATAAGAGGTTGGGTGATTGGCCAATAGGTGATAGGTTGAGTTGTTTTGATGAATATTTGTACAAGATATGATTTTGGTTATAAATGGAATCTTGTTAAAATAGTGGTATCTTTATAAAAAAATGGGATCTTGTTCATAGATAGGTTATTAGTAAAAGATAAACTCTATGGTAAAGATAGGTTTTTGGTCAAAAATAGGATATTTAACAAAGATAGTATAATAAAATACAAGTTCATCAAAAATTGATGGTAGACCATGGTTGTTAAATATGGGTTGATCAACTATGGATTGGTTAAAAATGGGTAGATCAACCTTGACTTGGAAGTGGAATAGTTTAATTAGTCTCAGGAAATACATTTTTTCATACCCTCAAGCTATGATATTTATACTTGGATATAACTTAATGTCCCCTTTGATAGTAAATATTTGATAAAATTCTTTCATCTCACATAATGCTTGGTTAAATGACCTTTGATTTTAGGATAGTCAAAATATTCATTAGTTATATACAACTCAAGTTTTGGGACATTATGATCATTTTTTTTGGTGTTTGTAAATATAGATAAGTTTTTAACAACTAAATTTCAAAAGAATAATCAAAATTTTCTCCCAAAGGAGTGAATTTTAGTTTAATAGGCACAATAATTTTGTTGATAGTTTTGATTTTTTATTTATTTTTTTAATTTTGGGGTGGAGTAATACTATATGGTATGGGTGATAGAATTGTATTCCCTTTACCATTGTGATGAAGGACATTAGAATCAAGGCTATAACTAGTGGATGTGAGACTTGGTTGATTTTGGCTAATAGGGTTACTAGTGTTAGGATGATGTTTAAGGAGAATGGTTTGGTTTTAAAAATAAGGAAGAATTTTAGCACCTATAGTTAAGGCTTGTATCAATAAATAATTATTTTTGGATAGAATATACTCTATGATTTGAGAAGGGGTAAATAAATCTAGGGTTGGGTTACTCATATTCAACATTATCCTTAATATCAATATGATTTTCTTGATTTTCAAAGTGATAATGGGAATTTACAAAAGGATCCTCTCTTAACACAGGATTGTTTAATAAGGATATTTATCTTTTGATGAGATATGTTTCTTAAAAATTATTGACTCAAAATCAAAAGATGAAAGACTAAGACTAGAGTGTAATATGATTGACAAAAAGTTTATTGAGTTTGAGTCTAGAATTTTCATGATTTTTTATTTCATTGGATCTGACTTTAGTTTGATTTTATAAATAAAATATTATTTTCAATCAAAATTATTTCAACATGTGAATTTCACAATGAATAAAAACAAACAAGTTATTAACATAAAAACCCATGCAATACGTAAAAAGAATGAAACTAGGCAAAAAGGATTTAAACAGATTTTAGGATATCCTTGTTACCAAATCATATATTATAAATAATTGGACCAATGTTTTATGGAACCAAATATAGTGTATTTTATCATTCTCATGTCCCATTAAATCTATTTTTGAGGTTACATAAAAAGTGATTTATTGGAGGTAAACGCTAACCAATGTACCAAAGTTGAATGAAAAAAATAGCCTATCAAGGATTCATGTTTTCCTAATGGAAGTCCTATAGATAATTTTTAGTAATGAGTCACAATTACATGGAATAATATAATTTAATGGATTAAAAGAATGGGTATAATCCTAAAGTAACCAACCCAACCATAAGATTTAATTAGGTTGGTGTCAGAAAAATAAAAACTTTGAGAAAATTATTTTAAACCTAGTTGTTAAATTAGGAAACCATTCACATCATGGTGTGATAAACATAAAACACCATATAGTCATTAAAAATACTTTGAACTTGATTTATATACCCCAAGCACATGGGGTCTATCCTACCACATGGTGGTGAAATAACGTAGAAAATTAAACTAAAGAAGAATATCACTTATCTCTAATTCTTAGGTATCACTAGCAACATGACACTAAAGGAAGAGCATAAAAAATATTATAAGGCACACAAAAAAAATTATTGAAATAAATGGTTAATTAACACCCAAAATTAAAATATGATATAATTGCCATCTACAATAAAATATTGAAATGACTAAACTGAAATGATAAAAAAAGAGAATGAGAAGGTTAGTACAAAAAATGAAAATAGAATAAAAGTGATTCAAAATAATTAAAATTTGCTTTATGAGTTGTTTTTTTTACTTATTATTGGACAAAAATCTTGAAAAAAACTATTATAATTATTTTTGAAGTTGAAAGGACAAGGCAACCTACAAAGTTAGCCAAAAAATAAATCAAAAATAAGGGAAATAAACAAAAAATTTGGGCTCTAAAATGATTTCCTTATTACAAAATCAGAGTAAATGTCAAATTCATTAACAAAAAATAATTATAAGAAATAGAGAGTTAAAAAAAGAAAACAATTTTTACAGAATACATTGGTTGTTTATGAAATGAATTTACTATAGTGAGTGACAATATTTTTTTACAAACAAATTTAATTTCACTATAAATAAAAATCTTTTCACCATGGAAAACATTATTTCAATGCTATTATAAATTTATTATATCAAATTATTTCAAAATTTATAATGTTTAATATTTTTTTCATGGCTACATTTTCCTTTTTGTTACCTTTATTTTGAGATAGATGAGAGCTCAACCAGATTTTGAGGTCAAAATTTATGGCATATAGAAGATGATCACTACATGTAAAACAAATTCACCATAGTATTCTATGAATTCATCACAATATTATTCAAAATTTCCAAAATATTCTAAGAATTGATTAAAATTCCTCTAATTTCATTAGTCTATGAAAATGAGTCAAACAAAAAGTAAAAGCTAAAACCTAAGACAAAATTAAAATAGAAGATGATTAATCAACAAAAACTAACTCAAAAAGTGATAGAAGATAGAAAAAATACAAAAAGGAGTTATAAAATCACATAAAATGAATTCATTACTCACCCTAATAAATTTACTTAAGTATGCTCTAATTTCACTATTCTATATGTTTATGTATATTAACTCTACAATGTCACAAAATGGACTTGTAATTGCAATCAAAAGATTCCAAAGATAAGATTAAATGCATGTGCTTAAGAAAAAAAAAAAACCAGCTGAATTAACCTCCAAAATATTGGAAGTAGCTACTGAGATTAGGGGTGAATCAGTTACACAACAATGTATATTCAATTTCAAACACCATTCATTGAAGCATTCATTCACATAAGAGATCAATACATAAGCAAATAACCACACAAGCATATCACAAGATAACACAAGAGAGTATGTGGGAAAAAATCTTGGAGAATAAATCCTAGTTAGCCATACATATGGACTAATATCATATAATTTCAAGATCCAAATTCTATTGAAGCACCAACTTCACAAGGAGGTCCAACCCCTATCTAGTTGATCACCCACCCAACTAGTATTTTGCAATCTCTATCTTGCAAGGAGGCTCCAACCCCCTTAAAAACCAAGAATAAACTTAGATACATTGAATTTAAAATAAAATTATAACACTTATTTAAAATATTAAACTTATTATGTACTTATTTGGCACTCTTTCATCTTCACTCTCACTCAAATAGCTTCTTGGGCTTACTTGCTCAAGTATGCCTCTTCTAGGATCATTACATCCAATGACCTATGTATCCACCTAAATCAAATTGGTTATATATTAATGTATGATCATATTCTCATTTTATTATCCTTAATTACTTTATCCTTATTTTTCAAAGGCTCTCTCCTTTACTTATATCCACTTCTCTCAATTAACTCAAATAGGCCAATTAGGCCTTCCCTTTATACCACACTCTTGGCCTTACCCATCTTGGTTGGATAATATATTTAACATTATTTTATTATAATTATAATAGGTTAATGAAAAAATTTAATACATTAATCAACCATAACTTTAGTCATCCATTTCCCTTAAGATCCAAATCCTCCAATAAGCCTAGTTAAAGACCTAAAACAATTAAGTCTTCTTCAAGGCACACATTACACTTAAACTATTGGGACCAACTTGAAATTTTACCAATGATTTAAAAACATATAATAAATCTATAATAAACCATTTATAACTCCCACATATGTCCATACCTATTGTATTTCCAACTCACCTCTTGAACCAAGCCATTTAGCCTACTCACCATTAGACCTTAAAACATAGAAAAGTCTATCTCATGAAACTAAAGCATAAATTTTATTTTATAAAAAAACCAATAATTTTTTTAATAAATATATAATTAATGACCTAAAAAATCTCTCCATTTATTGTATGAAACACCACATAGGCTCCAAGTACCCAAAGACACCTTTTTAACAAGCTCATTTAGTTATTCTAGAAAGCTCAAAAGCACAATCAAACATTTTTTAGCATAAACACCTACATAGGGAATTATCATGAAAATAAATAAATTTAAATGGAAATAAGATACCCATATTAAATATTCATAATAAATATATTAATTATATCTATCAAAGGTACTTTAAACTCATCTCTTCAAGATGACCACTCAAAAACTACCTGTAGCACAAAAACATAGTTATATGAAAGTTCATATTTTGTACTTGAAAGGAAATTTTCATGACATATCCTTCTCATTAATTTTTTATATTATTCATATAGTTAATTAAAAAATGGATATACATTAATCTATATTGACAACCATTGGTCTTACAGACCAATCTCTCAAGCCATTCTCTCACAGTCTCAACACAACTAGACAAGCCTTTTTGGATTTCATAATTCAACCACATAAAATATCTATATATGATCAAAAAAACATGAATAGGTAAATTATATTTAAAATTGAAACAATATTTTCACTATATTATATTTATCTTGTCATATATTCTCAACCCCTTCACTTCTCTTAGCATACTTGGAGAAGTCATCTTGGCTTAAAACACAATCATAATGAACATGACTCTTATCACCTATGAAAACACTTACATAGACTTAATAATAGCTAATTATATACTTATTCACCTTAATATAAAATCAAATCACAAATTTATGGATATTTAATATCAAATAAGGAACATATAGATCATTCTATGAGACATACACCTTCACTATATTGATTTACATAGGCAAGTCACTTTATGATCACCTTATAGCTTATGTATGATCACCATAAACACTTAAAAACCAAGGAAAAATTAGGTATAAGTCTTAAAAAATTAATAAATTAGTTTTATTCATTTCTAAACATTTACATCTCATCCCTAAATTGATTCTCACTTGTGCCTAGATTCTTTCATTATCTTCATATTTGGTAGTTTAGTGATAGGTCATCTTCCATGAAAAAATTGATTGAAATAGAATATTTAATTCACAAAAATAACTCCATGGACCACATTAACAAGTATTTTTATTCAACCTCCATCCACATTCATTCATTGACCTAGTCAACTCTACATGTAACATCAAATTCTTCAAGATTAAGTATTGGTTTATACCTTTTGTTCACTATTATAACAAATTAATACCACCTAGGGATGAATGGAGGAGAAATATACAACATAAAATCATAAAAATTGATCAAAAAAATAATTTTTGACACTTTTTAGTTATTTTTCTCTTGTTTGGTCACTATAAGCTTTTAGAGAGGTTTTAAGACTAGTTTACATTCTTAACGAATGTTCATAAAGAAATATACTTTAAACAAATTAAAAATACTTGTCAAACCTTATTAGGACCATATTAAATCTCTAAAAATATTATCATATAATTCACACATGTTAATGAACATCAAAATATCCTTTTAGAGCTTAGAAACCTTCAATTTGCATGCATAAGAGACCTTCCAACATGATTTCTTGCCTCCACATTAAATCAATAACATTAGACTTGATAAAAATTATTTAAACTAACTTTCAGACCCTGGTTCATTCTCAAATGTGATTAAACATATTTAAAACTAACCTTGACCTTTCCTTAGGTCCATACTAGGTCTCTATGCAAGTTAGGTATAGAACCATAAGTCATACCTAGATCTTGAAAGCTCTTGGAAATATATCATATTGATCTCAATACCTCATCAAAATTTAAAATACATTAATACCATGGTAATATAATAAATCTTATCTTGGAATATGATCCTCATCCTCTATTTAGCCTCTCTAGGTGTCTTCACACATTAGGCCTTAAACTACAAGTCACTTTAGGTCTTGGAGTATGAAATTATCACCACTATATATGATCTCAACACATCATCCACAACTTAGATACACTCATTCCATGGATTTTCATCACTATTAAACTAACCTTTTTGTCATTAATACATCTAGGAACCAAGTCAACCTAAGACATCAATGACAACATATGACACCAATGACCTGATTCCAACAATCTCCCCCTTTGTAATTGATGGAAAACTACTCTTAAAATTACATTCTCCTAATTTGATCCTCTCCCCATTTTAAATTAATGACAAAGATCCACAAAAATTCAAAAAATCTCATCCATACATAGCTTTTTTTATCCTTGGAATTGAAAAACTCCTCATAGAACTAGAAAGATACCCTTAACATTACTCACATCTTAGACTCATCTTTGACAAGATTAATAATCCTCTTGAGCCATCCTTCAAATTTATATTGAAATTATTAAAGCTCTTTCATCTACAAATTTATCTTAGACCAATGGCTCATATAACTACTCATTAACTCATCTCACATAAGAAATAAATTCATACTTCATATTCTTTTCAAGGGACCTGAGTTATCTCCCCCTAAATCCATGCTCCTCCTAATTACACCACTCATGGGAACACCAATAGGTCTCACCCCTTATTTAATTCTTATGGATACGTAATGCAACTAAGTTCACTCTTTTTTTATTACCTCTATTTTCTTGGATCAACTTGAACATATAAAATAGGGATGGACAACTGTCATATAGATCTCATAACAATAAATAGATACCCTTTAACCTCCACAAGCCATTATGGCTTAGAACTTCTTCAAAGCACTTCATGCAGGCACACAGTCATATCATTTGGTTTATAGACATACTCTCTATCAGTCATTTGATATGCAATATTTACTTCAAAATAATCAACATAGGATACCAAAATAAGATATTCCATGATACATGAGCCTAAGGTCATCAACAACCCCTTATTCCATTGATCTCTTCATGAAAGCCCTTCAAATTGACTCAAAGGATCAACCTTACCCTCATAATCAAGACCCTTAAAAACATTTAAGACCTTCTTCATGGCATCAACACATGAAAAAACACTCTTCTATGATCTTATGAGATCAACTTGATAATAAATAACCATGGCACCTCACAATGAAACCTTTAAGAACACTATTGTGCTCTCTTTCAAGCTCACAAGAAAATTTTGAAGCTTCAACAACAAGAAAACCTTTTGTGTACACTATCAAGATACATAAAATAGTACACCTTAATATTTAGAATCATATTCAAACCATAAAAATTGTGAACAACCACTCTATCCTTGAATATCACTAGCCTTATAGACCATACTTCAACTCTCATGAACCACTATTATTATCTTCTACCGTAGACACCTTTTTGATCTCAAACATGCATTCCAAGCATAAACACTACTAAAGTAAACCTTTAACTTAATCCATCTAACACTCATATAGATCCAAATAACATGAATTATTTCATTTACCTTGCAAACACACACTTAGGGTTTGAAGAGACAAAACACCTTAAAACCATTAATTCTTTGTCTTTCACCTCTTGAACTAGCTCTTCATTTCAAGGATCAAAACTGACCATACACAAAGCACTAAAAAGATCTATAAAAACTTGAAATCATAACCAAGAAATTTTAAAAATGATTTTAAATCACACAAAGTTCCACAAAACTATGCAAGTCACTCATGTCTGCCAAGAACACAAACCTTCATATACAGTCACTTTCATGAATGAATTTCATGCACAAAATCATACTTCCTTATCTTATTCAATGCATATAACAAGAAAAAAATTATTTATAAACATGATACAATCCTTATAATATCAAACCAAGTGATTTAGACAAGTTCTAATCCAATTTTCTTCTCTTAGGTTCACTAGCACAACACAGTCAAAAAAGATGACTTTGACCCATATATACTGTAACTATACAATTTATCAGAACTCCTAATCATTTTGAGGATGATCCTCATATAGTCCACTCCATTTTTACCTTTTATAAACAATTTGTTTGATGAATTTCATGGATTTTAAAGGCCAATATTTTCTCTTGGTTCTCAAATCCACTTACACAATCATTTTAATTTGAATTCCAATGGTTACTCCCTAACATTCTTAAGGCATCACATATACTTCCCAATCACTCTTGTAGAAATATATATCTATTTGATAACATAAAATATTATATGATTAATCAACATAAAAACAATAATTTACAATCACACCTTTATACCTTATGATGGCTCAAACAATCCTCAAATAGGTCTCAATAACTTCATCATGCTTTTTTAGCTTGATGATCCACTCATCCTTCACTTGTAGACCTCTACCTACTTGATTCATAAAGATGCATTCACATACCTTTCTTATAAAATTTTAGCTAACCATGTAGACCACCTTCATTAAGATCTATAATTAAACATGTCTTCAAGGTCCTTTTATATATAAACTAAGGTTTTATATTTGATTTTGCTTTCACATAGTCCTTTTGAGCTGCTAAATGGTTCTTTTGACATTATTTCAACTTTGATTGATGTCCTAGAATGAAAAAATACTTAAATTTATATCTATGTTGATCAAGCCTCATCTTGACATCCTTATTCTCTTTAGAACACTCTAAAAATACCATCATGCTTTGATAGACCATCACTTCAAACAAGATGAACATTGTCCTCATCATACTTTACACTACTTAGGATCACTTGTAGGCTATTAAGCCTCCTCCAAAGGTATATATATGATTAAAAAAAATTAAATTATCTACCAAAAGGGGTGTGAATTATTTTCACAAAAATTTATATTCAATTTTAAACACCATTCATTGAATCATTCATTCACATAAATATATTAATGCATAAGTAAACAACCACACAAATATAACACAAGATATTGTTTGGTAGAACCTCTTAGGGAATTAAAAAAACTGAACCATAAATATGTACTATTTTCCAATAATTTCAATATCTAAATTTTAGTGAAACACCAACTTCACAAGGATTTCCAACCCCTATCTAATTGAGCACTCACCCAACTAGTCTTTTCCAAGCTCTTTATTACAAGAAAGCTCCAACCCCCTCAAAAACCAAGAATAAAATTAGATACCTTGAATATAAAATAAAATTATAACACATATTTATAATATTTAACTTATTATTACATTTTTTTTTCACTCTTTCCTCTTCACTCTCACTCATATAGCTTCTTGGGCTTACTCGCTCAATCATGCCTCTTCTAGGTTCATTAGGTCTAATGAGCTATGTATCCACCTACTTCAACTTGGTTAGATATTCATGCATAATAATAATATTATATAATTATCCTTAATTAATTTATCCTTATTTTTCAAGGTCTCTCTCCTTTCTTGTATCCACTTCTATTAACTAACATAAATAGGCCAATTAGGCCTTGCCTTTATACCACACTCTTGGTCTTACCCATATCATTTGGACAAGATATTTATAGTAATTTTATTATAATTATAATATGTTATTAAAAAAATTTAATAAATGAATAAACCATCAATTTTTTCATCCATTTCCCTTAAGATCCAAATCCTCCAATAGGCCTAGTTAAGACCTAAAGCAATTAGGTCTTCTTTAAGGCACACGTTACACTTGAACTATTTGGAGTAACTTGAAATTTTAACAACACTTTAAACAAATATAATAAATATAAAATATACCCTTTATCAATCCCAAATATTTACATACCTCTTTTATGTCCAACTCACCTCTTTAACATATCCATTTAGCCTATTTACCATTAAACCTTAAAACACAGAAACATTTGTCTCATGAAACTTAAGTGTACAGTTGATTTAATGAAATAAACTAATAATTTTTTTTTAAAATAGATCATTAATGACCTAAAAATACTCTCCATGTCATTTATTAAAGACCACATACACTCCAAGCACCCAAAGACACCTCTGCAACAGGGTCACTCAGTTCTGCCAGGAAGCTCAACAACATAGTCAAACATTTTTTGAAAAATGACTTATCATGAAAATAAATACATTAAAATGGAAATAATATACATATATTACATATTAATAAAAAATTTATTCATCATATATATCAAAATAACTTCAAACACATCTCTTCAATATGACCATTCAGAAACTACATGTAGCACAAAAACATAGTCATATGGAAGTTCATATTTTATACTTGAATGGAAATTTTCATGACATTTCATTATCATGAATGGTTTATATGAGTATTATATTTAATTTATAAATGTATGTATATAAATATATAATGATAACAATTGGTCTTATAGACTAATATCTCAAGCCATTCTTTCATAGTCTGAACACAGTTAGACAAGCCTTTTTGGATTTCAAGATTCAAACATGTAGATTATATTTACAGCCTCCAAAAAACATGAATATGTAAATTATATATAAAACCAAAATAATATTTTTATTATATGATTAATTTTTCCATATAGTCTAAAACCATTCTCTTCTCTTAGCATACCTCAAGCAGTCATCGTGGATCAAAACATAGTCATAGTGAACTTGACTCCTAACACATGTGAAAACACTTCCCTAAAATTAAAAATAATTAATGAGATACATATATAAATTAAAATAAACTAAAATCAAAAATTTATGGATGAATAATATCAAATAAGTAATATGTAGATCATTCCATGAGACATACACCTTCTTTATCTTGACTTACATAGACAAGTCACTTTATGAGCACCTTCTAGCTTCTGTATGGGCATCATAAAAACTTAAAAGCCAAGTAAACATGAGTTATATATATTTAAAAAATAAATAAATCAATTTTATTCACTATTAAATAAATTTAACTCATCCTTAAATAGATTCTCATTCAGTTTGTATTCCTTCATTATCTTCATTGTTTTGCAATTTAGTGATAGGTCATCTTCCATGAATAATTCTATTAACATATATGTTGTAACTCACAAAAATAAATCCATGTGACAAAATAAAAATAATTTTACTTAAACCTCCATCCACTTACATGTGTTGACCTAGTCAAATCTACCTATAACATAAAATTCTTCAAGAATAAGCACTTTTTTATACCTTCTGCTCATTGTTCTAACAAACTAAGATGATATAGGGATGCATGGAGGACTCATATACAAAACATAGTCATAAAATTTTATAAAATAAATAATAATTGTAAATTTATATTAATTTTTCACTAGTCATGTCACTACAAGGGTTTAGAGAGGGTTTATGACTAGTTTACATTATTCAAGAATGTTCATAAAGATCTATATCTAAAATCAATTCAAAATTATTTTAAAACCTTCTCAAGACCATATTAAATCTCTCAAAAAATTATTATCTTCCCATTAAAAAGTCACACATGATAATTAACATCAAAATATCCTTCTCGAGCTTGGAAACTTTCAATTTATGTACACAAGAGACCTTCCAACATGATTTATTTCCTTCACCTTCATTCATCACCTAATAATTGATCCACATGATTTATAAAACTTTTTATATCATGATTCATGCTCACATTTGCTTAACCATCTTGAAAACTCACCTTGACCCTTCATTATGACAACACTAAGTCTATATGCAAGTTGGGTCTAGAACCATAAGTCATACTTAGATATTGAAAGCACTTGGAAACCTATTGTATCGCTCTAAATACCTCATAAACATGTAAAATACCTTAATATAATGCTCATACAAGAACTCTTAACTTGTAATATTATCCCCATCCTCTATTTATCCTCACTAGGTGTCTTGTTACATTAGGCCTTCAAATGCAAGTCATTTGAGGTCTTGGAGTATGATATTCTCACCACTGTATATGCTCTCAAAACATCATCCACTTCTCAAATGAACTCATTTTATGGCTTATTATCACCATCAAACTATCCTCTTTGTCATTAATGTATCTAATAACCAAGTCAACCTAAGACATCAATGATGGCGTATGACACCAATGGCCACATTCCAACACCGAATGCACTTATCATGTGAAATATGGGGAAAGTCCCACCAAACATGTCAAAATGTATAATTTGAAATTTAGAATGTCTATATGAATATAAAATGTAATACAATCATTCCTAAAATACATTAACCTATTTATAGAGAAATAAAAATAATTAAACATTTAAAAATCATATAATACATGTTCATAAACATCTCTATTATGTGATCAATGGTATATTTTCTCTTTCTTTCTTTATGTGGGTGCGCAAATCTTCTCCAAAAAAGGGGAATTAGGCAGCATGTGGTTGAATATTACTTTTTATCTTAATGGATTATTAAGGATCATTCAATAAATTTTTTTATAGATTAAAATTGGATGACTTGAGTGGAGTATTTCACATCAATTATAGGCTTGAGGGTGATGACATGAGTGGTTAATAATAATCCAAATTTGTTGAATTATTAAAGTAAGAAATATTTGTATATGAATCCTCATCCAAATGGATTATGATTGATTCACATGTGTTGATATGAAGGGAGAGTGCTAGTTATTAGTTGAGTCACTCAACATGAATGGGTTGAGATAGTTGAATACTGAAGGGACAACTCACAAGTTGGTTGAAATTTGATAAGATGCTTCATAATTTGGTTGAGGAAGTTGAGAAAGGTGGTTATATGTGTCAATATTTATTGATAAAATTTTTTATGATGTATGGATGAGGTAGATAATCCATTTTTATTTTTATTTTTAGAGGAAATAGGTGTGAATTATTTAATTACTAATAAATCAATTATTCAACATTTTGAGAATAATAATGTTATTATGAATTCAAATTAGGGATGGTGAAGGGTTAACATTTCAAAGTTAATTTTGACACTAAATGGTGAAATATAGATATCTACAAATAGATTAAAACTATAACCAACTAATCTACAAATATATATTACAACCTTATAATAAGTTCCTAATATAATTCTACCAAAGTTATTGGAATACAACCTCATTGTGCTCCCCCACCCATTAAAAAGGTTGATGGGAGTAAACCCTTTCCAAAAGGACTTAAAAAAATATGTTTTGAGATTCCCATATAATTCTAGGGATTATTAATAATAGATTCATTTATTTTAGGAACAATCACCATGATTTTATAGCTAAAAACATCATCAATGTCCACACATTGTCAAAAAAACAAATATACAATGTAGTGAAGATCCAATTGTGAAATTATTTATTGATTGTTTTAGTAAGTGCAAAAACCAAGAAATTAGTAAGACTAAACTAGTTTTTATAATGTTACACAAATAAAAAACTAAAATTATTCTAAAGAAACCTATGTGTATGGATTTGTTGATCACTTTCATAGTACTATGTAACATACACAAAACATTATAGGGTATCTTTATATAATTAAGGGTTGGGTTATAGCATAATATTATACTCAAAATTTAGAATTGAGACTACATGATACACAGTCACATTGTGAAAATCATATAATGATTATTTTTGATACAATACCTATTGATTGTGAGGATATTGAAGGATTCATTGGTTAGTATGTTCGTCTTTTAATTTCATATATTCAAAAATACAAAAAAATAAAATATTTTTACTAATATATAAAAACCAAGGCATAAAACTGATTTATTTAAATTCATTTATATCTATTGATCTATGCTACACACACACACACGTATACATGTGTGTGTGTGTATACACATGTGTATATATATATATACACACACACACATGTATATGTATATATGTCTATATATATACACATGTCTATATATATACACATGTATATATATATATACACATGTATATATATATATACATATATATATATATATATACACACATGTATATATATATATAGATGTATATATATATGTATATATATATACACACACACACACACACATATATATACACATGTGTGTGTGTATATATATATATACATATATATATACATGTGTATATATATATATATGTATATATATATATACATGTATATATATATACATGTGTGTATATATATATAGACATATATATATATATGTATATATATATATATATATGTTTATATATATATATAGATATATATATATATATATATATATATAGATATATATATATATATATATACACATGTATATACATGTTCATATATATTTATACATGTATGTATACACACACACACACATGTACATACATATATACATATTATTGTGCATATATATGTGTGTGTGTGTGTGTATACATATATATGTGTACATTATATATATATATATGTACATTATATATATATATATGTACATATATATATATATATATATATATATATATATATACATATATATATGTACATACATATATGTACGTACATATACATATATATACATATACATATACATAGATGTGTGTGTGTGTGTGTCTATATATATATATATATTACTTATCTTAGTCTAGTTTTCTATCAAGCGTGCTTCATATGTGTACTTGAGTGATTTTTGAAACATATAATTTTTCATTTTCACATGTAATTCTAGGTGAAGATACTATATCAAGCTGATAAATTTTACATAGACACAAACCCTCTAACTAAGAATGTAACACACTATACTCTTCTCTGATTAAGATTGACTTATCCCAGTAAATATAAACTCTAATTTTATAGATTCACACTAGGAACATGCTCTCTAAAACTCATATATATCACAAAATGTTCAATAGAGGCATCATTTTACATAGGTTTTATCATTTTATGAATATCCCAACTATCCATGTTTGAATACATTACATTGCATGATTTATTAACCCTCTTACTTTTGCATTGTCAGATTACTAGATGTATGAGTTTATGAATGTACAAATGTTATAAACTATGAATGTCAATAATATTTACTTATGAATCTAACATTTGAAAATTAATTTAATTGTGGATCTAATCATTAATTGTGTGATTATATTTATGTGATTTTAATTTTAACATATAAATTTTATGTGGATCACTGGTATTATTGTGTGCTTTGTGTGATTTTTCATTTGTTATTTTATGATCTATCATGGAAGTTATAATTATTTGATTATTTTCTTAGTTTTTCATGCCATCTTAGATATTGTTCATCTTCCTCATTTTTTTATGCCATGATGGATATCATGCATCCTCTATGAGTTTTTATATTTAATTTTAAATTCTAAGCATATGATCATTATTAACCACATTTATCATTGATAGAATATATATAAGTAAGAAACTATGTATGACTAGTGATACATGTGTCTTATGTTATTATAAAGATAAATTACTTATGGTGATTCCATGATATCCAATCTTATAATTATTATTGTGCCCTATAAAATACCATTTTCAAATTTCAAATAGGGACCCTTTATTATAATAAAATATTCATCATCTATATGAATCTTAGAATTCAAAATATTAAATCTATTTATGCAACCTAATATAATTTTGAGTATAATTTTACATTTTAAAGTAAATTTCAAAGATTAGACATGGTGTGAGGTTATTTTATTTATCATATTTGATTTTATTTCTCATTTTGATTTTTTAGATATTATCTAATTGGTGAAAATAATTAAATGGTGTTCTAGGGTGTCTTGATTCTTGATTATGTGAAATAAGAATCCTATGATGTAGGCCTATTTCACAAATGGTCCTTGGACAAATTATAAAGTTAGTTGTTTGATCTTTATTGATTATAAACCTACCCAAACCATAGTTTATTTAGAAACCTCAAAATCCCTAATATCTATCTACCTATCAACATTAGAGTTACCTATAATGTGTACCTCAATAGTCACTCCTATTTTCCATCTCCTATCTAGTTCTTTAAGATTAATACAAGTAAAAAAAAATTGTCATCTTAGAATCCCATAGACCAGCTAGGAAAATAACACCTTCAAGGCTTAAAATATCCCTAGAGTTATAATAACCTTAAATGTGGCATGATATCATTAAATTAAAATATATCATACCATAGTACACATACCTATCTCCAAAATTCTCCATATCAATGAGAGACATCTATGTGTGATAATCTTAGAATTCTAAAACTTATTTTTTAAATAAATATATTCAAGATATTATTTTATCTAAGACCATATGAGACATCCATGTGTCACCATTTTGATAATCTATATCCCCATCAGTTAAAGGTACATCCAAAAAACTTCATTTTATTCAAGACTCTGAGGGCCATCCATGTGTCATCATCTCAATATATTGGACCTTTTTGGAAAGAGATACATTATTAGGATTATAATTTTTGGAGAGTAATAAGATTCATCTATGTGGCACGATCTTGTAAACTTAGAGTCTATTAGTTTGAGATCTAAAGTTAATATTTTATTTTATTTGGGGCCAGATCCATCCACATGTTGTAATCTTAGAAGATCATAAACTTTTAGAAAAATACAAGGTTAAAATGGGAAGAACCTATAGATTATTAAGATTCATCTATGTGTTACCATTATGTAAATACAGAGCCTGTTGAGTAAAGTACATAGTCACTTTTTAAAAAACCATTAGAACCCCAAGATTGTAATTAGTACGTGTTAGGAATATGTATAAATTTAATAGTTTAAAAAATACATATTCGTAATATCATCCTAAGTGGTATAATCTCATTAAATTATAGCCTATGAGGGGTACAAATGAAGATAATAAAGGAAAAACCATAAGCACATGATATTATGAAAAGTGTAATGGTTGTAGATATTTGTATCTAGAATGTAAATAAAATATTTAATATCTCGACAAATAACCAATCCATGGAAAGTGGACACAAAATATAAGGTGATGACTAATCAGTTATGATAAACAAAAAACTACCACATCATAGAAGGCACACACAAAAAGTGACAATAAAATTCAAATTGAAATGGTAAGCAAAATTAAAATTGATTGTTGCATTAAATTTGCATAGTAAAAACATTAAAGTCCTAGTATTTTTGAAATATATATAGGTTTTTCAAGAATATAAATTCATCATTTCCATTAATTGAATTTGATAAAATTATGAATTTGAACTCTATTACTAAAAACCCTATAGTTTATCTTATCAAACCTACAAATATTATTGGTCACCTTAAGAGAAATTTTATATTGATTTATTTTAGATCAATAGAGTATTAATCATGGTTATCTAAACATTATTACTCATACACCATCATAAGAGGACACAAATATATAGATATAATGTTTGATAAAACATCATATAAGTTATAATTTCCCCACTCTTTATCCATATGGGATAAATTCCTTGACATAGATCCATAGTTGACACATAAGCTATCTAAGATTGATTAAAGTCACATTGACAACTTTCTTACAATCAAGTCCATGACATTATATAATGCAGATATAAAATATGAGATAATTCCATCTATTGACCTTCTAAGAGATTTATTTATTAATGGTGTTATTAATAGGGATTTCATAACTTTATGGTGGGAATTTGAGAATTATATGAATCTCTTAATGCTAGATGACAATTATGACTAGGTATCTACTAATGCTTAGTTAGAAGAAAACATAGTAGAAGGAAAACTTAAACAAAAGCTTAAGAAAGGAGAGAAATTAACTATCAAGTCACTATTTTCTTAGTACCCATTGTTAAATTAAAGATAGGGATTAAATTATTTATGGAATTAATGAATAAATTATATGTTTCTACATCACTACTTATGTACATGAATAATGGGTTCCCGTATTAGACATCATTTTGAATAATAATAAAATTGTGGGACTTGAAGAGACTATTAGTGTTAGACTAAGGGATCAAAAGTTCATATTTTATTAGAGGACTTGTAGTGAATAATTTTATATTAAGTCCGACATGATGGATAAATTCTTGGTAATAATATACATAATTATTTATAAACCATGGGAGTCATCTACTTAATATATCAACAATAGGGTTTGTGATGATTTCTCCATGTTGTATGTTTATATATTCAAAGCTAAAATAAATAAAAATTCAAGAAAATCTATCCATAGGTGTACCAATAAATTTACGGGAATCATATTCCAAATATATCTTAAAACATGATAATAAGTATAGAGAAGATATGTGATTATTGGTACTATCCTAATTGGCATATTGTTGACAAATTTTTATGCCATTTATCAAAGTTGCTTATGTATAGGTTTTAAAGAAGACTCCATTCATGTATTGGATATTATAAAAGGTCTACTAAAACTAATACAAGATTAATAATTCAAAATACATGCTAAATAACAACTTATAATTACAATTTTCTATGTAGATTCCTTTTATTCCTCTAATTAGTTAGTTGCAAGCTAGTGAAGTCAATTTTCAAATGCTCGGTACATGAATTTGAAGATGTGTTGGTTAAAATGGTATTAGGATGGTTTTTGGGAACATATTTCATAAACATTAAATTTATTTTATTCAATTCATAAGGTCTTAAATTTATGAAAAAATTGTTAGAAATAATAGGTGTTATATACACCGTAAATTAGTCAAGCAATCACACATATCATGTCTTTTCAGAGTCCTTTCATAGGGGAATCTGAATGGAGAATATGATTCTTATTCTCATACATCTTTTTATATTATTTTTCTTGATCTTGTTTCATACCCTAGACATCTTTTTTATTTTTCATAGTCATTTGTAACCTTTCAAACTTACCCCGTACTGACCTAAGATACACTTTACATGCTTATTCCATCCCCCTAGGTCCTAGACCCTCTAGACAACAACACCCAAATAGGGACTATAGTATTAAAACCTAGGGTATCTAATTTTTAGTGCTATTTTCCAATTACAAATTTGATTCTAATGGTCACTTTTTCCTACAAGACGAGTCTTACCCTTTTCTTTGATTTTTTCCTGAGTTTTCTAATGTTGGCCAAATATAAATAAAACTCTCAAATTCAAAATAATGATTATCCTATATAAAGTACTACACAATGCATTTTATATCTAGCACTTACTACTTTTAAACATTAGACATAATAAAAATTAGTCAATAGTATAGCTCAAATTTTTTGTATCACACATAGACTTGAATTCTTGAGTCATTGTTGTATCTATTGTGCATGTTGATTATGCACTTTCCTTAATAGATAACTACATTTAATTTGAGACCCTATCTTGAAGGTTAATGTAGGTAGTGATTCGAATAGCAAGGGTTCTAGATTATGTGATCATTATTCCTCTAACCCAAATTTTACCCCTTTTTACTTTTGATGTATTCACTATTTATAAGTGTGTAGATATATATATGTATCAAAGACTAAAATGGATCTATAGTGAACTCTGATGACTTCTCTCCCTTTAAAGTTGGTATGTAGGCTCATATTGGCCAAGAGAAAAAACCTAAGAATCTAAGATCCTTAGGACAACAGTGCCGAGAAGGACTATAGTGTTGGACACCAAGTTGCATTATTTTTGGCATCCTATCCAATCAAAAAATATATGATAGATTTAGATTCTTGATAGCATCTCAGTCCTATTATTTAATTTATATCCTTAAAATCCTTCATTTCAATCCAAATCTAGATAAGTTAATTTCTATTTCTATTTCTATTGTATTATTATTAGTTAAAATCTATATTTTTATCTATCAAAGTAGATAGTTTCTATCATCCTATACCCCTTATTATTTAGGAACTAAACACTAGATTCCCAAAAATAATAAAACTTTTGATGAACCTAACTTACTTTGAGAAAATTTAATATACTAAGTATCCTTAGGGTTTTTCCATCATATTTTGTGCAAAAATTCAATTTTAATTTTTTTATTTTTTTATTAATTTTTGTGAAATTATCTTGTTCAAATTAAGTTTATATTTTAAATTATATCCATAATTTTTCAAAAATTCTAAAACCCTAGCTCAAAACCCTAGATTTCCAAACTAGGTCCTCAAACCCCAAGTTTCCCTCCCTTACAAATTTTAGGAATTAATTTGAAATTTTTGAAAATTGTTTTGGTGTACCAAAAAATATTTTAATTTTTTTTAAATAATTAGTTTATTTTGTGCAAAAATTTCAATTTCAATTTTCAATTTTCAAAATTACACGTTAGCTAAAAATGTCAAAAATAATTTTATTTACAATGAAGATAATTAATATTATTTCAATGAGGAATATTATCATGCATATGAAAGTGATAGTGAAAAAAAAGGTAGATGCATATTTTCCCTCACAAACCTATCTCTTTCATCCCTTCTTCGAAAATACTTTTGATAAAAGGGGAAAACTAATTCTTCGCTCATTCTTCTATACACAATACACAAAATGAAAAAATTCGTCATGCACTTCAAAATGAACCTATAATAGATGATAATTTGCTTCCATGTGAACCCCCCCCCCCCTCTCTCCTCTCTCTCTCTCTCTCTCTCTCTCTCTCTCTCTCTCTCTCTCTCTCTCTCTCTCTCTCTCTCTCTCTCTCTCTCTCTCTCTCTCCCTCTCTCTCTCTCTCTCCCTCTCTCCTCCCTCGCTCTCCCTCCCTCCCCCCCCCTGCTCTCTCTCTCTCTCTCTCTCTCTCTCTCTCTCTCTCTCTCTCTCTCTCTCTCCTCTCTCTCTCTCTCTCTCTCTCTCTCTCCTCTCTCTCTCTCTCTCTCTCTCTCGTTATGTTTAAAGTACAAAAAAATAAATGCAATAGAATCAAAATACCAAAACATAGTTCAAAATGATGCAATCTCATGGTCTCAACTCTACTTTATCTAAATAATGTTCAAATGATAACTCTCTTACTCTTAATTCTCATACCATAAATGAAAAAGATGCATACACTCCATCCATGGATAACATAGATACACAATATATTTTAAATTCAAATTATAGCTTATTGCATATTATAAAGGAATTAAATTCTTCTCTTACACCTCTCCCTAGAAATGATGGAAGTGATAATGAGTATGATACTGAACATGCAAATAAATATGAGAATGAAAGTGAATACAAAAATGATACTTCAAATATATACACTTTAAAATGAAAAAAAAATTAGATTTTGATAATGCATGGAATAACGATGACTATTATGCATATAGCAAAAAAGAAAATGCATCTCATGCTTCTACCTCTTCTCTCACTCTTTCTCTCAAATCTAATGCATGTAAAAATGTTTCTTCTACTTTTATTCATGATTATATTTCAAATAATACACATGTTAATGTTAATAACACCATCCTCTACTAAATTAGCATGTGATTCACTAAAACACAAAGAACCAATGAATCTCCCAAACCACCCCTCACTATAGTAGAAACCCAGTTTTCACTCTTCACCTAAAGAGGAATGGTATCCCACATCCTTCTAGTAAGATCCAAGTTATCATTACTCCCAAGGTTCAAGTGAGCACACCCCCTCTGTAACATTCCCATTTTTAAAATTAACAAATCAAATTCATCGATTAAATGAACCACTTCAATATACTAATATACCATCCTAGAATATCATCTCTTTGATTCATTTAGTTGGTGAATTCAACACCAATTACATCTCTTTACCTTAGAAAATAAATCCTACAAGTCTTGGATGGATGCCAATGATTTATATGGTAACCCTGTTCTAAATACATTCATAAAAGCTTCATTACCTAAGCATTTTTAGACACCATCAATATGTTACTTTGATGGAACTAAAAATCCATTTATACACCTTCAAGAATTTTGAAATGTTTTAACCATCTCATGCGAGCTCATTGATTCTACTCAAGTTATTCTAACAAACATTAGTGGGGGGAAACACATAATTATTTCTTTCATCTACTCCCCATTGGATCATTGCATAATATGATGACTTAAAGGAGGCATTTCTTAGATATTACATCCATAAACATGGTCTCTCATGTTACATATGAGAAACTTACCACACTACATCAAAATTCTTTAGAGAGAGTTAGTGAGTATATCCTAAGATTCAAGGCTCACTTGTAAAGATTGATATACAAACCAATAGATCTATAGATTCAGCATATCTTTATTAAGGGGATTCACCAACCTCTACTTGAGTATCTACTATATTAGACAAAGTCTTCTTTTAGACACCTATGTTATACATTTTTATTTTTGGAAAATAAATTAGAATTGATTGAGGTAGATTCATTTGATCAGATCACTCTAGATTTCATAACAAAATCTTCAAAACATAGCTCATAACACTCAACATCCACCATGTCCTAGGAAAGATTATAGCAAACCAAAACTAGAAAAATAACTAATTAAGACCAAAGAGCCAGTTTATAGAGCACAACCAGTCATCTACACTATAGATAAAAATAAAAAATCACCACTTACAATTTGATTCAAAATAAGATAGCCCATTTGCCATATTATCAACACTACTAGATACGTGGTTAATCACATTAACCTCTACTTATCAATGAGATCTACATCTCTTACATAGATAGCCACATTGGCCTTTTTGTGGCTATCATCATATTTGTGGACACAAAGATAATGACTATTTTGGAATCATAGATTACATTACTAGATGTGTTGATAATGGTATCATAACATTTACATAGGAGGCACATATATATCCTCCATTATGTAACCCTAAATCTCATTCCTCCATGACTGAGTCATCCCAAGGCATTCCTTTATAAGAATCATCGGTCACTCATTGTGAGTGTAATGTTCTCCTATTCCACCAAAATAGAATGTTTGCAAACTAGTACAACAAGAATAGCCTATATATAACATCATAGTTCAAGGAATACATAGTGTAATTCCATATACATATCTAATAGAGTCACAGGCACCCCAGTAGAGTCCTACTCATGAGAGATATTCACTATAACCAAGTTTTTTAGGGACCTATCTCACATAGCAACCTACTATAGTTAAGATTAGATGAACCCTCAATCACATGTTACAATTCCATCTTGATCTGTTGCTTAGTCATATGCATCACAATAGAATCCATAGGGTGTTATTTCATGTAGCAATCCATTATAATTATGAATCGATGAGCCTCCTCCACAACACACAATTTTAGTTGCACATCTAGTAAGGTTAAATTATTTAGAGTATTCACATATATCTATAACTATCACATAGTAGATAGCATCAAATACAAAGTAGATTCTTACATAGCATGAGTAGTATGGTCACTTGTTCATTTCGATGATCGGGTTTCGATAGTGATACAACATAGAATAATACAATGCATAGTCATCTTGGTTTTTAGTTCATAAGCTTCACTTAGTAGGGTAATGATGAATCCAAAAGTCTAACTAACCTTTTTATTCTTGAGCCACTCTTAGGGAAATAATATGCAAATGGTGCTATCTTACATTCCTAATTATCTCTAACTATCTATAGCCTAAAACCTACTTGTTAAAGTCCAAGATCCCACAAAATCAATTGATCTAAACCCTTTTCCAATATCAAATTAACTCAACTTATCTAAACAAGTTACCAATCTCAAATCTAGACATTACTTATATCTTACATGCAAACCAATTCACTTTATCAATAAAATTTTACCAATTACAAAAACCAACAAAATTGTTGCTTATATATGACTAAAAATCAAACATCAACATCAAATAAACTATTTATAATCAATAAAATGTAATACCAATATATTCTAGAATCCATAACATGAATACAAGTAAATCCAAACTCAAACTAGTATATATATATATATATATATATATATATATATATATATATATATATATATAGCCAAGTTTTCAAATACATATACACTATATCAAATACAATCAATCATGAATGGGCATCATTCCCTCACATCAGTCTCACTCTCTCCACCAGTACTAGTCCCATAATCTAGTCTCGCATTCAATGTCCCCACACCTCCTCAAGCTCCTAAATACCTCTTACACTAATTATCTGACTCTAATAACCAACCATGCTCATCATGGAAGTCTACATATTGCCTATGAAGATCCATATAATCATCCAAAATCTTTATGCTCACCAATCCACAATAAGGTGAAGGCATCCTATGCCTATCCAACTCTACCCTAAGCTCATCTCTCTCTTACTACCCTAACATATGTAGTTATAGCTATCTTGTCTAAAAAAGTTACCAATCTCAAAATCTAGACCTTAGTTATATCTTACTTTCAAACCAATTCACTTTACCAAATAAATTTTACCAATTACAAAAACTAACAAAATTATCATTTATATATGACTACAAATCAAACATCAACATCAAATCAACTATTTATAATTAAAAAAAAGTAATACCAATATATTCTAGAATACATAACATGAATAAAAATAAATCTAAACTCAAACTAGTATTTCTATATATATAACCAAGTTTTCAAATACATATACACTATTGTTAATCCTGGGATATACTGAGAGGGGGGGTGAATCAATATATCATATATCTTATAAATCTTTTCTTTAACCAAATTCCACTTAATCAAACATTCAAGATATGCAATAAAACTCAAACAATAAACACCACACAAGATAGAGAGAGACACCAGATATAACATCGAAACCCAATGTGGGAAAAACCATAGAAAACAATCTCAAGTATATGAATGAGCACCAACCCAAACAATATTCACAAGCCAAGCTTGTAGGAGCACCAACCCCTTTGTTGAGAACCAACCCAGAAACTATTCATGAGCATCAACCCCACAGGAGCACCACACCCCTTTTCTAAGCACCAACCCACAAGAGCACCAACCCCTTTGCCAAGCACCAACCTAGAAACAATTCGTGAGCACCAACCCATAGAAGCACTGACCCCTTTGTGTATACCACACACCTATCTCTCAATGTTGTTATCTCAACAAATGATAGATCAATATAGAATTTCTTTCCTCTCTCTCACCTTTGCTCTTCTAAGCTAGATATAACAAATACAAATCATATTCATCTCTCATAATTTCTCTTCTAAGCTAGATATTACAACATCAAATGAACCTCTATCTCTCATATTTACAAATGGCTTCTCAAGCCTTTATTTATAGCTTTTCAAATGACCTTTGGCCTTCCCCCTTTGTGACCCTTCAATCCTCATGGAAAATGGTGCCAAACTTGTATGACCTTTCATATTCAAGCCTTTGAAAAGTCATGTGGTGACCCTTCATGATCAAAAACGTCCTTCCCTCTTTTTTCCTCATCTTGGTGACTTTTTGTATACCTTAAAGTGTCCCTTCATGAGAAAATATGCCCTTCCTCTTTTGTCTTCTTGGTGACTCTTGGAATTCCCCAAGATGACTCTTCCTGGGAAAATGTGTCCCATCCTTCTTTTGTTTTTATCCCATGGCTCTTTGTCTTCTCCATGGGCCCTTCTTTTGTCTCATATGCAACCAAAAATATATTTGTTAATATTAAATAAATATTAACTCATATTAGCCAAGATATATTTATTACAAATAAAATTAAATGCAATGGGGCCTTTATCACCAATAATTCTAGACCTTTGACATCAATCACGATATTTCCAACAATCTCCCCCTTTATCATTGATGGCAACCTCAATCCTAAAATTTTCACATCCTATCTCCTGCACATACTATCATCTCGAAACATACAATAACTCCCCCTTATTGTAGCAACCTATACCTATTCCCTGTACCTATTTTTTGCACCTATACTTGTACCTATTATTCTCCCCCTTTGACATTAATGGCAAAGGGCCTACCTAGAGCTAACACTTAGCTCTCCCTAAACTAATGCTAAACATCAATGGTAGGAAGTAATAGAAATTACTCTAAACTCCTCTCGCTGATCTTTGAATGTATCCTTTGATCATGCTTTTGAGAAGATATATGACAAAACTTATACATTGTTCCCTATCCTTTGAGCATCTACAATCAAATCATTTGAATATTTTCTTCTAATCTCACAACCTTCTCTATGAAACTTTAATGTGTATCCTTGATCACATATTTGACTAACACTCAACAGATTATGCTTAAGACCTTTTACATATAAAATAGTCTTAGTCTGAGTTCTACCATAATCCAAACTCAAAGTACCTTTTCCAGCTATCTTGGTAATGGTTTTATCTCCAAATTTCACTATGCCACCAATGATCTTCTTTAGAGATATGAATTTAATTTTATCTCCTGTCATATGCATCACACATTTGCTATCAATTAACCATGGCTGATCTTTGCCTCTTACATGCAGAGCTGTCTGAACCATCATAGAATCTTCAAGTTTTTTTTGCCATGAACATGTCTGAGCCTTCTTCTTGATGAACAGAGCTTTGAAACTCTGATCCTTCTTGATTGACTCTAACATGCTTCTATAATACTGAGCTATGTGTCTAAAGTTGTTGCATTTGTAGCATACTATGGTCTCTTCATCAAAGCTTGATAGAGGAGCAAAAGAGTTGTGGCTTCTGCTTGACTCTCCTTGACTTTCCTTCTTATTTCTAAAATTTTTAGCTCTTTTTATATATTCTAATTTATTGTGACCATATCCATTACAATAAAAACAATAGCCATAAAAATAAGACCTATCTGTATATCTCTGACCTAATTGTCTTTTGTAGCTTTGTTCTCTCCAGCCATCTCTATTTGAAATGTCCTTTATATTTTTCACTTTTCCCCTTTTTGTTTCCTCTTTTGTAAGAACTTCAACATAGCCCTTTTTATTTTCAAATCTGATCCCTATCTTATTTTAATTTGTTTTTTTTACTTTCTAATATCTTATTCATCATGTTAGTGCTATCTTCAAATTTGAATCACTGATTACTTTATCACTGACTGTTTTCTTAATATCTTCTTTTAAAGAGGCAATTTCAATAACATACCTTTGACATTCTTTTCTTGTTATTTCCAACTATGTTGTGAGGTCTTCTTCATTCTTCTTGGCTTCTTCAATGTGTGCTTGTATATCTTTAATCATTTCCTTTGACTCTTGTTCATTTTTCTCAATCTGGCACTTTAATCTTTGATTCTTCTTTTGAACAACTTCTAACTCTTCTAAGGCACAAATGAGCTCTCCTTCCATATTCACTTTAGCTTCCTCCTCTTCTTCTTCTGAATTACTAATTCCACTATCTTTGCCTAAGCTAGGATCCTTAGAATACAGGCTCTTCTTCTTGAATCCCTTCTTAGATTTGCCTTTGAAATTCTTCTTGTATGTAGGCTTTTCTTCTTCATCATCAATAACCTTATCTGGGTATCTAGCTGAAAAATGTCCAATCTTTCCACAATTAAAACATTTAAAAGGTAATTTTCCTTAATATTTACCTGTTCCTCTTTTCAGTTTGTGAATGAAAAGTGCTCCATTGTCATCTTCATCATCACTAGAACTATCACTTGATTCTTGAATCTTAGCTTTCTCCTACTTTGATGTCTTGAAAGCTTCTTCTCTCTTTGAGGGTTTATCTTGTTCTATCCACATCTCATATACCATGAGAATACCATGAAGCTCATCCATCTTTAGCTTGGCTAAATTCTTCATCTCCTCGATTGCCAAAACCGTTGCATCATATCTCATTGGTAGAGATTTCAAAACCTTTTGCACCATCATTAAATCATCTAATGTTTCTCCAAGACCTTGAATCTGATTTATGATTTGATCAACTCACAAAAGATAACTTGCTAAATCTTCTTCTTCTTCCATCTTCAAACTTTCAAACTGCCTTCTAAAAGTCTGTAGCTTAGTTTGTTAAACCTTTCCATCACCTTTCTAAATATTCTCAAGTTTTACCCAAATTTCATGAGAAAATTTACATTCCATAACTTTAACAAATTCAGATTCAAATAAACCACATAAAATAGCATTTAAATCTTTAGCATTACATTCACTTTCCTTCTTTTATACTAGAGTAATTGTAAATGTTTGTGGCTCTTCATATTCCTCCACCACTACTTTCCATATGTTGAATCCAAGGGCCATCAAATAAACCTTCATTTTCATGCTCCAAAAAGCATAATTCATCCCATCAAACAAAGGTTCCTTATTTGTAGAAAATCCTTCCTGTGACCTAGCCATCGTGCTTTCCTAATTTATCTTCAAGGTGTAAAACTTTTCAAAAAGGAACCTGATCTAATACCAATTATTAAGCATGGGATATACTGAGAGGGGGGGTGAATCAATATATCATATATCTTATAAATCTTTTCTTTAACCAAAGTCCACTTAATCAAACATTCAAGATATGTAATAAAACTCAAACAATAAACACCACACAAGATAGAGAGAGACACCAGATATAACGTGGAAACCCAATGTAAGAAAAACCATGGAGAACAATCTCAAGTATATGAATGACCACCAACCCAAATAATATTCACAAGCCAAGCTTGTAGGAGCACCAACCCCTTTGTTGAGCACCAACCCACAGGAGCACCAATCCCTTTGCTGAGCACCAACCCAACTACTATTCATGAGCACCAACCCATAGGAGCATCAACCCCTTTATTGAGCACCAACCCAGTAACAATTCATGAGCACCAACCCACAAGAGCACTAACCCCTTTATCAAGCACCAACCTATCAATAATTTGTGAGCACCAACCCCTTTCTGTATACCACTCACCTATCTCTCAATGTTGCTATCTCAACAAATGATAGATCAATACAACATCTCTTTCCTCTCTCTCACCTTTGCTCTTCTAAGAAAGATATAACAAATACAAATCATATTCATCTCTCATAATTTCTCTTCCAAGCTAGATATTACAATATCAAATCAACCTATAACTCACATCTTTACAAATGGCTTCTCAAGCCTTTATTTATAGCTTTCCAAATGACCTTTGGCCTTCCCCCTTTGTGACCCTTCAATCCTCATGGAAAATGGCACCAAAATTGTATGACCCTTCATATTCAAGCCTTTAAAAAGTCATGTGGTGACCCTTCATGATCAAAAACATCCTTCCCTCTTTTGTCCTCATCTTGGTGACTTTTCATATTCCTTAAAGTGTCCCTTCATGAGAAAATGTGCCCTTCCTCTTTTGTCTTCACTTGGTGGCTCTTGGAATTCCCCAAGATGACTCTTCATGCGAAAATGTGTCCGATACTTCTTTTGTCTTTATCTCGTTGGTCTTTGACTTCTCCATGGGCCCTTCTTTTGTCTCATATGCAACCAAAAATATATATATTAATATTAAATAAATATTAACTCATATTAGCCAAGATATATTTATTACAAACAACATTAAATGCAATGGGGCCTTTATCACCAATAATGCTAGACCTTTGACATCAATGACAATATTTCCAACAACTGTATCAAATACAGTCAATCATGAATGGGCATCATTCCCTCACTTTAGTCTCACTCTTTCCAACAGTACTAGTCCCATAATATAGTCTCACATTCAATGTACCCACACTTCTCAAGATCTTGAATACCTTTTACACTATCTTACTCTAATAACCAACCATGCTACTCATGTAAGTCTACATATTGCCTCTGAAGATCCATAATCTTCATGATCACCAAGCCACAATCAGGTGAAGGCATCCTATGCCTATCTAACTCTACCCTCAACTCATCTCTCTCTATCTCTCTCTCTTACTACCCTAGCATATGTAGTTATATCTATATCAACCCTATTAAATAAATGAGAGTAGAACTAGCTATAACCATTGATCACTGTATTAAACCCTCTTCTACTGCATCATTAGGAACATGCCATGTGAGCTCTCAGAGTGTTAACTCAATGATGGTCTCCTCTAACGCATCATCTCTCCTCTCTACCCTACTAGGTGCCTCATCCTATGCACCTCCCACTCAACCTACATGCACAAACAATACAACACTACATTAGATATATACTTACATATCAAACTAATGTACAAATGTAGGTATAATTCAAATATAATCACTAATTACCTCCCATAATCTAGATCAGATCAAGACCCTCATACTCAAGAACATACACTCCATTAATAAGATATAATGGAGCCCACTTATGTCCATCAAGAATATCTATAGCCACATCTTGCACATCCAAAGGTGATGGTGATAACTCAACCTAAATGGGTCTCACATGCACTCTTGCTCTCATTTGTGCTCATACACTCCTCAACCATACCTATATTGTGAGAGGAACATCTTGTTAAAATCCAAACTACCTAGTCATGTGTTCATATTAAAAGAGCTCATACACTCTGACCTAGTGGTCATGTATCCAACCGTTAACCCTCATATATCTCAACTACACTCCATCCTCCTTCCACCTAGGGTATCCTCTATAAGGCCTCTAGTCTATCCAAAAATTGTCTATAGTGATATATCCTAGGATAATTGATAGCCAATAACTCATTTACCACTCCCCATATGGATATGAAGGTGCCCAACTCTCCCTCGATAATCCAATTGGTCATATAACTGCTATGTGCTCATAAGCCCAATAATGTAATAGAGTAGCCATACCCACACCATCACTGAATGCTTCCTATATAAATATATGTAGAAATGGGAAATATCAGTCCTACCCCATGAGAACATAGTACCATATATATCAAAAATATGAACCACCTTATGCATCCTATAGGTAATATAAACTCCATTACCATCCACTATAATAAATGAAGCCAATAACATGGCTAACAAATTTTACAGGCATGAAATAATCAATGGCATAATAACCAACATTAATACATCACTATCACTACCACTTTGATGTTCCCCTGATGGCACACTAGTAAAATAAAAGGATTCACATTCAATGGCATCAACACCCATATCATCCTATAATGTCACTTGTCACCCATAAATTGGCAAATGCAAAATCTAATACACATCCTATAGGGTCATAGTGATCTCCCCTGTAGGAAGCCAAAATGTATAAGTGTCTACATTCCACCTCTTATATAAGGCAATGATCAAATACCTATCTCACTGCATAGTACTTAGGTCAAATACATGACCCAATCCTACTTTATCTATCATGACTCTCTCATTAGTTGACAAGGGAAACATACTCAATGTCTCCATCACCTGGCCTATATGGAACTCTCTCATTTGCACCTCACCCTAAAAAAATAAAAAAATAACATATATATCAGTCAATCATTTTAGGAAAAATAGTTAAGAAATACAACAACATGGAATAACTTAGAAACTAAAAAAAACTATCAATAGTGGACAATAGCACTGTAGAAAGACACTAGCACTAGATAATAGCACCAAACTTGGACAACATTTTTGTATCCTAGACAAGAGCACTACCTCTAAGATAAGAGCATTAAAACTAGTTAAACACTTCCTAGACCACTTAAAATAGCTCAAAATCACCAAATATAATATTTTAAATAGACAAAAATTAGGTATTTTCATTACTCACTAGGGCAATATCTCCACTGGCCTGAATTTGGGTTATCAGATGCTCAAAATTAAGAATAGAAGGTGCTCATCTCCTAGGAATTTTCTCACTTTAGAGATTCAATATCTCAAACTATTCAATGCACAAATGAACTCAAAGTCAATCAAAATTCCTATATCAACCAACATTTTTATTCAAAATCAAAACACCATTTTACCCATAACTAAAACCCTGTAGTTTTATTTTACAAACCATTTTGTCTAATAGAATCATGATAATGATACCTTTGACATCACACATGCCTTGATCTCTCACTACATTATCTACCTACTATGTAATACACACATCCCAATACTTATTTTGTACCTTGACATACAAATTGGTACCTACCAATCAAAAAACTCATTCAAACAACCTAGCCTAATCAATCAACTTTTCAATCTATTCATTCCACTACCACCTCATTTGCCTACCAAGACATGAACATTTCTAATCTATATTATACCCACACACAAGATTTTGTCCTAACCAATCAAGAACACATTTTAATCCTAGTAATTAGCTTCTCAATTAGTTTAAACTATACCAACCTTATTCCTATTCAGACACCACTAGTCATCACTTTTGGCTCAACCTCCTCTATCAAAGATCTCATCCCTCTCCCCAAAAGGGGGGCATCATTCCTACTATCTCTAAAAGTTATCTAGTATCCCTATCCACTCCTATAGGTAAATACATTTTTTTTACACCTCCAGAATCTAGATTATCAACATTAATTAGTATAAATTGGTCAAGATTATACAGTGGTTTAGAGTAATAGGTTACTTAGCATCACTCAACTCAGATTGGTCAATATTATATAGTGATTCAGTTTATGTGGGTCACTCAACATCACTTGAATATCCAAAGGGATATACCATTAGTTTATACATACACAAAATATTTAGATATATTGGTTCAGATTATATGGACTCATAGTGACTTTCATACATACTTAGACTCTGATACTAGATTCGAGGGAATGTACATTACTACACATCTCATATATACAACTTCATATAACATGGCAAGATTATAGGACTAGATAGAAAATTATAGGCATAATGTAAAGCACATTGTTTTGATCTCCATTTTTGCACATGAGACATGGCATAATAGATCATGACACATGTGGTTATACATATTTTTAGATTGTATAGATACATCGCTCACATACCAGATTTGGGGGCATGGCATAGATGATCATGTTCTTCAACATCTAGGATTATATATATTAGAATGGAAAGACAAACCATTTTCTTCTTACACATTTACTAGAGTTTTCATATTACACCCAAGCATACCCAGGTTGTCACCAGGTTAGACTATATGATCAATTGTAGTGGTTGGTACATAGCATTACTCAAACCTAGGAGTTTGCATGGGAAAGAGGGTAGACATTGGTTTTAGACCTCTGAACACTTCTCATGTCTAATTCATATTATTCAGAGTCGGGGCATGATAGATCTTATTCATCACAACATATAGATTCTATACACACATTCTAAATTACATGAGTTTATGTGGGATAGAGGGAAGATATTGGTTTTGGGCCTCTGAGCATTTCTTATTTCTCATTTAGAGTTAGTACAAGGGGTATCTATTATAGGTATTCCTTATTTCTCCAAGCATTATTCACTTCTCCATCCACTTCCCTAGCTAAGAAGTTGGATCTTTTTTTAGTACACTTATATCCATATAGGTAAGTCTAGGTACGCATCTTCTTCCCTTTGTTATTTTAATCTAGTACTTAATTTCATTGCATTACTATATTAAGAAGTGGGAAAATGTATATACCCTAAATTGGTCAAGAAATCACACATATAATGTATTTTCATAGTCCTTTCATAGGAGAATCTAGTTGGAGAATATGAGTCTTATTCACATCTAGCCATGTCTTTATGTCTAACTTGCCTTGGTTTTGTTTCATACCCTAGTAACCTTTTTGACTTTTCCCAATCATTAATAACCTTTAATACTTAACCCTTACTTACCCAGGTTAATCTTTCCATGATTATTCTATCCCCATAGATCCTAGACCCTCCAGATAATAGCACCCAAATAGGACTACAACACTAAAACCCAGGGTGTCTAGTTTCTAGTGTTGTTGTCCAAGTGCAAATTTGATTCTAACGATCAATTCATCCTACAAGATGAGTCTTACCCATTTTATTTTATTCATTCTTAATTTTTACAATGTCAACAAAATATGAATAAAACTCTCAAATTCTAAATAAAAAGTCTCCTATATAAATGACTACACAAGGCATTTTATATCTAGCACTTATAACTTTAACACATTAGACATAATAAAAATCAGTCAATAGTATAGCTCAATATCTCTACATCAAACATAGAATTGAATGCTTGATCAAGGAAGGGCCTAGGAAAAATTAATTCTTACATCTATCATGTGCATTGATTGTGAACATTCTCTAAGGGAGAACTACATTCGATCTGAGACCATAGCTTGAGGGTTAATGTAGGTAGTGGTCAGGACAACAAGGGTTCTAGATTGTGCGATCATTTTTCACCTAACCTAGATTTTCCTCATTTTTTATTTTGTTGTATTTTTTATGTGTATGTGTGTATATGGATATAGGTATCAAATACTAAAAAATATCTACAGTGAGATTTGGTGACTTTTAGCCCTTAAAATTTGGTACACAAGCTCATATTGACCAAGTGAACAAAACCTAGAAAGCTTAGATACTCAATTCAACAATAAAAAATAATAATATAGTGCCAAATACTAGGGTTTCATATTTATGGTGCTCCTATCCAATCATAAAGTAGATGCTATATTTAAATTATTTATAGCATCTTAATCCTGCTCTTCAATTTCCATCCTCAGAATCCTCTATTTCAATCTGAATCTAGATAAGTTAATTTATATTTCTCTTGTATAATTATAAATTAAAATATTTATTTTTTAATATAAAACTGTATTGTTATTATCATTCTAAACCCCTATTATTTAGGATCTAAATAGTATATTCCCAAAAATATTAAAGCAGGTGCTCTAAAATCCTTCTTAAACCTTAATGACTCAGTTTTACGAGATATAATTAAACGTTTTAGTTATTTACCAAAAAAAAATAGTGGTGTGATATATTATGGGGAATAAATTAACCTATATAACTTTCCCAAATCAAAAATCTAAGGTAAATATTGGATAAAGGTAAAGGTATAGGTGTTAGGGTTTTAAGCAAGCAAGAGAGATAATATGAAAAGGTAATTTTTGAGTGTTTTAAGTGATTGTTTGAATGCATATAATTATTATATTTGTAATTAAAGGTAATAATTAAAAGATAATTATCTATTTATTCCTTATAATAATTAATAAAATGGAAAAAATTTAGACCACATGCATTCAAAAATGAAATTGTGCAAGCTATAAAACACCAAAAAGTGTATATTTTGAGTTTTATTAAATTAAATACCTTTAAATTTTAAATAGATGTATTTTTATTTTATAATTGAATGTTTAAAAGTATTTTAAAGTCATTAATTTACCTAAGAAGAGATAAAATGTTAAAATTTAGGTGTAATCAGGAAGGAAACCAAGGGTTTCACTATTTTGCTCACAAATGGAGTTAGAAATGAGTGTTTCAAGTCATTATAATGTCATAAAATGATTTGAGAGTGTATATAATTAATGTATATATTTTAATAAAATATAATTAAATTAAAAACAATTTAAAATAGGTTCATATTATTAAAAAACATCTCTAGGTCACGCTTAGGGCAACAAGTAGACAATTTTAGTGAATTTTTGTTTGAGAGTTTGGTGAAGAGTTTTGGATATTTTAAATTTTTTATAGGTATGAGTAATTTATACCTATAAAAATATAATAATATTATTATTTTTTTTAGGTTTTTAACTCATTTTATACCCCCTAATCTAAATCAATGTTTCTTGAGTCCAAGATTGCATAAGAGAGCATAAAACGACATTTTTTGGAATTGTACATGGAGTTTAGAGCTAAAAGTTTATTTGAATTTTTGTGACACAATTTTTATTATTTTAAAATTATATTTTAAATCCTTATATATTAAAAAAATTAATATTCATCAAGTTCCATGTTCTCATATGTAATTTAAGAAGATTATCATGTTGTAGAAGAAAGGCACTTCCAAAAAGAACCAGTATTAGGAGTTGTTATTGTCATCAGAAGACACATTATTAGTAGTGACATTTTATGAAGAATTAATAAAATAAAAATTATTATTTATCTCTATACTTCACCCCCATTTTTTCTAATTTTAGACAAGGTCAAGTCAAACATAAGAAGTCTTTAAGGATCCCTAAAAGGTGAAGTTTCAAACATACAAAAGTGGAGAATTTGAGTTAATTTGTTAGTTCAAATTTTAAGGCCTATTTTAATGAAATATACTAATAACATCAGAATGAAATATGTATCCTAATATTCCCCCCTTAGGATAGTTTTAGAAAATTCAATAATTCAAACATGCATGTAAGATGTAAGTGAGATAACTAAAGTCAAACTCCAAGTTGAAAGTCAAGAAGATCAAGTCCAGGTCAAAGATAAAAATAAAAATAAGTGAATTAAAACTTAAATATGCATGAAAGATAAAAAGTATTTAATTTAATTTAAAAATGAGTTCAATACAAGTTAAAATTTTATAAGGATCTAACTAAATATAATCAAAGTTCTCTTTAAGTTGAGGACTATTCAAACACATGAAAAAACCATCAAATTTTTTTAAAACCTATTTATCTTTCCTAACACTCCATGTTCCAAGGAAATTGAGTTTTAAAATCCTTTTTTTTTTTAAAAAAAATTTAATTTATATTTATATTTGAATTTGTATTTCGATTTTAATTGAAGTAAGAGTGAACTAGGACTAGCAAGGACTCATCTAGAGCTTCTTATTTTCTATATCTCTTATTCCTTTCTATATGTACATTTATTTTAAAATTTTTATTGGAATATTATTATTTTTACTTACATAAAATCTTCCAAAATTTGTACTACATCACTTTTGAAGAAATAAAGAGCTAAATTTTCTTCTATTCTCAAGATTTCATGAAGTATGTACTTAATATTCATGGATGTAACTTAGTGAATGATTGATTTTCCTATATTTATGTATGATATTTTGACCTTATTTAGAAAATAATAAATATTAGAAGTCATTACAAGTGTTTATGTATGATGTATATCTAATCTAAAAGTGAATTGAATCATTATTCATTTCTTTTATAGTCATATAAAATGTCCAAATTGGTAGTTTGAGTGTGGTTTACAACACCCCATCCATAGGTCCTTTTTCCATGCTGTTGTGACCCTTCTAGACACCTTTTTTCTCATTACCTATCATCTAGAACCTTCTAAACAATCATTCCACCTCAGCCAGATAGTATTCACTGTGTCAATCTTATTCCCCAAGTCCTGAGCCTATAAGATAGGAGCACTCCAATTAGACTATAGCATCCCATAGAGAAGTGTCCAATTTTTGGTGGTCTTCTTCATTTGCACTTTGATCCCAAAAGGTCATTTTCATATAGTCCTTATCTATAATTAGGTTGTTCTAGAGAAAATACATCTGAACCATGACCAATTATTCCTTATAAAAGTCCACACAAAACTCATTTATAAAGGAGGTGACAAAACTTACAAAGCAAGCAAGAATACAAACAAATTACTAAGGCAAACTTCCCTATTATTTATACATAGTCACCCAACATAGCTACAAACCTACTCAAATACTCATAATAATCCCTATCCACCTCAAATACTATAAATTTGTCATTTTCATCTACATCACACTATTTCACAAAGCATACTAGGTAGGAGAACTACATATGGGTTGATCCCTCTTTGTAGTATTGGTATGCAGGTAACATTCCCATATAAGGGGTGTGGATTACAGGTTCATTACATCTTTCAAAATAACCCCTCTCTTTTTGAAGTGACTTAAAATGTCATTTTATCAAGCATGATGGAGGGTTAGGGTTTGAAGACAAAATTAGCTCTACAATGAGTTCCATTGACAACTAGCACTCAATTTTCATAGGCATGCTCACATAGGCATAGTGTAGTTACCTAGAAAGTTTTAGGACTCTATGATTATTTTGGATAATAGTGGCAAGAACAAACAATAACATCAAACACCAAAGCATCAACTTTTTAGCACTCCTATCCTTTCACCCAATGAAATCTAGATTCAGGTTTATGACACCTTCGCAGTCCCACATAGCTATCATCAACCTTTGTATAAGCCGTCTCAATCTATTTTCTAGCTAAGTTATATTTCTTCTTATTTATTTCTATTTTTAGAAAGATTAAAATGATAAACAATTACACAAATTAGGGACTATATTTATTTATATATTATGTAATGACTTATTAATATAAACCCTTAAATAAAATAGGAATAACACTCCATTATTCCCAAATAAGTTAAAAAATTTGGTGAACCTAATGTATTTATAGTTATTTTCCAATGCATAGTTCAAATGATCCATCTCATGTTCTTAACTCTACTTTTTCATCTCAAACAATGACAAAAGAATGTCTAAATGATAACTTTCTTACTCTTACTTCTCATATTGTAAATGAAAGTAATGCATGCACTCCATTAAGTGATAACATAGATGCACATAGTATTCCAATTTCACATGAAAATTTAATGCATATTTGAAAAGAATTAACATCTTTTGTTACCCCTCTCCCTAATGATAATGATTATGATAGTAAACATGAAAATAAATATGACAATGAGAGTGAATATGAAAGTGATACTTTTAATTCTCCTCTTTCAAATGAACCAAATTCCAATAGTGATAATGCATGGAATAATTATGACTATTATATATATAGTGAATAATAAATGCATCTCATGCTTCTAACTCTTGTCTCACTCCTATCAAACATAGTACATTATAAAATGTTGCTTCTACTTCTATGCATGATTATATTTCAAATGATGCACATGCCAATGATAACCTCACATATTCCATTCAATTTAAATTTTATTCAGTAAATACTATATATACTAATGAATCTCCCAAGCCACCCTTACTACAGTAGCACATGTTTCTCACTCTCTACCCAAAGAGAATGATAGCCCACATCCCTCTACTAAGGTAAAAGTTACCATTCCTCCAAAGTTTCAAGTGAGCACACCTCTTCTCTATGATATAATTCCTAAATATAACATTCCCATGGCTAAACTAAATGACCAAATTCAATGTTTAAATTAACCACTTCAAGATACTAATATGCCATCCCAAGATATTATTTCTTTTGTGGATTTAGTTGGTGAATTACAACACCATGTAAATCTCTTTACTTTGGAAAATAAGGCTTATAAGTCTTGGATGGATGCTAATGACTTGCATGGTAACCCTTTCCTAAAGACTTTTATAAAATATTAATTACCTAAGCACTTATAGATACCATAATTGCCTCAATTTTATGGAACTAGAAATCTATTCATACACCTTAAAGTCTTTCAGAAGGCTTTGCCATCTCATGTGAGTCCTTTGATTCTACTTAAGTTATTCCAATAGACATTAATGGATAATGCATATAATTGGTTATTTCATCTACTCCATATTGGTTCCTTACACACATATGATGACTTAGAGGAGGTATTTATATTACATAAGAAACATGGGCCCTTATGTTACATATGAGAAACTTGCTACATTGCATTAGAATACTTTAGAACCAGTTAGGGATTATACCTTATGATTTAAGACTTGCATGTTACACTTGAACTATAAACCAATAAATTTAGAGGTTCATCATATATTTATTAATGGGGTTCACCAACCCCTCCTAGAACATATATTATATCAGATAGATCCCTCTTTTAGGCACTTATGTCATATAGTTTTAGCCTTAGAGAAGAAATTGGTATTGATTGAGTTAGATTTAATTGATCAACTTACTCTAGTTTTCACAACATTAATTCCATTAAAAAATATTGTCACACAAAATACACCATGTACCAAACAATATAGGAGACAAAAACCATAAAAATAACTATTTAAGAATAGAGATCTAGTTTCCAGAGCACCACCTATAGTATGCACTATAAAGAATAGCAATAGGGCACCACTACAATTTTGATCAAATCAGGATAACCCATATGTCATATTACCAAGACTACTAGATAGGATGATAATCACATTACCTTCTACTCATCACTGATATCCACATATATTACATAGACAACCACATCACCCTTTTTATAACTATCATCGTATCTATGGACACAAGGATAATGATTATTATGGACTCAGGGACTATATTAATAGATGTGTTGATAATGGAATCATATTATTCACACCAAGGGCATCAAGATCTCCTCCATCATAGATACATACACCTCATTCCTCTGCAAATGAGACATCCAAGGACATTCCTTCATAGGAATCATTGGTTATTCAACATGAGAGTAAAGTGTTTTCTAGGATAGAGCTTCATAAGAGATCTCATATCCCACCTACTCTGAGGGTTTGGATACTAGTATAATGAAAGCATCTTATATATAGAGGTTTGATATATGGAGTACAGATTTTAGTTCCATATACATATGCAATATAATCATAGGCATTATAGTAGAAATTTTAGGGTCCTGTCTCATGTATCAACTTGTTATGGTTAAGATTAGATGAATCCACATCATAGAGTAATTATCTAGATAGATATTCATTAAAACTAAGTTTTTAGGGACCTATTTCACATATAAACCTATGATGATTGAGATTAGATGATCCCCCATAATAGGTTATAGTTCTATCTCAATCCATTTCTCAGTTATATGCATCACAATAGAGGCCACAAGGTATTATTTCACATAGTAATCCACTATGATTATAGATAGATGAGCTTCATTCATAGAACATAGTTTTATTTGTGTATCCATTAAGGTTATGCCTTATAGAGTCTCCAAGTATGGATACAGTTAGTGCACCATAGATAGCATCAGATATAGAGCATGTTCCTACACAACATGAGTAGTACAACCACTTTTTTAGTTGTCCATCAAGTTTTAGATAGTGATATGATAGCCATGGGGTTGTTATGCACAAAGTGATATCTTACATCCCCTTATACTAACAATTAACATTCCTAGTTCAAATAGCCATCCATAGCCAAACCAAATTATCCAAATCTTGATCTTACCAATATCCTATTTTACCAATCTTAAACCAATTCACCTTATCAAATGAATTTACCAATTAGATTTTCTTTTACTCACATATGATTTAAAATCAAAACTAGCATCAAACTTGAACTTATCAAGAATAATCAAATCACATCACAAATACCATTTTACCAAACATATGTAACCTAAACATCAATTCCAAATAAACTATTTATAAATAACCATTTGCAACAAATATACCAATATATTCCGAATTCCATAACATAATATGAATGAGTAAAACTCAAATAAGTATCCATATATATGTAACAAGATTGCAATACATATACACTAGTATAAAGTATAATCAGTCATGAATGGGTATCAAACCCTCACTCTCAGTCTCACTCTCTCCACTAGTGTTAGTCCCATAATCTACTATAGCACTCAATGGAACCATACCCCCTCGAGCTATCACATGCCTCTTGTAATGAATCTCTCACTTGAATACCCAGCCATACTTTTCATGCAAGTACACATATCAATAAAAAATAATTGATACACTTCTATAGAGGCCTTTCTTGGAGTGAACACTACATTAATGATAGTTTTAGGAATCTAGATAATTTCTAGCTGTAGTATTCACACACAGGGAAGTATCATTAAGGTCTCATTCCTCTACACAAAAAGCTCAGTTTTAGAGAGATTATTCTACTACCATATGGGTCCTTAAGATACCCATAGTTGCATCCACTTCTTAGAGTTATAATGGGACCTAGTAGTTAGTTTCCACTATAGATATTTCAAAGCATTTACAATATACATAGTGTTCAAAGTCACAGTCTCAGTCATTCCATCATGCTTCATGATCATGTAAGATCCCTTTCCTTGATATAGGACATCATGATAGTGAGTCTTTTATGGGACTCATTAGTTAGTATCATTTCTTCATAGTCTTTGTTTCACATAATTTCTTAATTTAATTGTACATAAGTTCTTTTCACTTTTTTGTACATATTTTATTTTTGCTTTCTTGTACATAGTTTCTTTATGTTTACTTATACATAGATTATTTCAAAATACCAAAAACAACACAATATTAAAAATACCAAAAACAATATAACATGTCAAAATACAAAAACATTCAAATAACTAAAAACAACAAAAACTTTAAAATTATATGCATTATCCATGCTTTACATTTCTACTATCATGCTAGACTTATATTTTTCTATTCTATGTTATTGTTTATAAATTTATATACATTACCATGCTTCACTTGATCTTATTTGAGTGTGTTTAGTGACACCCTGGTCCTTGATTTATTCACTCTACCTATTAAGGGGGCATCCTAATTTTACATTCAAGACATACATCGACATATCTACCCACCAAGGGAATTTTCTACATGACTACACCATCCAAGTTATGTCATTCCTACACCACACACTCTAGTTATCATGTTGATGTACATTAATTACTAGCCTACACAAATTCTTCTATCGACACTCACTAGTATATAGCACTTGTTTATTTATTAGCATCTACCTAGTCTTGTACTACATGTTTTGCATACTTTCACTTTTTGATTTGAATAGTTAGATGTCATAGTATTTTGCACATTTACATGTATTATTTTATTGATTTTAGTAGATAGATGTGATTTCATTTCTCAATTCCTATTTTGTTACTTGTGTGTGCATGAGGACATTTTCCAATGCCCTTTGTTTGTACTCATGTATGTGCTTGTGGTCCTTGTACCAGTCTTTATTGTTTGCAATTCTATGTGTATGTGGGTATTTTAACATGTATTTTATGCTTAATTTCATAGTTTGAGTTACATGTGCCCATGTCTCTTGTTTACTTGGCCCCTTGGCCTCTTTTGTATGATTCTTGCTTCTTGTCTTGCATGCTTGTTTGCTTATTTGATTCTTAGTTTTTTTAGTTTCATGATCCACATCATACATTATCTTGCCTTATTAGATGCCATGATGGAAATCATGTTCCATCCCTCCATGAAAACTAACCAAATTTATATTTTTTGTTTAGTATACTACACATGCTATTACATTTATGTATCTAACTAGGCATACCCCTGTTAATCTAACAATCTCCAACACAAACTATGTTATATCTTGAGACATATTTTTGATCATAATTAATATATCATGTTTTTCATAACATAACACACTTGCAGGGCTCTTTCTTCTAAGGGACGTGATTATAAGGTCTCCATTCCTACCCTCAGAAGAGGGGAAATAAATAAGGGTTCAATCATAGAGATTAGAGCCCTTTATCAATCAAAATTGAGTTTTTAGAACACTTAAAATATCAATCAAAATTCAAAACACACAGAATAAACCAAAAAAATAGGGATGGACATAGAACAACTATAAAAAAATTAAAAAATAAGAGCACCCCATTCATACTACAATACCCTACAATAAAGTGTCCACTTTTTGGTTCTTTTGTCTAAATAGCCAAAAACTCATAATTTTTTGAAATAGAAAGAAAGGTAAGGTCAATTATAGTTTAATGAGCTACAATCCAATTCAAATTTGGTAGTTTTAATATATTATTTCTTAGATTCTCTAGATATATGGGCATCATACATGGCATGATGGCTCTCACTTCTAGTTTTAGATTAATTAGTTGGTACAACTTCCAGATCAAAATCCATGTTATAGACACAAGTGATTGGGGGAAATGTGCACAACATAATTTCCTTCCTTTGTTTCTAGTTCATTATATTACTTAGGTATTCTTAGTAGTTACATGCCTTATTACATCTATAGGTGGTTGGCATAATTTTAGATTGTATTTCATATAAGCTTAATTCTCAATTTCAAAGTGGCTTTTATACAAGCCTAATCTCCACCTTTCAGAGTGGCTAAGATTGGCCTACTTATCAGTACACATTCAACTATCCATACCACATTTTTAGATTATATAACATTCATGAGCTTCATGAGCCATCTCATATGACACACATTCATATTGGTATCAGTTCATAGTTCATGCTTAGTGGGTGATGATGGAGCCAAAGGACTAGCTAGCCTTTTATTCTTGAGCCACCTAATCAAAGGGATTAAACACATAGTCCAAACATTAATTAATACATGCATGCTCACATAGCTTCACTACATAGTGGGTGATGATGGAGGTAAAGGGACAACCTTTCTATTCTTGATCCACCTTTGGGGAATTGAGCACTTAGCTTCATTTATACTATTACTCTTGGTGCAACACATACCCAATATCACTCAACATCAAAATAGGTTTTGTATTATTTCATGTACTTGATGAGGTGTAATCATTCCTTTCTCTTCTCTCTTTGACACATCCTTTGTAATTTATTATTTTAGACATAGCATGTCTAGTAAGAATTGATGTACTCCTTATTTTATCTTACATATTTACACTTCATGCTATGCTCTCTCTCTCTACACACTCTGAGCATCACACACTCTTATGGGCTTCACCCTTATAGATAAGTTCAAGTACTCTTTATATTTTTCCTTTATCCTAATATTTTCCTTTGCTACATTATTAGATTAAAGTGGGGGAAATATAGTCATATGAAATTTCAAAATTGGTAGTTTGTGTGTGACTTGTGACACCCCATCCATAGGTCCTTCTTAAATACTATTGTGACCATTCCAAACACCTTGTTGCTCATTGCCAGTCATCTAGAACCTTTTAAAAAGTTATTCCATCTTAGATAGACAATATTCTCTATGCCAATCCTTTTCCCCTAGGTCCTAAACCTATAGGATAGGAGTGCTCAATTTGGACTATATCACCCCATAGATAAGTGTCCCATTTTTTATGGTCCTACCCATTTACACTTTGAGCCCTAATGGTCATTTCCATCTAGTCCTTATCCTTAATTAAGTTATCCTATTATTAATACATCTGACCCATGACCAATTGTTCCCTATGAAATCCCACTCAAAAATCATTTATAAAAGGGAGGTGACAAAAATTATAAAGCAAGAAAAAATACAAACACATAACGAAGGCAAAATTCATTATTATTTGGACATAGTCACCCAACATAGTTATAAGCCTACTCAAATCCTCATACCAATCCCTAGACACCTCAAACACTATGAGTTTAGAATTTGTATCTACATCATATTATTGCACAAAGCACACTAGGTGGGAGAACTACATATGGATTGATCCCTCTTCAGAGTATTGGTATGTAGGCAACATATCCACACAAGGGACATGGATTACATGTTCATTACATCTTTCAAACTAATCCCCCTCTTTCTCATGTGACTCAAATGTCATTCTTTCAAGCATGATGGAGGGTTAGGATTCGAATATAAAATCATCTCCATAAAAATTTCCATCAACAACCAAAACTTAATTTTACATAGGCACACTCACATAAGCACAATGCAACTACCCATATAGTTTTAGGTTTTTGTGATTAATTTGGATAATAGTGGTAGGAACAAATAATAAAACTAGACACTAAAGCATCCACTTTTTATAACTCCTATCCTTTCACCCAAAGGAAGCTAGATTTAGGTTTACAACACCCTCTAAGTTGTACATAATTATTTTTAACCTCTATATCAATCATCTCAGACTATTTTCTAGCTAAGATATATTTCTTATTAATTTCTACTTTTAGAAAGGTGAAAAAGATAAATAGTTATACAAATCAAGATTGTATTTATTGTTATATTCTATAATAATTTATTAATAAAGACTCTTAATTAAAATAGGAATAACACTCCATTATTCCTAAATAATTAAATACATTTGATGAACTTGACATACTTCGAACAAATCTCAAACCCTAGGTACCCCTAGGGTTTTTCTTTCACATTTTTGTGCAAAAATTCAATTTCAAAATTATGATTTTTATATAAATTTTTGTACATTTGTTTTATTCAAATATAGTTTAGAATTTAGATTATTGTAATAATTTTACAATTATAAAACTCCAACCCAAAACCCTATATTTCCAAACTAGGTCCTCAAAACCTCAAGCCTTCCTCCCTTACAATTGTTAGATAAAATTTTTAGAATTTTAGCAAATCGTTTGGAGTGTCAAAAATATTTTTAAAATCCCTAGTTAGTAGTCATTCTTTCATTTATTTTCTTAATAATACTTTTACATACTCTCTTTGCTGAAAGAAATAAAATGGCCACTACGACATCTCTTCCCTCTCATACTATAGATAAATTTCTAATTTTTCTCATAATTATGACAATGAATGGACAAATTTGCAAAATTTCACATTATCTGAAAATGAGGAAAATTATTATTACTATTGTTGTAATGAGGAATATGATGATGAATATAAAAGTGATAATGAAGAAAAACTAGATGCATCTTCTTCTCTCAAACCTATCTATTTTCTTCCCTCTTTCAAATAAAATATTTTTTATCAGTCCAAAAGTTACTTTTCACCTCATTATCCTATGCACAATACATAAAATGTACAAATTAGTCATGCAATTCCAAGTGAACCTATCATTGGTGATAATTTAATTGCATTTGAACCTAATTTCTCCCTATTTTTTGTTACTTCTATGTTCAAATTAGAATAATATAAATGAAATAGAATTAAATTTCTAATGCATAGTTCAAATGATCAATCCCATGTTCTTAACTCTAATTTGTCATCTCAAACAGTGACAAAAGAATGTCTAAATGATAACTCCCTTACTCTTAATTATCATATTGTAAACGAATATAATTCATGCATTCCATTCAAGGATAACACAGATGTACATAGTATTCCAATTTCACATGATAATTTATTGCATATTAGAAAAGAGTTAACATATTCTTTTACCCCTCTCCCTAGTGATAATATAAGTGATAATGAGTATGATAGTGAACATGCAAATGATTATGAAAATGAGAGTGAATATGAAATTTATACTTCTATTTGTTCTCTTTCAAACGAACAAAATCCAAATGTTGATAATGCATGGAATAATGATGACTATTATGCATATAGTGAAGATGAAAATGCATCTCACTCTTATAAATATTCTCTCACTCCTCTCAAACATAATGCATTATAAAATGATTCTTCTACTTCTATACATGATTATATTTTAAATGATGCACATGTCAATGATAATATCACATCTTTTATTTAATTAGAATGTGATTCACTAAATGCTAAAGATACAAATGAATCTCCCAAGCCACTGTCTAATATAGTATCACCTATTTCTCACTCTCCACCCAAAGAGAATGGTAGCCCATATCCCTCTACTAAGGTCCATGTTGCCATTCCTTTAAAGGCTGAAGTGAGCACACTCCCTCTCTTTGATCCAATTGTTAAATGTAGCATTCCTATGGCTAAAATAACTGATCAAATTCAATTTTTAAATGAACCACTTCAAGATAATTATATACCATCCCAAGAAATTATTTATTTGATGGATGTAGTTGGTAAATTACAACACCAAGTAATTCTCCTTACTTAGGAAAATAGGGCTTATAAATCTTGGATGGATGCCAATTACTTCCATGATAACCCTATTCCAAACACATTTATCAAACCTTCATTACCTAAGAAATTTTAAATATCATTATTGCCTCAATTTTATGGAACTATAAATCCACTTGTACACCTAAAATCCTTTTAGAAGGCTTTTCCATCTCATGTGAGTCCTTTGATTCTACTTAGTTTTTCCAACATACATTAGTGACAATGCACAAAATTGGTTCTTTCATCTACTCCGTATTGGTTCCTTGCAAACATATGATGACTTAGATGAGGAATTTATCAAATATTACATAGAAAACATGGGCCTCATATTACATATGAGAAACTTGCCACATTACATTAGAATCCTTTAGATCCAATTAGCAATTATATCTTATGATTTAAGACTTACATGTTATGATTGATCTATAAACCAACATATTTAGAGGTTAAACATATCTTTATTAAGGGGATTCACCAAACCCTCCTAGAGCATATATTATATCAAAAAGAGTGCTCGTTTAGTCACTTATGGTATATAATTTTAGTCTTGGAGAAGAAATTAGGATTGATTGAGCTAGATTTACTTGATCTTCTTACTATATATTTCATATCATTACCTCCATAAATAGAGCCTAGCACACAACATCCACCATGTCCCAATAAATATATGTGACCATAACTAGAAAATTAATTAGGTAAGAATAGAGAGCTAGTTTCAAGAGCACCACCTATAGTATGCACTATAGAGAATAGCACTAGGACACCACTACAGTTTGATTTAGAGTGGGATAACCCATATGTCATATTATCAACACTATTATATATGAGGTTAATCAAATTTCATTCTACTCATTTTTGATATATATGTCTCTTACACAAACGTCTACATCACCCCTTTTGCAACTATCATCATATTTGTGGCAATAGAGGAAATGATTGTTATGGACTCAGGGAGTCTATTAATAGATGTGTTGATAATAGCATCATAACAATCACATCAAGAGCACATAGATATCCTCCATCATGGATCCATAGGCCTCATTCCTCAATGATTGAGCCATCCTAGGACATTCCTTCATAGGAATCATTAGTTATTCATCATGAGAGCAATTCAATTTTTGGGATAGAGCCTCATAGGAGATCTCCTATCCCGCATACTTAAAGGGTTTGGAGATTGGTACAATGAGAGTGGCCTAAATATAATAGTGTAGTCTATGGAGTACAGAGTGAAATTATATTTGCATATCCAACATAATCACATGAACTACAATAATGTTTTTGGGGTCCTATCTCATGTAACAGCCCACTATAGTTAAGATTAGATGAACCCATATCACAGAGTATTGCTCCACATAGATATTCACTATAGTGGAGTTTTCAAGGACTAATTTCACATAGAAATCCACTATGATTGAGATTATATGATCCTCCATCATAGGTTATAGTTCCATTTTGATCTATTTCTCAAACATATGCATCATAATAGAGGCCATAGAGTGTTATTTCATGTAGCAATCCACTACGATTATGGATAGATGAGACTCCTTCATAAAACATAGTTTCAATTGTGCATCCACTAATTTCACATCTTATAGAGTCTACACATATAGCTATAGTTAGTGTATTGTATATAACATCAAATACATGGCATGTTCCTACACAAGATGAGTTGTATGGCCACTGGTTCAGTTGACCATCAGGGTTCAGATAGTGATATAGTAGCCATGGGGCTGATATGCATAAAGTGATATCTTACATCCCCTTATATTAATAACTAACATTCCTAATTATAAATAGTCATTCCTAGTTCCATTTAGAGTGATACTTTAGGTAGTCATAGTTAATGGAGTTCTGTATGAATAACCACTCCCCACTTCAGAGCCATCTCCTACTCTATAGTTACTAGTTTTAACTCCTCCAATAGTTATATTTCTTCCTTTAATAGAGGTTTAGACATAGAAAATGCCTCACTCATGAGTACAAAGATTTCATACACTTCTATGGAGGCCTATCTTAGTGAAACCACTACATTAGTGATAGATTCATGACCCTAGATAGTTTTTAGCTACAATATTCATGCCCAAGGTAGTATCATTGAGGTCTAATACCTCTACACACGAAGAAAATTTATAGAGAGATTATTATACTAAAATATGCTTCCCTAAGATCCCCATAATTGCATCCACTTTTCAAAGTTATAGGGTACCTCATAATTATTTTCTACTACAAAGATTTTAGAGCACTTACAACATACACAATTTTTAGAGTCATAGTCTCAACCCTTCAATTTTGCTTCACGATCATGCATAATCCCTCTCCTTGATACAAGATACCATGATAGGGAGTCTCTTATGAGGCTCATCAATTAGTATCGATTATTTTTAGTCTTTTTTTTACATAATTTCTTATTTTACTCTTACACAGTGTCTTTTTACTTATATAGGGCTTATTTCAAAATACCAAAAACAATATAACATATCAAAATACAAAAACATTCAAATAACTCAAAACACTAAAAAAATTAAATTATACATATTATCCATGATTTACATTTCTACCACCATACTAGACTTACATTTTACTATTTTATAAAATTGTTTGTTGATTTATCTACATTACCATGCTTCACTTGATCTTCTTTGAGTGTGTGAAGTGACACCCAGATCTCTAATTACTTCACTCTACCCATTGAGGGGGCATATTAATTTTACATTAAAGACATACATCAACATATCTACCCACTGGAGGAAACTTCTACATGACTACACCATCTAGGTTATGTCATTCCTACACCACACAATCTACTTATTATATTGATGTATAGTACTTACTAGCTTACATAGATTATTCTATCAAAACTCACTATTATATAACACTTATGTATTTCTTAGCATCTACCTAGTCTTGTACTACACATTTTGCATACTTTCACTTCTTGCTTTAATCAGTTAGATGTGATAGTATTTATAGTATTTACATGCCTTCCTTTCTTGATTTGAGTAGATAGATGTGATTGAATTTCTTAGCTCCTATTTTTCTTACTTGTGTGTGCCTTAAGACATTTGCCAATGTCCTTCACTTGTACTGTTATATGTGATTATGTCCCTCATGCCAATCTTGCTTGTTTGCAATTATATTTTTATGTGGGAATTTGAACATGCCTTTTATGCTTGCTTTTCTAGTTTTAGTGACATGGGCCCATGTCTATTATTTGCTTGTCCCTTTGGCCTCTTTTGTCTTCTTCTTAATTCTTACCTTGTGTTCTTATTTTCCCCTTAGTTATTTGCAATGCCATGATCCACATCATGCATTATCTTACCTTCTTGGATGCCATGATGGACATCATGCTACAACCCTCCTTGATAATGAACAATATTTCTAGTTTCAATTTAGTATACTGTACATACTATTACATTGTTACATCTATCTAGGCATACCATTATTGATCTAATAATCTCCAATACAAAATATGCTATATCTTGAGACATATTTTGGATTATCATTTTTATATCATGTATTTTATACCATAACATTCTTACATGGCTCTTTATTTTAAGGGAATTCATTGCAGGGTCTTCATTTCTACCCTCAAAAGAGGGTCAATATTTAGTGGTTTTGTCACATAGATTAGAGCCCTCTACTAGTCAAGAAATTAGTTTTCAGAACACTCAAAACAATAATCAGAATTAAAAACACACAAAACAAACCATAAAATTATGGTAGAACATAGAACAGTCATCAAAAATAGTAAAGGACAATAGTTCCCCATTCAGACTACAATGCCCTACAACAAAGTGTCCACTTTTTGATGCTTTTATCCAAATAGATAAAAATCCTAAATTTTTAGAAATAGACAAAAGGGAAAGGTTAATTACAATTTTGTTAGCTATAATCAAAATTAGATTGGGTATTTTTAGTACCATTTTACTCAAATTATCAAGATATAGCAGGAAAAATGTGCAACATGATGGCTCCCACTTCTAGTTTTAGATTGGGTAGTTGGTATAACATTTAAATCATAATCCATGTTATAGACACCAGTGATTCAAGGTAATTTTTGTGACACATTTTAATTCTTTTCTTTCAAGTTCATTTTATTACCTAGGTATTCTCAATAGTTACGTGCATTATTCTATCTCTAGGTGGTTGGTATCATTTTGGAGTGGCAAATATTGGCCTAGTTTTTAGTAGAAATTATTAGTTTGAGTGTGATTTGTGACTCCCCATCCATAGGTCCTTTTTTCATGCTCTTATGACCCTTTTAGACACCATTTTTCTCATTACCAGTCATCCAAAACCTTCTAAATGGTCATTTTAACTCAGCCAGATAGTATTCCCCATACCAATCTTGTTCCCCTAGGTACCAATCATGTAGGATAGGAACACCCCATAGAGAAGTATCCCATTTTTAGTAGTCTTTTCCATTTACACTTTAAATGTTGACAGTCATTTTCATCTAGTATTTATCCTTAATTATGTCAGCCTAACATGAATACATTAGACTCATGACCAATTATTCCCTATTAAATCACACTAAAAGTTCATTTACAAAGAAGGTGACCAAACTTACAAAGAAATCAAGAATATAAACATAGAACTAAGGTAAACTTCCCTATTCCTTGCACACAATCACCCAACATAGATGTAAACCTACTCAAATACTCATATCAATCCTTAGCCACCTAAAATACTATCAATTTTTCATTTTCATCTATATCAAACTATTACACAAAGCACACTAGGTGGGAGAATTGCATATGTCTTGATCCCTCTTTGGAGTATTGCTATGTAGGTAGCATGCCCACACAAGGGGTGTGGATTACACATTCAATACATCTTGCACACTAACCCCCCTCTTTCTCAAGTGACTCGAAATGTCATTTTATCAATCATGATGGAGGGATATTGTTTTAAGACAAAATTAACTCCTTAGTGACTTCTATCAACAAAAAGTGCTTGATTTTTCTAGTCATGCTCACATAATCACAATGTAACTACTCAATTAAATTTAAGTCTCTATGATCAGTTTGGATAATAGTGGTAGGAATGGACAACAACATTGAACACCAAAGCTTCCACTTTTTGGTGCTCCTATTCTTTCACCCAATGATATTTAGATTTAGGTTTATTATACCTTTCTAGTCCTGAACAGTCATTTTCAACCTCTGTATCAATCATCTCAGTCTATTTTCTAGCTAAGTTATATTTCTTCTTATTAATTGCTATTTTTAGATAGGTGAAAAAGATAAATAATTATTGTATTTAATGCTATGTTTTGTACTAATTTATTAATCTAGACCCTTAACTAAAATATGAATAACACTCCATTATTTAAAAATAATTTAAAACACCTTCCAAGCTAGTGTGAGTGTGAGTCAAGACCTCTATGTGAAATACTAATGCAAGATTAATTGTATTATAATTAGGTGAATTTACACAAGTTCTATAGATTATAAATTGAATCAATTATATGAATAATTGTCCTTAATATTGGTGAAACTCCTATATTTTTATTTTTCATTTACATTTTAGCCTTAACATTGCTTCTTTTACCCTTTTTCTAGTAAAGAAAGTACTCTCTGAGAGAGTTTAGAGAGTTTTGGGTGAGTGTATTAAGGAGAAACATACCTTCATCTAGATATTATCTCCACCATTAGGTCACCCATACCTTAGAGATTTTCCATTGTATCAATAAGATTATGAACTAACACACATTTTTAGTAGGGTACACTTATGAGTGATAACATGTACCAGAATCAAGATAAAGGGAATAAGGGAACCTCCTCTAAATTTTCCCTTATATTTCCTTTACAAGGTGGAAAAGTAATTAATGATAAACCAAATATATAATAGTGTAGATGAGGATCTTGCTAATAAACATCAAGGGTACTAGGAAAAAAAATTGAGCATTGGCCAAATATGGTATTCATTAAGGAAGAACCTCAATGCAGTCAGAAAGGTTAGGGAACATTTTGGATTATAAGAATAAAGAAATAGAGACTACCATATTAAGGGAAAATTTAGGTAATATCTTAAAGACCTCATAAGGAAGGGAGTCCAAATTACCTATGGGCATCACAACTTTGAACATGATGAAATTTTCATCAATACTCAAGATGACTTTAAGGTCCATATATGAATGAAAATTCATAATATACCAATGGTAGTGGCACATGAGATTAAATATAATCCTTCAATCAATATATATGATGTATTTAGAATCATGGAGGAGGCAAATAGACATGTAAGTTATTAATAGCCTCAATAATAGGATAAATCCAATCCTAAACAAGAACCCCCTCCCTCTCCTTAGTAATAATATTTTTTTAAATGAGAATAACATGCTACCCAAATGGAGATGGATTCATAAAATAGAAATAACATTATTAGGTGACTCATAAAGCCTCAGCTAGTAGCCAAAACCTAATCTTATGTGGAAACCACAAGGCCATCATCCCTTAAAGATGGTAAATAAACAACCTTCTATTTTACACCTTTGCCTCTTTCACTATGGGTTAATAGCTAAGACTCACCAAATTATTATATAATTATTTTATTTCAATACCATACATAACATACCCATCACCTACAACATCTCTATTAATAGAACTTATATTTTCAGTGCCTACTTATCCATCCCATGTATCCCTTCCATCCATCTCACTTCCTATCTCCCATTCCATTTCCACTCAAACTTCATATATTGATTCCCCTTTAAATTCCATTCCATCAGCCTTAGGTCAAGTACCCATTTACACTTTATCACACACTACTACTTATCAAATGAAGCTTATAACCCTTCTAGTCTCTCCCAATATTTACTAAGTATACAAAATACCTTCACAAGGTTTATTTATTCATTAAATTACTCTTGATGAAGAAAAATAACTTGAATAAGTATCATTGGTATTTCACTCAAGTGATTCATGAGAGGAGGAACTAGAGTCTATATGAGAAGATTAATAAAGGGTTCAAATTAAAATAAAAGATGTAATAAAGAATAAAAGTTTGAATATATTGGGAAGAAATAGGATAGGTTAGCCTATATACAAGATATAAATATTATTTATAAATAATAAAACTAGGCCCTTAATAATGTAGTGTCTTATTTTACATCCTCTTTGATAATTTTAATTACAAACATTGTCAAATTTACTTAAACTACTCTAGCTATTACATCCCTCTCTCTATATGAATAATTATAATAGTATTTTTAAAAATTTAATACATTATATCTCCATGAAAATATTGAGATACCTAGGCCATAATTTTTTGGTTCCTTTAATTAATTAATTATTTCAACCTTAACTTTAATAATATATAGAACCCAAGCCCCTAGTAGGATGGTCAATTTTGAGAACATGGTAACTATTTCAATTTTTATTCCTAGATCACCACTTTCACTGTTAAGGATGTCTACCCAATGGACTTGTATATCTATCAATCCACTCAAGCTGAGTTTCCCATAGTGACTATGTCAAAGACTCTGGGATGGACAAGGTGTGTGGTAGAGACTACACCTCAAAGAGATATCTTGGTATGGATTAGGTTCAATCATTGACCTCTATAAATTCCTATCCAAATAAGTGCCTAAAATATTCCAATAGGATCCATCCCACCTTTTACTTATGCATAAATTCCACTCATCCTAAATAATAATATTAGTTTGTTATTCTTTCTTGGGTTAAACAATCCTAAGATTGAAAGAAAGATAAAATGGGATTGGTCATAATATAAGTGTCAATAATAAATACATGCTTTGACAAGAAATTTGAAAATATTTAGAGGGTAAGGAATAGGAAATTATTATATATGAGAGAGGAGGAAATAGTGTTAGATCAGAGGGAGAACATGTTCCCTCTAGTCAAGAAATAAAAAATGTACCCCAATGACCTTGATGAATATGAAGATGAATTTTGTGCCTTTGTGAATTAAATAAGGGAGGCATTGAAGGAAATATATATAAGTTAATACCAATATAGGTAGAGGCTTCTTTAGAGATAGATAATTTAGAATCCTAGATAAATAGTCGATAAAGTTTAGAGTGCAACCAAGAAATTATAAAGTATCCTAAACACAATAAGGATTTATAGGGGTGAATCCAAGCCTCATTAGGGAAAGGTATTAAAATCTTAGAACCATGTTGGAAAAGAGGATCTTGTGCAAATAATAGTGCCAAAAATAATTTTAATCTAATGATTAATCAATGAGCTATGTGGTCATTAATTATGTGATTTATTTTAGGGATCGTGCCTTTAATTGGTACCATCAAATTAAATATTTTATTGCTTAGTTTTTGAGATGAGAAAGAGAGGTTGCTAAATTTTTTAAATTTTTTTTGAGGTTTGCAGGTAAAATCATATCTACAAGTTAATTTTTGAATAAGGTGATTTTTGAAGGATTGATTATAGCCACTATGGAAGTATTCAAGGCTAAGTTATAGGGCATGATATATAATCCAGTGAAAATATTTTAATGTTGATCAATTTCTAAATGGGTGAGGTAACTAATTCATAGGTACACATAGACAATTTCAATCCCTGAAAGTAGAGCATAAGAGACTGATGGGTGAAATCATGTATATATTTAAACCATCTATACAAAAAATTTATATTATTAATGTTTAGTGATACAAACTATATGATAAATGTAAGGCCACTAAGGACTTTACTACTACACATAAAGTTATTTATTTGTTCCTATTTTAGGCATCTAAACTTAAGTTTAAGTTCATGTACAAGTGAATTTTTCTATTATGTCTACATTTATTTAATCTTAAAAATTTAAGTCACATACTGATTTTATAATTATTTTGAGCATGTAGTGATAATATTCTTATAGTAGTGACCAATTCACACAATAGATATGTGTATAAATGTACTATAATGTAACAAGACTTGGATCATTATTCTATTTCATGAATATATATGCATTAAGATCCTTTAATTTTGGTCATAATTTTTATGAATATATTATTCATGCATATTATGCATGGATTGTGAGTCTAGAGTCTACAATTGGAAATTAAAATTAGAAATTCTTGGATGATGAGGCAACCCACCCCCAAGATATATATTCTTGTTTTTCCCGATTCCAAATGGAGAATAATTTTGGATATTAAGGTGAATAGTAAATTATGCATAATTTCTTACAACTTCATCCTAATGTGTAAATTATATTCCTCTCCAAACTTGTGATTTACTAAAGAAGTTACATCATTCAATTATTTTCAATTGGTGGGCTATGTAGAAGTGTTGTTTGATATAATTATTCATATTGTGTAATAGATAATATAATTTGTTTTTAATAACAATAATATACATACATACATACATACGTATATATATATATATATATATATATATATATTTATGTATGTATGTATCTATGTATATTATTGTTATGAAAAACAAACTATATTATCTATAATTTGTTTGATATAATTATATATAGATAATATAATTTGTTTTTAATAACAATAATACACACACACACACACACACACACACACACACACACACACACACACACACACACACACACACACACATGTATCCAAACCTCTTGTGTGGGCACGCTACCTACATAACAATGCTTTGAATATGGATCAAGCCATATGTAGTTCTTCCACTTAATATGCTTGGTGAAATTGTGTTTATGAAGATGTAAAATGCTAAAACTGGTTGTGCTTAAGGTGGCTAGAGATTGGTGTAAGGATTTGGATGTGATTTTAGTTGTATTATATGGTTGTATGCAGAGAATATGAAAGTTTGCCTCAATGGCCTTGCTTTTATTCTTGCTTACTTTGTGATATTTTCCAACCCCCCTTAAATGAAAAATGAATGGGCTTTTATAGATAACTATTGGTCATGGGTCGAATGTATTCACATTAGGGAAATAATAAGAAGGATAGAAACCAAAAGGAAATGACTATTGGAACCAAAAATGCACTTCAATAGGAGTGCCAAAAATGGACACCTTATATTCTAACATTATAGTCCAAGTTGGATGGTATTATCCTTAGGGTTTGGGACCTAGGGGATGGAATTTTCATAGAAAAATTATCCTAAGGGAGGTAGAATCACTATTTGGAAGGATATGAATGACTATAAATTATTGAAAAGGTACCTAGAAGGGTCATGAGAGCAAGCCAGAGGGACCTATGGGTTAGGTGTCATAAGCCACACTTAAGTTACTAATTTTCAAAATTTATATGACTACATTTACCCCTCATTTACACTAGTGATACAACAAGTAAAATACTAAGATAAAATTAAAGTAGAAAGCATACCTAAACTTACTTGTATGGGTGGAGCTCATGAATCTGTATGATGCTAGGTGTGCATAGAGAGAACACACTATAAAGTGTAAATATGAAATAGAAAACAAAAATTAGATTAGTTCTTACTAGATACACTATATCTAAAATAAGAATGTACAAAGCTAGGTAAAAGAGAGAGGAAGAGACATGAATGACTACACATGACCAGGTATACAAACCAATACAAAACCTATTGTGATGTTGAGTGATGTTGGATGATGCTGAGTAATTCTAAGTATGTGATGAATCATGTTGTACCAAGAGTAATATCATGAATGGAGCTGAGTGTTCAATTCCTTGAGAGTGGATCAAGAATAAAAGGCTATCCCTTTGGATCCATTATCACCCATTAAGTAAAACTATGTGATCATGTATTTGTTAATTGATGTTTGGACTTTGCTTCCAATACTTTTGAGTAGGTGGATCAAGAATACAAAGGCTAGCTAGTCCTTTGGCTCCATTATTACATCATGAAGTGAAGCTATAAACTAATAATAGTATAAATTTTTTCCATATGGGATGGCTATTGAATCCCATGAATGGTCTATAATCTAATAATCTAGCATGGATAGTTGAATGTGTACTAGAAACTAGGCCAATCTTGTCCAACTCATAAAAAGTGGAGATTAGGCTTGTATTAAAGCCACTCCAAAAATAGGTTATAGAATTATGTGGAATACACTTAGAAATGATAGAAGTTAGGCTTGTATTAAATCCACTTTGAAATGATGATAGACACCTATAAATGGATTAAGGCATAAAACTACTGAGAATGCCTAGGTAATATACTAATCTCAAAAAGAAAAGAAATCAAATGTGCCATGTACATTACCCCTAAACACTGGTGTTTGAAACATGGATTTTTATCTAGAATTTATACTAAATACCTAATCTATAACTATAAATAAGAGCGATCATGCCATTCATAATGCCCCCTATATCTAGATTCTCTAAGAAAAACTATTCTAAAACTACTAAATTTGAACTAGTTTGTATGTGCAAAACTATAGTTGAGATTACCTTTTTGCCTATGTTTGGAAAATATGTTTTTTTTTTCTATTTAGATATGAGTACTAAAATTGGACACCATGATATTTGGTTCTATAGTCCAATCTTTGTGTTGTTATCCTGAGCTAATTATGATGACTATTCTATAATTGTCTCTATCTACCCAGTCTATTTTACTTGGTTTGAAGTCTGGTTACTATTTTGGATGTTTTAAATGCTAATTTTTTGACTGGTAAGATCTTTAATCTCTATGACAAAGACCCCTATTTATTTACCCCTCTTCTAAGGGTGTAAATGGAGACCATGCAATGACTATCCTAAGAAAAAATATCCCTACAAGTGTGTTATGCTACAAACTACATGATATAGCACTGATAATCAACAAGATATCTCAAAATATAGCATGGTTTGTAATAGAGATTATTAGATCAATAGGGGAATGCCTAGTTAGATCTAAAAATGTAATAACATGTGAAATATAATGAATTAGAAATGGAAGTCTAGTTAGTTGTTAGTTTTTAGTTGTCAAAGAGGGATGGAACATGATGTCCATCATGGCATCCAAGAAAGCAATATAATGAATGACGTGGATCATGAAATTCCAAACAATTTGAGAAGAAAAAGCAATAAACATTCAAGACAAGAAATAAGAAGCATAAAAGAGTGGCCAAGGGGCCAAACAAACAAGGGAGATGAGAACATGTCACTCAAAATGGAAAGCAAGCATACAAGGCATGTTCAAATGCCACATACACATAAAACTACAAATAATTAAGGTTGGCATGAAAGCCACAACACATGAAAGAGTATAAGCAAAGGATATTGGCAAATGTCTTAAGGCACACACATGAATAGAAGTAAAGGACATTAGCAAATGTCTTAAGACACATATAGGAGATGAAACAATAATTGAGAAATTCAGTCACATCTAGCTACATAAAGCAAGAAATAAAATCATATAAATGATGGAAATACAATCACATCTAACTAAATTAAAGAAAGAAGTGAAAGTATGTAATACATATAGTACAAGACTAGGTATATGTTAATGAATACACAAGTGTTATATAATAGTGAGATGTTGATAGAGTAATCTATGTAAGCTAGTAAGTAATGTAGATAAACACGATAACTATAGTATGTGTTGTAGGATTGATATATCCTAGATGCTGTAGTCATGTAGAATATGCCCCTAGTGGGTATATATATCAATATGCATCTTAAATGTAGAAGTAGGATGCCCCCTCAATGGGTAGAGTGAAGCAATGTAGGATTTGGAATTCACTACACACACTCAAAAGAAGATCAAGTAAAACATGGTAATGTTGATAAATTGACAACAATAGCATGGAACAACCAATGTAAGTCTAGCATGCTAGTAGAAATGTAAATCATAGAGAGTGCATACAATTTAAATGTTTTTTTTTGAGTTATTTGATTGTTTTTGTATTTATAAATGTTATATTATTTCAATATTTTTAATGTATGTTATGTACAAGTTATAAAAAAGAAACTATGTACAAGAAACTAAGGAGAAATGATAGTAACCAATGAGTCTCATAAGATACTCGCTATCATGGTGTCTTATATCAAGGAGAGGGATTGTGTGTGATCATGAAGCACAATGGAAGAGATGGGACTATGGTTATAGAAGTTTTGTATGATATAAATGATTTGAAATATCTAAAGTAGAAATCAACTATGGGGTCCCCCTATAACTCTAAGAAGTGGATTCAACTTTGGGGTTCTTAAAGACCCATTTGGTTTTAGGAGATTATGTTCTATGTGTAGAGGCATGAGATCTCAATGATACTAACCTAGGTGTGAACACTATAGCTAAAATCTATTTAGAATTTTGAAACTATGGTTTCTATAAAATAGACCTCTATGGAAGTGTATTAACTCTCTATGCTAACGATGGAGGCCTCAACTATGTTTGAATCTAATCTAGAGAAAGAATTGTAGTTGGTGGAGAAACTAAAATTAGTGGTGGAACTAAGACTAGTGAATACAAGGTAGTAGATGGTTCTAAAGTAAGGAGTGGTAATTCATATGAAAATCCACTAACTATAACAACTTGATTAGCGTGAATGAATTTTATACATCTATGAAATGTATAAGGTACTACTCAAAGTTTCTAAATCTATGGTCAACTAAGTAACATATCAAAGACTCCTTTATTGGGAACAATAGTAAATTGTGTGGCCACATATGTTAGACCAACATATAGAGGAAATATAATATGACCTAATGAAATCTATATGTGCCCACTGAATCCATTGATAACTATGTCTATTAGTATAATATCTTGCTCTGAATATCCCAAATGGTGTAATAATGTCATATTGCACATGTTTACATTAGATCCATTATCTATGAGAACATTATTAGTAAGATGATTATGAATGTAAGATCTAATAAATATTTAATGATAATTTGAATCATCCTCAACTATCTCCTACTGTGGAACTCTAAAATTATATACATTGATTATGCTGCTTGAAGGGTTTAAGTCAACTAAAGGTGCCTGATATGTAGATGGTGGAGGATGTATATTATATATATGGTGAACAAGTGATGTACCCCTATTTCTTGTTTATAATGTTGTGGAAAATGATTTTTTTTTTCAAATTTAAATATTTATCTTGTGTTTCCTTTACCTGAGGGTTAATTGAAGTTCCAAGATCAATAACATTTCCATCTATCAAGTCCTATATCTCATATTTCAAAATAATGAATCTATATGTTTTGTGGCCTGGTACCCTATGAAAATAAAAAAATGCATTCTGATCATATCCCTATGGAAGAGAATTTATTAGATTAAATTATTGAATAGGAGGGAGAAATATGATATTACATTCCAAAAGTTGTAAACTCTAGCTAGAAAAATTGGTAGATTGGAAAATGTTTGTCAAGGAGGCACATATAAAACCACTGAATGAGAAGGATTTGAAGCTGCATTAACTATATGTTGATTCTAACTCTTGCTATCATTATCTTTTACTTTGTATGGGACTTTGTTGTTACTATTTTTTTGATATACTTGTGTACTTGTGTTTGCCCATTGAAATTAGTTTGACTTCCCTTTCCTTTAGTGTATGAAATAACTCAGTAAAGGAAGAGAATCTTTTAAACATTATTAATTCATGCAAGACTAGTAGAAGACTCTATTTGAAGAGATCTTGTAACTCTTGATCGACCATGGGGCTAGTCATCTTTACCAATATAGTTTTATATCAAAGAACATAATCTATGAGATGCTCATTTGAACTTTATTTCTATTGTGAAACTTGGGTATAGGAAACCTTATCACCAGTGTTAATGCTAAAATGATCTAGGAACATGTTTGTTAAAGGATTGAATGTGTTGACCAACTGATTTGGTAAACTATAATATCACTATAGAGTATAATCCTTTAGACTCCACATAAATAACTTGCTTAGTAGCTAGTCATTTATAACATAGTCCAAGCATGCTATGTGAAAAGCTTTCAAGTGTGTCTCTGGATCACCCTTGTAATCATATAGAGTGAGCTTGGGTTGAACAAAACATTATGGCAAGGGTGTAGAAGTAATATGACATGCTAATGGTGTATGAAGTAGAGTAAAAAAATCCAATACCTATGTAGGTCTAGAGGCACCTTACTCAAGATGTAGCACCTTGGAATCAAGAGATTTTGTCTCTTACACAATGGATAACACATCAAGAGACATAGATGTACTAGCTGTAATTGGTGGTGCCTCAAAAGAAGGTTGAGATTCTATAGGGTGTTGTTGAGACATAGTTTCCCTTATAGTGTAATTTGAAATTGGTTTGTCTATGTTTTTAGAAGATTATCCCTTGTTCACTTTTTTTTCCTCTTTTAGTATTTTAAGCATGCCATCTTTCATATTAGGGTGTTTCATTAAGAGTTCTTGAAATAACCTTTTATCAGTTTCATCAAAATCAATGTATTGGGTCATTACTAAAGTAGGAAAATAATTTGAAATTTGATAGAATTTTTTGTAATAATTTAAAATAAGCAAAGTGATATGGAAGGAAATTACTGAATAAAATAGATGTAAAGTTCTAAAAATAAAAAACTAGAAAGTGCATAAAAAGTGTACAAAGCTCACAAACATGTAAGGTGATGCCTCCAAAGCAATGGGACCTAGTATATGCAACTAGGGTTTTGAAAATTGATATTCATAAAATTACTATATAATTTTAAATTTTGAAGTGAGTTTCTAATTTAAATATGTAGGTAAAAAATCAAAAAAAAAAATGGAAAATTCTTGGTTTGAAGGGACCGAGTATGTGCAACTAGGGTTTTGAAGAAATTGACTTTTTTGAAATTAATATGAAATTTTAAAAATTAATTTGAATTTTTGATTCAAATAGGGAAGTAAAAAATAAGAAAATATTAGAAAAATTCTTGATTTGAAAGGACCTAGTGTATGTGACTAGGGTTTGGAAGAAAAATAATTTTTTAAAATTACTATGGAATTTTAAAAATTAAATTGAATTTATGATTTAAATAGGAAAGTAAAAAATTAGAAAAATATTTTAAAAATTAGTAAGAAATTTACCCTAGGGGTTTTAGGGTTTTTATGCACAAATAAAGTAAGTTGGGTTCACCAAATGATTTAACTATTTTGGGAATATTGGAGTCTTATTCCTAATTTAGTTAAGGGTTTGAGTTAATTAGATCAATAAATAATATTACAATAATTAAGCTACTAATTTGTATAATTTAATTGTAATTTGAACCTTTCTAAAAATAACAATAAATGTGGAGAAAATAAGATTTAGTTGGAAATAGACTAAGATGGTTGAGACATGGTTTGAAATTCACTATGAAGGACTTGGATAGTGTCATAAATTAGGATTTTGCATTCAATTTGCGAAAGTATATGAACACTAAAATAAGACACCTTGAGGTTTGGTGTTATAGTCTTCTTCTGCTACTATTATCCAAGAGATCTGAGCTTTCTAGTTTTTATCTGTTGCCTTTATGTGAGCCTACCTATGAAATTTTGGATGTTAGATGTCTATGGAACTCCTTGTAGAGATGATTTAGTATTTAAACCCTAAGCTACATTACACTTTAATAAACATTGAGAAAGAGGGGGTTAGTTTGTGTAATATGCACTAAACATATATCCACACCCCTTGTGTGGATGTTTCTTATGTACCAATAGTTTAAAGAGGGATCAAGCCATATGTAGTTTTCAAATTTGATGTGTTTGGTGTAATTGTGTATATGAAGATGCAAAATGCTAAAATTGGGTGTTCTTGAGGTGCCTAGGGAATGGTGTAATGATTTGGATGTGATTGTAGCTATATTAGATGGATATATGTAGAGATTAGAGAACTGTGCCTCAATGGTATTAATTATATTCTTGGTTCTTTTGTGATATTTGAGAACCCCCATAAATGAACTTTGAATGGGATTTTATAGAGATCTATTGGTCATGGGTCGAATCTACTCACATTAGGATAAATAGAAGAAGGATAGGAACTAGAAGGAAATGACCATTGGAACAAAAAATAAACTTGGATAGGATCACCAAAAATGGACACCCTACGATCTAGAGCTATATTCAAAGTTAGGTGTTATTGTCCTAAGGGTATGAGACCTAGGGGGATGGAATTATCATAGGAAAATTAGCCTAAGGTAGGTGAAATCACCGTTTAGAAGTCTATGGATGATTGGGAATCAGTGAAAAGGTGCTTGGAAGGGTCATGAGAGCAAGAAAGAGGGACCTATGGTTTGGGTGCCATAATCCACACTCAAGTTACCAATTTTCACATTTTATATGATTACATAAACCATGTGAAAAAACATGTTGTTGTCCTATTAGTAAAAAAATAGTGATTTACATTTTTTAGATTCATGGTGTTGATGCATGTAAGTGTATCATAGGGTTATCATAGTGTTGAAAACACTTCTCATTTAAATATTTAAAGAATATTTTTCATGAGTTTTTGGTTGTGATCTTCCTAACATCTATGGTGGAGTAGTGGCCAAGTTATTTGATTATTTCACAAAATGATTATGCAAGTGGTTATTCAGAGCAACCATGATCCTAAAGTTTTGTGAAATATGAATATTATTTCAATTAATTTGACTGAATAGTGATCATAATCTAAATCCTAAAACTCTAATCTAGCAAGAATATTTACAATGAGAAAATAAATTACAGTTATTTGATCAAAAAAGAGAAAATCAGTAGGGTAGGGCAAAAAGAAAGGTGTTTCTATTCTTTAGTTCAAACATCTTGACAAAACTTGAATTTCATCAAAGATATGCATTTTGAAACCAACATATGATATAAAATTAACAAACAATATAGATCTTATCATATACCAAGCAAATGTCTAAGGATAATTGAAACATGCAAATTAGAAATCAAATTCACTTTAAAGATTTAATTAAACAAGAAAACTACATTTGCACATCTTCAAGAAAAGCTATGATTTTTAAATGAATCTAACAACCTTCAATCAACCTAGCATAAATTTCAAATTAAAAACATTGCATTAATATATGCACATCTATATTTCATAAATGTAATTCAAATATAAACATCAGAACAAACATTTGAGGAAGCAATCATGATGGTAAACAAACAAATAAAAATGAGATAATCCTTTCAAAATTCATTTGCTTGTATTAATTGCTCTAAAATTTACATAAACGTTTTGCTCTAAAAACTTCTTCTCTTTTTATAATGGCAATACCACTTTCTATAGGTTGAAAGATCAACCTAGGAGGTACATCGATTAGTCATTATTAGATGATAATCAGATAAGTGTCAAGGATAGGTGTCCTATTATAGATATTATAGAACCAATAACACTTTTCAAATATGACTAACTTATAAGCCATGTGTGTTACACATTTCACATGATTTTATAAAATATTATATTCTTTTCAAATATTTACATGGTCTTTATACAAATGAATATTCTAAGTCAACTCATTTGACTTTGAGATATCCCTACAACTACAACCTTTTTCTTTTATTCTAGGATCTTCATAGATTTGTCATATTATTCATCAATCAACCTGAGATTGATGATTGTTTCTATTAATAGGTTCTCTTCTTACCCTAATAAATCTTTGAAGACTTTATCATCTCTTTCCATGGCTTATTTAATTCTCCAAATATCATTAATTTTTTCACTTGCTAACAAAATCATGTCAAAGATATGTTTTTTCCATCCCCTATGGTAGCGTTGCTTCTATCCTTGGCCTAATTAATAAACTCAGTAGCTCTTTGTAGGAATTCTCCATCACTTATTAGGCTTATTTGACTAGGTATGGTTGGATCCTTAATAAAACGTCCTAATATTTGCATCACTCTACTTTCTAATTGTTTGAAATCTCTTGAGAGACCTTCCATACTTTTAAAACACTTATTCATGTCCTTGAATTTATCCATAAAAATTATCATAGCAAAATTCAAGTGTGATAGGATGACTATTTTAAGTTTAGGAATTTGGCCTTGCATTAGTATATTGATTAATTCCATTACTTTATTATTTGAACCTTGTCATTGATTGACTTGGTTTAGAGCCATGGCATTTTATTTGCTCACCATGTCTAGTTTGGACCTTATTATTTTCAAAGAGTTGAATGTATCATAGATAGTTACTTTAAAATTATCAATAATATATGTTATAACTGATAGAATGGATTTCTCTTCTAGATTATTCTTCTCCTATTTTAACCCTTTGATTATAGCTTGTAACCTTTCTACCTTGGATTTAGATAGATCCAAAACATTCTCTTCAAATATGGGATCTTCCCCTTGTCTTTTTTCTCTCCTCTCATGTAAATGTACTAAAGGCTTAACCATTTGATGTATAACATCTTGAACTTATTTCATCAAAACTATCTTAGTGAGTCTTTACAAGACTTTAGTAATTAGATCATATCTAAATCCAAATAAAGATTGGCCCATATGTATAATCAACATCTCTTCTTGTATGTTAGTTGATTGACTTGGAGTAGCAAGCATATTTTCCTATTCATATTTTAATGCTAGCATCCATGGCTTTAAATCCTATTGCATAGGGATGTTTATTGTCTTTACTTGAGCCCATGGGTGATAAATAGTGGGGAACCACTCTATTATTGGTTCATATATAAACCATTCAAGAATATTTGGTTTATATATTGGATTTTCCTCAATAAATAAATTGATATCCTTCAAAGGTGGTGTGATGGCAACTTTATCTTTCTTTGTCTTTCTTGTCCTTCCTCTTAGGAGGATTAATGACTAACAAATCCAATGACTTTTATTTTCACTTTCCCTACTTTTCTTCCTCAACCTTCTCCTCATCTATATTTGTGTCTAACTGATATGTCATGGATAACATTTTTAATGCATTTTCAATAGATTATTGAGGATCCAAAGCTATCACGTAAACCTCTTATTAAGGCAAATCCTATTATTTTATTTTAGAAGATTAATTTATTGAGGAGATTGAAGAAAATTAACTTGGTCTCCTTTCTTCCAATATATCTCTATTTTTATATCTACCGGTGGAAGCCTAGAAGAATCAACGTCTATCAGATGATATTGTCTTAGACCAAGCTACCATTTATCTTCCATTTTTCTATCTCTTTGCAATCTAGATTTAGGCTTTATATTGTTCTATTTTAGCCTTCTTTTGGCCTCATAGTATGTGGCTAATTTGGTGTATACAAATTTAAATACACTATGTTCATGTTCATAAGGCAAAACCAGAATACCTTTGATCCTCAAATGTTCTTTTACTCTACCATAAAGATCCCACTCTCTATGGTCATCTATCTATATATTAAAAGAATTCTTATGTTTTAGACAAGCTTGAATTTGGTCCCATTTACTAAAAATGGTTTTACCAATTGTCATGGGAAAACAATGGAAAAGTACGTTCTTATTGGTCTTGTAAATCCCATCTATTTTATTGAAGAGTTGGTATGCAAATTCTTGTTCTACTAATTCATCTACCACATGTATGGGTAGTTTAAGGGGGGCACTTTGGGTTCCATATATTTTAATAATAGTTCAATAGTTATATATCCATATGTTTCCCATTGTCTTAATGGATTTATTAATTAAAGGCCTTACTCTAAACATGGAAAGACCATTGATGGCTTGGATCAATGCAGGATATACATAGTCACAAATGAATTGAATATGGTCTTTATATTTATAAATATGTAATTTGGAAAAATATTGGGACATATTTTTGGTAACATTGGGAGACCATTCTCTTTGGTTATGGATTTTGGTGGTAGCACATAGGGCATATAATAAATTGGACATCATGAAGAATTCAATCCTCTTCTTTGTTTTAATCCCATATATATGATTACTCAAGGAAATACTGATGATTTCATCTAAAGGAGGAACCACCAATTATTCAATAATTAAATATACCATGGGCACCCATATAGGCTCTACATGTGCTATATATGAAAATCCATATAACTTGTTCAACATGGTCATGACCATTCTAACTCTAGGTCTGAATTGGCTCATAAGGATTTTCTTATTAGGATCCACAATAACTTTATCACCAACTTCTAACCATTTTTCTCAGATATACATCATGCTATGCTTATCAACCCATGTATTGATTTAAGGTAGGTCTATTTTTGGCTTATGTAATTTATAGTAAGACTCAAAAGCAACAAGGGAGATGTATGCAATTTTCCTCAAAATAGGTTCATGAATGAGCATACCCTTGTCAATTTTAACATCTTTTAAAATATGACTTAAGATATTCATATAGTGAAATAACTCTAGTTTAGAAATAGTATAATGGATTCCTATAATTTGAATTACCATGATGTCATCATAGTCTCTTCATTGAGAATAACTTCTCCTCTTGGTCAAAATTCCCTGGTTCTCAATGGTCTACAATAGACTTGAGAAATTATTATCTCCTATATTCAGTAAATGAGCCAAAAACTATATGTTTTTAAATACTAATCCCTCTATGTCTAATGATAGGTATAATTTGATCACTTTATCTAAATTAGCTCTATATGTTTCCACTACTATAATCCTAATTAAATTGTGTTATTTCAAATGATAATTCAACTCTCTTAGCACAAAATAGTGAATCCAAGAATAATTTAGGGATTTTACATACATCTTAGTTATTTTTAAATGTTTAATTTAGCTTTAATAAAATAAATAGATAGTTAAAGTCATTATTTAGTAACTTATATGGTATTTAGCTATCATATTTATACCTGTGCATGCTCAAGTCCACAAAATCTTTTGATTTGACATGTCTACCTATATGGCACCTCCTTGCCATGCTACTTATTTCATTTTAAAATGTGAAATTTGTTGATTTGGACACATGTAATCATATCATGCCCCCTATAATCTTGATTGAATTCACTCCATCGATCTCCTTGGGAGTCTCCTAGTCTAAACTTTCAACACAGTCATTGATCTTTTATTCAAGGTTTCAAGATTGTGATACTTGGCAACTTCATGTGTTTTTTACATATCCTATTGTCATTCTCCATAAATCTAACACTATTATGCCATGTGGCATCCTAGCATGAAATATAGTCTCATTTAATTAATGAATTGATTCACACCATCAATCCTTATCTACATGATTGAATGTACATTGTTGATATTTGATCTGTATGATCAAACATATGTTATTGATTTGTTGAATAAATGATCAAACATGGATTATTGATATACTTCTAATTCATCATGGTTGTGACACATGTAACCATAAAATTCCTCATATGATCCTTTTATATATTGAATTTAAGCTTACCATTAGATCTCCATCTGTACTATTGAATGTGCATCATCGATCCTTGACCTAAACTTATTGACCCCAATCTTAAATGTAGATCACTGATCATAATTTTTACATAATAATACACACCATAAATATTTGATCTAGGTAACTTTAACTAATTTACATAAGGATATCACCCACATGACATTGATCTTTGATTTGATCAAGCAAGGCTTTGACATTTAGTAACCATACATTCTTTCATACTTGTGAATAGTTAAATCAAACAATAAAGACTCGAGACATATAAATGTGTAGCATACATTTTAGATTAATGTTTTAATGAACTAATAAACTCAATTAAAACTTAAGCTAAAATTAAACTAAGACTAAGGTGGTATAAAGTGACCCATCTAGATACGATTCTATAATAATTTAGGCTAACATAATTTAAATTGAGGTTCTAAACATCATTAAAAAATTATATTCAAATGGGACCATATTATTTAACCAACTTAGGGTCAAATTAATGTTTAAACATAAACCCTATGAACATTTGTTCATTATAATGAATATCCATTGATCTTTCAAGATGGAAAAATATTAGCCAAATGTTAGCAACATTAGATAAAATAAAATAAATCTTATGTACTAACCTGTCAATTTAAGCTAGATCAAGACATGAAATTCAATAGTGTACTTTGGTAAGTTGAATGCATAATTTATAGCACAATTTGTAAAATTGAATAAGGGTCCTCATTTTTCATAAATGGGGGTATGTTGACCTTAACAAATTAGAACTTTTAGGAGAATATTGAAAAATGTTAGAATCAGATACTCTTGGTTCAAAATAATAAATAGACTAATCATTCCACATGATCAAGTATCATTATTGAAATCAATTTATGATTGAAACAAGTATTAAAAATGTAGAGTTAAGATAAAATATCAAAACTAAGTCATGTTTTGTGTGTGATTTGATTCATTTATGGATTATCATTGGGATTTAGAGAAAAACTTACATATTTCATGACCTTAATCATTAACATAAACTTATAGCATTTTAGATGTTTATTATGAATCATGATTATAAAAGGGAAGGCTTGGGAATTTCTATACTTCCATCTAGGCATATATAACCTTGATAGAGATCCATTTGGTTCTACTTTAGATCTTGCTCCACTGCTAGCCAAGCATCCATGGCCCTAATTGAGGTTACCAAAATCAGCTTTGCTAAAAAAAAATTATATTTTCAAAAAGGCTTTAATTTTTTATTTTTCAACTGTATTTAGCTTTCCAACAAAGGTTGGGAACCATAATTAGCTAGGTGTTTAGGATTTTGTCAAATGTTTTATTTTTAGACATCATCCTTAGTTATAGACTTCATCTTAGGAAATAATGTTCTTTAAGGGCTAACATGAATTTGTCCTAATAATTCAAACTTTCACTCAACATATTCAATCCTTATTTGAATCAAATTTAGATCAAAATAAGGTTTAATATTTTCAAGGAATAATTGGTCTAGATATTAATCTTCACCAATTTATCAGAAACATAAAATAAATCTCAAAATTTATAAAATACATGATCAATCCATGTTTAAGATTCATATCCACATTCTTGGTTTATGAATTTATTTTGAGCATTTAGATGAATTTGGATATTGAAGACCTATCTTGGAAAAGATGTATTGGAAAAAAGAGGAGAAAATAATGAAAACAAACATAAAATAAGAAAACAAATATTCACAAACATTATTTAAAAATAAGGGACATAAATGACATTAATATAAACATGCCTACACTAACCCTAACTAATTTTATAGATTACTCCATAAATACTTGTAGTGGAACAATAGAGATGTAATGTTTGAGATATTATCCATTGGTTGACAAAGTGAACTCTACTCACTGTAAGTCTTTGAGCTTAATTGTTTTTTCTCCAAATATCTCAAAAATTTGGTAAGAGCTAATCCAAAAAGGAGTGAATTTACCATGTTTCCCTTTTGGCTTAGATTCTTTGTCCCATTGGATAACTAGTACTCCCTATCTTAACAGCTTGTTATTTAACCATTTATCAAACCATATATTGATAGTGGTTTTATGTCTACTAAAATTAACAAATGTTTTTCTCTAGCATCCTCCATTTGGATGATATCAAGCAACCTATAATTGGCATATTCTTGATCTCCTTCCATATATTGTTGTATAAACTTGCAAGTTAGAAATTTGAGAGTAATTAGAAAGATTGTTTCTTTTCCATATACAAAAATAAATGGTGATGATTTTATATCTTGTTTCATTTTAGTTCTATTTACCCACAAAGAATACTTTAATAATTTATTCCATGTTCTTGGTTGTTGAGCTATAGACTTCTTAATAGATTTCATCAAATTATTATTTGTAGACTCTAAAACTCCATTAACTTGAGAATAATGATTAGATGAAAAATTAAGAGTTATTTTATAGTCATAATTCCACTCGATCATATTTATAGATGTAAATGATGATCCATTATCATAGACCAATGATACTACTGTCCCAAACTAAGTGCAAATGTTCTCTTCTAATAAATTGATAACATCTTTAAAATTACACTATTTTATTTCTATTGTCTCTATCAATATTGTGCAATAATATATGATAGTAAGAACATACTTGTGTTTAACTAAATAATTAGGTTTGATAACTCATACAAAGTGAAAACCCCATTGAGCAAATGGTTTGTCAATCAAAACTAGCCTCAAGGGCATAATTTATTTAGTTTACTTTGTATTATAGATTTTACATTGATGACATTCCTTGACATGCTTTTAAGCATCCTTGAAAATGGTTGGCTAATAATATCCTACCCTTAGGATTATATTAGCTATTATATTCCCATAGGGGTATCCACTCCCAAGTTTCTCATGAAAGGTACTTAATATTTTATTTGATTCTTCCTTTGAAATGCATCTCAAATATATTATTTCATAGTTATTTTGATAAAGTATCCCATAATCAAGAATTGAGTTATTTTTAGCCTCAAAGATCATCTCTACTCTTTGCTCAATCCTATAGGACAAACTATTGAAAATGTTGTTTGTCAACCTGCATGATGCTCACTATATGATTAGTATTAGAAATTATTTGGATTAATCACTAATACCTCACCAATTTAGATATTTTAATTTCAAGACAATATTCTTGGAGTATGGACATCTACTTAACTATTGTTTCTCCTCATTCACATTGAATCAACATGAGTTTGGTAGAAGGGTCTAGAAATATAGTATACACTTTATTCATAATAACATAATGTCTAAACTTTTTGACTACCTTAACCAAAGAAAATGCTTGTTTATCAATTAGGGAATAATTTAACCCAATATTTTTGAAGTTAGTACTCATAAATGCAATTAGATGTGTAAGGCACCTAGAACAACAAACATGCTTTGATACCACTTGCCAAGATCTTGATCCTCAATAAGAGCACAAATGATTACCTTGTATAACCAACTAATCACGGAATTAAACTAGAATTAACAAGTAACTAAAATTCACAAATGACACAGAATATGAGAGACAATACACAATCTTGTATTAATACTCATGCCAGAAGGAAATACAATGAAGATGCCACAATCTTCCACACCTCTCAGATGTACAAATCTCTTTCCCTCAAGAGTTCACTCTCTTACCAAAAATGGTCCTAACACACAACTCAAACATAGAGTTGGTGTTCACCTCCAACCAGTCAATAATAACCCTGCCAGTACTCAAAGTACTTCAAGTAGATCTCCCATGAACTTGCAACAACTTGCAACTCAAATTATCTTACTTACCATGTAGAACTTCTTCTTGATCTTACAACAACCTATAGATCAACTGTTCTTACAATTGGAAGGATCTCTTCCTTGCCTTAATCCTTGATCCTTAATTACAATACATGCTAATGAGTCTATAAATAGATCCCATACTAAACAATAACTTAGACTTCTAATTTACAATAATTAGACACGTAGCTCAAGACTCTAAATAGCCTTTACATGCAAACAATCAGTTCAATAAACTAACTATTCATGCAATGAGCAGTTTTAGAACTGCATAGGTGACCAACGTCAGTCCCTATCTGTCTGGAGGTGACCAACGTCAGTTGACTCCTACCGATGTTGGTTGCCCTTCTATTCACCCTTGACCGATGTCAGCTACACTACCGACGTTGGTATCCCTAGAACTCAGAACCTCCTCCATGTTTGCAAATAGTGAAGCTTTTAGCTCCACAACCTAACAATCTCCCACTTGGAGATAAACAGCTACACCTTTACCTATACTTGTACATCATCTAGTTTGTTTCCTGGCTTTGTATCCCTCTTCAGGATCACTCTTGAAGACCAACCACCACAAATCATGTGGTGCACCTCCTATCATCCAAACCACCTGACACATCTGCATCTACAAACCCATGTAGAAAATAACTTGACCCTGCATAACATATGCACCTGCTGCTGGTCCCTCTTAGATACCTCAAAATCCACTGAATTACCCTCCGGTGCTTTTTTCCTGGATTGGCTCCAAACTTGCTGACAACTCCCATTGCTTAGGAAATCTTAGGTCTAGTACACATGTACTTAACCTCATCATGTGAATCATGACATTGTTCATAGAAATGTCCAACCATCAGCATGCTAACCAGTTTCACACAATCATCTGGAGACAAAATCAACCTGTGACCTTCCATGTCCCTAGAACACACTCATGCCAAAGAATCTTGTTGCTCCCATATTCCTCATGACACACCTATGAACTAACTTTACCTTTAGTTCAGAAACTCCCTATATGTGTAACCCTACAATAAGCACACAATACAGTAGCAAGATAATGTAGCTAATATTATCCAACATGGTAAAGAGAAACACAATGGTCAAACCTCCATTGTCCTACAACTTACTCAAGACCATATACCCTGGCCTTCCATCTCACATGTCCATTCTCACTCTTCTTTATCTTGAACATCTATTTGTCTCTCAGTGCTTTCTTCCAGCTGGCAACTCCACCAAAACTCCCATTTGGTTCTTCTCCAAGGAATCACATCCTTCATCCATGCCAAGCTCCCACTGTTTCCTGGATCTACATGCTCTGCTTCTTTAATAACTTCCTAGTTCTTGACCATCAGTGAGAAACAAGTAGTGTAAAGAATGGAAATGACAAATTTGAGGCTTACTTACCCTTTAAGTCCTCCATATGGGTGCTTGAGACTCCTTGATAGCTTGCTATCTACCCAAAATTTGTCGTAGTGATCGATGCCAGTCACATCTCAGTCTGCACCCGATCAATGTCAGTTCCATGCAACTACCTCATCACCGATGTTGGTTCTCCTTAACTGATGCCAGTGTTTACCTATCCTGAGTCACCAATGTCAGGCTACACATAGCTAACATTAGTCCCTATCTAAATGTTGATGCTAGTTTTCTAACCGATGTCAGTCTCTATGTTTTACTTGTGAGTGATGACTTCTACCCGTAAGCTCCTTTTGGATCAAACCCTTGTCCATATCAACCTTGCTCTACTCATAATTCTTCAGCCCCTTGCACTGATCTCTATCTATCATCTTCTCCTTGAAAACCAAGGATTTCCTATTCTTGTCATGAACAATGAATTTCTCAAGAAACGTCACTTTCTTCTTTTGCTTACAAAAATCATGATCCACGATTTTCAAATCCAAAAGCATACCCTTTGACTCAAGAACATGCATCCCCTTCTTATTCATGTGACCAAGCCTATTAAGCCACATCTTCAAATCTATAGCTGAAGTAGATAAATTAGAAGGAGAATCAGTAATATAAGTAGATAGATAAAGTGTACCTACTTTCTTACCTCTTGCTAAAACAAGTGCACCCTTGGTGACCTTCCAAGAGTCCACTGTGAGAGTTACTATGCAACCCTCATCACCCAACTTTCCAATAGAAATCAAATTCTACTTTAGGACTGGGATATGCATGACCTCCTTCAATGCCCATGTGTTGCTCGTCTACAATTTCAGCTTCACTTTCCCTTTGCCAACTATTTGACAAGGCTTACCATCCCCTAAATAAATTTCTCCAAAGTCTCCCTAGACATACTCATGAAAAAATTCCCTATTTGGGGATGCATGGAAAGAGGCACCATAATCTAAAACCCAAGATTCTACTTTATCTAAGGTACATACCAGAGCATCCTGTGCAACAATACCTGCAACATCTACAACATCTGATTCTTCATGTCCTTCATGCTGATCTTTAACCAACCAAAAATATCTCTTTATATTCCCTTGCTTTCCACATTTCCAATAGGTTATTCTACCATACCTGGATTTGGATCTCCTACCTATATTTGACCTTGATCTCCCATACTCGATCTTCTCTCTTTGCCAACCCCTACTTTCAACACTCAAAGCATTCCCTGATGATTCACTTGTGCTTTTATTGTGAATTTATTCATTCAAGATTACACTCACAACATCATCCACTTTTACAATTTTTGAAGCAGACGCAGTATTACTAAATGCCATTACCAAACTCTCCCAACTTTCAGGTAATGAGCATAAGATTAAGAGAGCCTTAATTTCATCATCAAAAATAATATTGACTGAATTTAACTAGTTTACCAAACCATGGAAATCACTAAGATGACTATGAATAGATCCACCTTCCAACATTTGCAAATTAAATAATTGCTTCATAAGAAATACCTTATTCGAAGCTGAGGGATTTTCATATAAATTTGCCAAAGATTCCATCAACTCTACCATTGTCTTAGCCTGTGATAAGTTAGAAATTCTAGACGATGCAAGGCTCAACCTTATAGATCCCAAAGCCTTCTGATCAAGAACCTCTCATTCTTCATCCTTCATATCCATGGGCTTGCATGCAGCCCCACCCAACGATAAGTACAAATCTTTCTGATACAGATAATCTGCAATCTGCATCCTCCATAATTGATAGTTCTTGCCATTAAACTTCTCCATTCATAGCTTACTTTCTTCTACCATTGTTATACTCCCACTCAAATAGAAACCCCTGTGAGTGACCTGTAATTAACAAACACTAACTAGATCTGATACAACCTGTTAGTAACCCAACTAAAAGATTTGATACCACTTGTAAGGCACCTAGAATAACAAACATGCTCTGATACCACTTGTCAGGATCTTGCTCCTCAATAAGAGCACAAATGATTACCTTGTATAAGTAACTAATCACAGAATTAAACTAGAATTAACAAGTAACTAAAATTCACAAATGACACAGAATATGAGAGACAATACACAATCTTGTATTAATACTCATGCCAGAAGGAAATATAATGAAGATGCCACAATCTTCCACACCTCTCAAATGTACAGATCTCTTTCCCTTAAGAGTTCACTCTCCTACCAAAAATGGTTCTAATACACAACTCAAACACAGAGTTGGTGTTCACCTCCAACTAGTCAGTAATAACGCTGCTAGTACACAAGTACTCAAAGTACTTCAAGTAGATCTCTCATGAACTTGCAACAACCTACAACTCAAATGATCTTACTTACCATGTAGAACTTCTTCCTGATCTTACAAAAACTTGGAGATCAACTGTTCATACAATTGGAAGGATCTCTTCCTTGCCTTAATCCTTGATCCTTAATTACAATACATGCCAATGAGTCTATAAATAGATCCCATACTAAACAATAACTTAGACTTCTAATTTACAATAATTAGACACTCAACTCAAGATTCAAAATAGTCTTTACATGCAAACAATTGGTTCAACAAACTAACTGGTCATGCAATGAGTAGTTCTAGAACTGCATAAGTGACTGACATTGGTCCCTGTCTATCTAGAGGTGACTGACATCGGTTGATTCCTGTTGATGTAAGTTGACCTTCTGTTCACCCTTGATCGACGTCGATTGCATTGCCAATGCTGGTATCCCTATAACTCAACAACCTCCTCCATGTTTGCAAACAATAAAGCTTTTAGCTCCATAACCTAACAAGATGATCACATTTGTCAATTTTATGAGTTAATACAACTATTATAGTATGTTTAGAAGCAAAAGAATAAAGATAAAAGTCTTTTGTAATGTCAAGACTTATCAACATAGATACATGTCATGTTGCTTCCTTGATATCCTTAAATGTTTCATTTGTTTCTTAATTCCATTTAACCTTTGTATACTTATTTAGCATGTCATTGAGTGGTTTCACAATATATAAAAAACCATAAATTAATTTCTTTATAAAATTGATATTCCGGAACAAAGATTTTAGTGTTTTTCTACTATTTAGGGGTTTTATTTTAGATATAGCATTGACTCTATCTAGATTTATAGAAATATCATATCTAGTTATCACATGTCCTATAAATTTCCCTTTAGTTACATAAAATATGTTTTTCTTTGGGTTAATGGAAATTCCATACCTTTGATAGTGTTCAAATACTTGTAAATGCATTACGTGATCTTCCTTGTTCTTGGAAAACATAGTCAAATCATCCATATATATAATGATACATTTATCTATAATACCTATAAAGGCATGGTCCATATCTCTCTAAAAGTTAGTTCTTTCATTGATGAGTCGAAAAGACATCCTCTTATAAGTAAAAATGCCCCATTTTATTGTGAATACTGTCTTAATTCTATCTTCTTTGTTAACAAGTGCCATATTGTAACTTGAAAAACCATCTAAGAAAGACATCTTGGAAGAACCACTAATAATTTCAATCACTTGGTCAAGGGATGGTAAAGGATAATTATCCTTTTCAAAATATTTGTTCATGGTCCTAAATTCTATGCATAATCTAATATCTCCATTTTTATTTATAATTGGTATTTGATTAGCTACCCAGGTTAATCTCTAATTGGAAAAACTATTTTTACATCTAATAATTTCTTGACCTCTTTATAAGTCAATGGTTCTAGAATAGTATTAACTAGTCTTTGCTTTTTCCTAAAGGTTTTATGGTCTTCTTTAAATGGAATGGTATGGGTTATAACTCAAGGATAAAATATCTTCAAGTCTTCATAAGACCATGAAATAACATTCTTGTACTCTATCAGTAAGTCTCTAGCATTTCTAAACTCTTCATTTATGCATGTTATACCAAAGTTTACTAGCTGAGGTTGACCTTGAGTTCCTATGTCATCTACATTATAATCATTTTCATTTAGCTTGAGAACTTTAGAAATTTCAACTTGTTTATCTTTGTCAAATAGTATTTCTTAGGAAATCATGCATTTTGGAATCTTATTATCATTTAGTTGTTTTATGTTAACATCAATTCTATCATCATCAAGAGAATTCTCATTGACCTCATAAATAATATGAGACTCAAACACTCTTGAGTTATTCATTAATTTAATGATATTTAGTTATTTATAAACACTTATAGATGATTAACATTATCAAGTACTGAAGGACATGGAACCAATTCAATATTAAGCCTTCAAGAATCTTGATTTGGCATTAGCTTAGTTGTAGCTGAATCTAGTTCATCAACAAACTAGTTTCCTTCTTTACAGATTGAAAAAAAATTGAAATCATAAAAATAATCAATCAAGTCCCACACTCTAAACTTGTATTTCTTTAGATAAGACAATTTGCATTGATACTTGCTTCTGACTTGATTGACTACTAGTTTAGAATCACCATATAATAGTAGTTATTTAACCTTGTGTTTAATAACAAATTTTGATCCTAAAATAAATGATTCATACTTTGATAAATTATTGGTACAAGGAAACAAATTTTTTTAAGAAGCATTATATTCTTTCCCAATGGGATTGATTAAAACTATTCCTTCTCCAAACCCAAATTTGCATCTAACACCTTCAACATATTATATCCAACGTCCAAGCATAAAATGAGAGTCCTTTGAATTACATACCTAAGGAGTGTCAAGGTTGTACACCCCTAAATATTAAATAACCTATATTGACTCTTTCATTGGATGCATTATATTTATAGGTCATACGCTTCATCTTTATTTCTCTTTCAAACTGAATTTGAATAGGAACTCCCATCCATGGTAGCCACATGTGAGAGAAATTAGTTGACATGTATCCATTAAAATCTTTGGTCTAATATCTACTAATAAACATCCCATAAGCACCTGGAATGTCCACAAATTTAATATCAATGCATTACTACACTTTTGGTTCTGAAGCAAGCTGCATATGCACATTTAACAATTCACCAATCACTTTATACTCTAGATTTGTCTAATTGAGTCACTAATCTATTAAACTGAATAGGATTTAAACCAAGATTTTCATTAAATTTTTTTGGCATAATATTTTCATAGGTACCAAATTCTAATAGACAGTCATGCAAATTTTTACCAAAAACTCTAATTGTTAGTAAAAAAGGTGGAACCTCTATTTTATTCTTATACATTACTACATTTGAATTTGTAGGTTTCTATGAATTACTAGTTTTTTTGGTTAAAGATTCTAGAAACAAATATCTTTGTTTAGTTATCTGAGTCAATTCATTCAATGTGATATTATATTTAATTTTCTTCATATCATCTACCATGTTATAACCACTCTTGATAGAAGAACTAAATAAATCAACATTATTTCTAGTGTTACTTCCCTTTAGAGGTTCTAGATTGTTATCTACTTTAGGATCAAGAGGAGTATCAGTGTTGTTTAGTGGAGTAGAAATTGTCATTGGTTGATTTTGTTATTTGTTCCTCAATGGATAAGTCTTCTTTATATATTATTTAAAATCATGAATCTCTTCTACAGTATCTTCAAGTTCATTCTCTTCTTGAAATGTAAAATCAAAGGTTGTCACCATAAGAGTTGTTTTGGAAGATTTAGATGTCTCTAAAGATCTAGACATCCCTAAACATTTATATTGGTTAGGCAACACTCTAAATGTACCTAGTTCATCTTGAAATACTTCAAACAAATTACAAAATTCTATACAGTCTAACTCACCATATTTTGTAGTGTTATGAACCCTATAATAATAGTTAAAGCTACATCACAAATACCTATATTAGGCATGTTATTAGTTTTAGATGATTCATTATTATTATTGTTGTTGATATTATAAAACATATTTTTAAGTCTATTAAACTTATGATAAGAATAGTTTATGTTGGAATTCTCCCTAATGTTACCTACCTATCTTTATAACTAAGGAAAATCAATGCTCATTTTTTGAACCATTTTCAGTATAGAGTAATTTTCATTCTTAGGTAACTTAAAATTGTGTATCTAAGTAATAATAGTATCTATTAGCACCATATCTCATTGATATTTTGGATGGGATCCACTTTTAGAGATATTTTCTAATCCTTGGTTCTGACCAAGATGAACATAGCTCAAAGGCAACTGGTTTAAAACTAGAGTTTGATTCAAAACATACATGTTTTGATTAGAATTTGGGATGATATTCAACATATGAAAATTAGGATTAATATTTGGAATAAAATATACCAATTTACCTTGGGGTTGCATTTGATCATTAATTTTCACATCTTCAGTGTGACTCTGACAACTCGTTTCAAAAATACATAAGTCATTGGATATAAAAAATCTTAATTAAATTTTAAAAATAAATATTCAATAGTATTATAAGGATTTATAGTATTACTAAAAATATTTATAAATATAGCATTGAAATATCTAATGGTTTCATTTGAATCTCTCTTCTCTTTAGTGTACTTTTGATATAGAACAAATGCACTGATGATCTTTCCAAACTGATCAATGAAATAATTATTGAAATAATTCCAAATGATGATGTAATTATAAGGAATATTAATAAATCAGTCATATGTTTCATCTATAAAACTAAAATTAAACAAACTATAAGCAATATATTCATTAAAAAACATTTAACAATCTTAAGGCAACTTTAAAAAACTTGATGTGTTCTTCAATAGTAACAATGCCTATAGGACTAAAGAAGGTAAATATTTCTCTAGATTTTTAGGTAAATCATGTACCTAACTAGACACATTGATATAAGATGCAACTAACCAAGATATACCTTGATGAGGATTGAGATTTAGAAACTCTATGCTTCCCTTTATCTACTCTTATTTTCTTATGAATTTCCATGGAAAGAAGAGGTAGCCTTGTCTCAGACCTTGACCTAGTTCTTATTCATGGTAGTTCCATTTTTTAAAATACAAATCCAATTAAAAATAAAATGTATAAAATTTACCTTTGAAAATAATGGTTCATTTCCTATAAATAATTAGATTTGCATGTTTAGATTTCTAAGTTCAAGCAACATTTGCACAAATTCATACAAATATTTTAAAGAATTACTATCTTTAATTGTATTAGATTAAAGATACACCCAAACTTGTGAATATCAATTATATTTACACAAAATTACTATAACTAACCTTAAACATGTAAATCTTAAGCAACCTTTGCAATGCTTTCAAATAAATATTCAAAGAATAACTATATTTAGCTAAATAATCTTAAACACTAGTCTAAAACCATGAATATCAGTGATCTAAGCTAAGGAAAATACAAATATGCAAAGAATCAATTTATCTTTGAAAAAAATCATTAAAATCAGCTCAAGATACTTTAGATTCAAAAACTTTAGCTCAACACCCTCCTTCTAGCACCAATTTTGATTATCTGTTAATGCATGTAAATGTATCACATGGTTCTAATAGTGTTAAAAATAGTTATCTTTTCAAGATTCAAAGAATATTTTACATGATTTTTTAGTTTCGATGTCTTTTAGATCTATGGTGGAGTAGTAGCTAAGATATTTGACTATTTCACAAAATGATTATGCATGTTGTTGTTGAAAGCAACCATGGTCCTACAGTTTTATGAAACATGAATATTATTTCATCTAATTCAAATAAATAATGATCAAAATATAGACCCTAAAACTCTAATCTATCATGAATAATTATAAAGAGAAAGTAAACTATAGTGATTTGATCAAAAATGAGAAAATGGGTAGGGTAGGGTAGAAAGAAAGGTGTTTCTAATCTTTAGTTTAGACATCTTAACAAAGTTTGAATTTAATCAAAGATATGCACTCTCAAACTAGCTTATGACATGAAATTACGAAATAGTATAAATCCTATCACATAATAGCCAAATGTATAAGGATATTTGAAACATGAAAATTAGAAATAAAATTCACTTTAAACATTTACTTAAACAAGAAAATTACATTTGCACATCTTCAAAAAAAGAAAGGATATTAAAATGAATCTAATAACCTTCAGTCAACCTAGCGTAAATCTCAAACTAATAACTGTGCATTAATATATGCACATCTAAGTTTCATAAAAGAAATTCAAAACCAAACATTAGAATATAGATTTGTGAAAATAACCATGATGACAAACAAAGAAACAAAAATGAGACAATCTTTGTAGAATTCCCTTGCTTGTATTACTTGCTCTAAAATTTACACAAAAGTTCTCTAAAAACTTCCTCTCTTTTTACAATGAAAATAACCCTTTTTATAGGTTGAAAGAGCGGGGGTATGTCAATTAGTGATTATCAAATGGGAATGAGACAAGTGTCAAGGATAATATTTTTTAAAATATTATAGAACCAATGACACTTTTTAAATATGACTAACTCATAAGTGATTTGTGTTACGCCTTGCACATGCTTTTACAAAATAGTATATTTTTTTCAAATACTTACATGGTTTTTATAAAAAAAAATAATTTAAGTCAACTCAGTTGAATTTAAGATGCCCTTGTACCTGTAGCCTTTTTCTTTTGTTTTAGGATATTCATGGATTTGTCATATTGTTCATATATCAACTTGAGATTGATGATTGGTTCTATGAATAGATCCTCTTCTTTCCTTGTTAAATCTTTGTAGACTTCATTAGCTCTATCCATGGCTTATTTAATGCTCCAAACATCACCAATTTTCTTAATTACTAACACAATCATGTCCAAGATACATTTATTGTCTGCCCCTATGGTGTCCTTGCTTTTATACATAACTTGATTGATAAACTCATTATCTCTTTTCTAGAATTCTCCATCACTTATTAGGCTTGTTTGACTATGGATTATTGGATACTTAATCAAATATCTTAATATTTTAATCATTATGGCTTCTAATTATTTGAAATCTCTTGAGATACCTTCCATGCTTTTAGATCACTTATTCACGTCCCTCAAATTCTCCATTAAAATTGTCATATCCAAATTCAAGTGTGATAAGATGACTATTTTAATTTTAGGAATGTAGCCTTCCATAATTATCTTGATCAATTCCTTTACTTTATTATCTAAAAATTACCACTAATTGACTTGGTTTAGAGCCATGGGATTTTATTTGCTCACCATGTTTAGTTTGGACCTTATCATTTTCAAATAACTAGATGTATCATAGATAGTTTATTCAAAATTATTAATAATATCTACTAGAATTGATAGAATGCATTTCTCTTCTAGATTTGTATTCTCTTATTTTATCCCTTTGATTACAAAGTACAACATTTTTCCTAGGATAGAGCTAACTCTAGAACATCCTCTTCAAAAATGGGATTGAACTCCTGATCTTTGTTCTCTATTCTAGGTTAAATTAACTAGAGGATCAACCCTTTGATGTATAAATTATTAACCTTCCTCCATGACAACTATCTCAATGACTCTCTCTAGGCCTATAGTAATTGGATCATATCTAACCCAAACTGAAGACTAGCCAATAGGTCTAATTGGCATCTCTTCTTGTATGTCAATGGATTGACTTGGAGTAGCAAGTCTCTTTTATTTTTCATCTTAAAATGATATGATCTATGGATTTAACTCCTATTACATAGGGATTTTTACTATCATTACTAGATCTCATGGGTTATAAAGAGTAGGTAGCTTCTCCATTATTGGTTCATATATGAACCATTTAGGTATAGATGGTCCATTTATTAGATTCTACTCAATAGCAAGCTAATATATGTCAAAGGTGGTGTGATGGCCACTTTACCTTTCTTTTCCTTTGAGACAATTGAAGTCTCAGCCTTCCACTTGGGAGGATTAATGACTACCAAGTCCAATGACTTTTATTTTACACTTTCCTACATGCCCTCCTCAACCTTATCCTCATATGCATCTATGTCTAACTCATATGTCATGGATAACATTTTAAATCCATCTTCAATAGATTCTTAAGGATATGAAGCTATGATGTAAACCTCCTATTGAGGTATATCTTGTTACGCTATTCTAAAAGATTCATAGATTAAGGATCTTGAAGAAAATTCACTTGGTCTCCTTTCATCAAGTTTATGCTCTTTTTGTATACCTATTAGTGGAAGCCTAAAAGAATTGAAATCTATCAGATGATATTATCTTGGACCAAGTTTTCATCTATCTTCCATTTTTTGATCTCTTTATAATCTAGATTCAAGCTTTATATTGTGTTGTTTTAGCCTTCTAGTGACCTCATAATAGGTGGATGCCTTGGTGTATACAAAGTCAAATGCACTAGGTTCATGCTCATAAGGCACAACTAGAATATATTTGATCCTCAAATGTTCTTTTACTCTACCATATGAATCCCACTTTCTATGGTCATCTATCTATAGATTAAATGAAATCTTTTGTTTTAAAGCAACTTCAATTTTGTCTCATTGCCTAAAATTGGTTATGTCGATTATCATGGGAAAACTATGGAGAAGTCCCTTCTTTATCTTGAAAACCCCATCTATTCCATTGAAGAGTTGGTATGCAACTTCTTATTCTGCTAATTTATCTAGCACATGTTTAAGAAGTTTGAGGGGTGGCTTTTGGATTGCCTCTATTACAATAATAGTGCAATTAGGATATAGCCATATGTCTTCCCATTGTCTCAGTGGATTTATTGATTAAAGGACTTACTCTCATCATGGGGATACTATTAATGCCTTTGCTCAATGTAGGAGATACGTAGTCACAAATGAATAAAATATGGTCCCTATATTTATAAATATGTAGTTTGGAATAATATTGGGACATAGTTTTGGTACCATTGGGAGACCACTCTCTATGGTTAGGGTTTTTGGTGGAGGCACATGAGGAATATAATAAATAAAACATCATGAAGAATTCAATCCTTTTCTTTGTTTAATCCCATAAATTTTCCTACTCAAGGAAATACTAATGAATTTACCTAAAGGAAGAATTATCACTTATTCAATTTACATGTGATGTATGTGCAAATCCATATAGCTTGTTCAACATGGTGATGACCATTCTAACTCCAAGTCTGAATTGGCTTATAGGGATTTTATTGTTGGGATCCATAATAACCATATTACCAACTTCTAACCATTTTAATAGGATATTCATCATGGTATGCTCATGGACCCATGTATTGATGGAGGCTAGGTCTATCTATGGCCTAGTTAATTTATAATAAGACTCAAAATCAGTAGGGGAGATGTATGAAATTTTCCTCAAACTATGTTCATGAATGAGCATACTCTTATCAATTTTATTATCTTTTAAAATAAGATATAGGATATTGATATAGTGTAATACTTTTGGTTTAGAAACAACATAACGGAGTCCTATCATTTGAATTACTATTATGTCATCATAGGGTATCTTCACCAAGAAAAACTTGTCTTTATTTTTTCAAAATTCCTTAGTTCTCAATGGTCCAAAACAAACTTGAGAAATTATTATCTTATGTGTTTAGTGAATGAGCCACAAACTCTTTATCTTTGAATACTAGGCCCTTTGAGTCTAATGATAGGTATAATTTGATTTCTTTCTTTGAAGTATCTTTTTATGTTTCCATTGATATAATCCTAATGAAATTGTTTGTTAGGATGTGGAGCTAAAAGCTTCAACTAGTGCAAACATGGAGGAGGTTGCTGAGTTCCAAGGAGACCAGCGTCAGTGGATTGTAGTGCAGAAGGAAATCGACATCGGTAGGCGTGAGATGAAGACAATCGACATCAACAGGAGGTCGGCCAACATCGGTCACCTCCAGGTAGATAGGGACCGATGTTGGTCGCCTGTGGTGGTTCCAAAACTATTCATTACACGCGCAATTAGTTCATTAAACTGAGAGTTTGCATGTAAAGGCTAATTATAGTCTTGAGTTGCATGTCTAATTATTCTAATTAGGGTAGTCTAATTATTGTAAGCATGAGATCTATATATGGACTCATGGGCTATATTGTAAAAATTGTAGCTAGAAAGTAAGAGAGCAAATAAGCTCCTTTTGAGAGAGGAGAGCAATGGTGTGTTCCTCCTAGTGCCATAGTACCAAGGTGGGTGCTGGTTTGGAGAATAATAAGGGTTATTCATATTTATATGATCTTGGTCAGCAGGTGAGTATGGCTTCTTTTGGAGATCTACAATGGTGAGTAAGGTCTAATGATTTGTAGGTAGCAGCAGAGAGCAGGAGATCTACTTGGAGTATGATTGTGTACTTGATGTACTAGCAATGTGTTACTGACTGGTTGGAGAGGTGAACATCAATTCTATATTAGAGTTGATTGTTGGGACTGAGAGAGAGAGGGAAGAAGGTCTTGAGGTGTGGAGAACCTTTGAGGTGGAAGAAGAAGTGGCATCTTCTTTATTGTATATTCTTCTGAGTGATTATTAATACAATTGTGTATTGTCTCTCATATTCCTATGTTGTTTCATATTTCTAGTTACTTATTGATTCTAGTTAAATTCTATGTTTATTTGCTAATACAAGAAGTAATCATATGTGCTCTATTAGTGGAGCAAGATCCTGACAAGTTGGTATCAGAGCCTGGTTGTAGGTTCAAGAGCTGATACCATCAACTGGTATCAGAGCTTTTGGTTGGGTTGACTAACAAGTGGTTTTAGATCTGGTAGTGTTTTTGATTATAGGTCACTCTTAGGGGTTTCAGATTGAGTGGGAGTATAGCAATGGCAGAAGAAAGTAAGCTATGAATGGAGAAACTGAATAGCACGAATGGTCTGATTGATGGAAAGAAAGAGCAGGTAAAGGGAGATTGTTGGTCAGTAGAAGATCAGCATGTAGAAGTAGATGTTGTAGGGGATGTTACACAGGTTGCTCTAGATAAATTAGAATCTTTGTTTACAGTTCTTTTGCCTCTTTCCATGCAACCTGAAATAGAGCATCTTTTCATGGGTATGTCTTTGGAGACTTTGGAGATATTTATTTAGGGGTTGGAAAGCCTTGTCAGACTATTGACGAAGGGGAAGTGAAGCTGAAAGTGCAGATGGATAACACACAGGTGGTGAAGGAAGTCATGCAGGTACCAGTCTTAGAGATGGGTCTAATTTCTTTAGGAAAGTTGGGTGATGGGAAATGCACTGTAACTCTCATAGCGGATATACTTGAATTATATTGTGGTAAGAGAGTAGGTATCCTTTATTTATCTACTTATATTACTGATTCACCTTCTGTTGCAGAGATGTGGCTTTGTAGGCTTGGTCACATATGTAGGAGGGAAATGTAGGTTCTTAAGCAAAAGATAGATGTTTTTGACAAGCTAAAGAACTGGAAAGCCTTGGTGTTCATGGAGGAGATGACAGACAGAGATCAGGTGAGGGAACTGAGTTATTCTGAGTAGGGCTGTGTTGATTTGAACAAGGTTTTGATCCATGGAGAGCTCACGGGTAAAATGTTATCACTCACAGGCGAACACAGGTACTTTCATTGGTCAGACAATAACTAACATTGGCAACAGGAAGACTAATTTTGGTCAGGAAGGAATCGACGTCAGTAGAAGGGATACCGGTGTCAGCCAGGGAGATGATGTTGGCAGTTAGGGTCAACGCAAGGAACTGACATCAGTTGGTTGTAGATTGGGAGATGATCGTGATCGGTCACTAGGATAGATGGTGGGTGGATAACAAGCTATCAAGGAGTCTTAAACACCCATATGGAGGTTAGAAAGGGTAAGTGAACCTCATATTCATTGTTCACCTTCTTTATATTGCTTATTGATGGTCAAGAACTAGGTAGACGTGAAGAGGCAATGTAGGTAGAATCCAAAAATAGTGGGAGCTTGGCATGGATGAGGAGTGAGTCCTTGGAGAAGAACCAAACAAGTATTTGTTGGTGGAGTTGTCAACTTTAAGAAAGCACTGGATGAGGGATGGATTCCCAAGTTAAATAAGAGAGTGGATGGATACGTGAGACAGAAGGCCAAGGTATATGGTCTTGAGCAAGTTGTAGGGCAATGGAGGTTTAACTATTGTGTTTGTCTTACCAGGTGGATGATGAGTCACGACATTATCCAGTTACTGTATGTGGGTAATTTTCTAGCAAATTTTGTACATATAGGGATTTGCTGAGCTAAGGGTAAGGTTAGTTTAGAGGTATGTCAAGAAGAATTTAAAGTAGTGAAATTCTTTGGCATAAGAGACATGGAGATTTTGTCTCCAGTGGGAGCTGATGTGAAGATGGTGTTGGCAGAGTTCATGATGCAGGATGCAAAATTAGAAAGCACACCAAGGGCTAGACAGTTCAAGCTTAGCTTGGAATAGGGTTCGAAATTACATGAGGTCTAGCGTAGACCTGAGTTTTCCCAAGCAGTGGGAGTTGTTAGAAAATTTGGAGCCAACTCAGGAAATAAGTACTGGAGGGCAATTCAGTGGATTCTTAGAGGGACCAACAATAGGTGCACATGCTATATAGGGTCAAGTTATTTTCTATAGGGGTTTGTAGATGTGGATGTAGCAAGAGATTTGGATGACAGGTAGAGCATCACAAGGTGTATGGTGGTTGGTATTTAGGATTAAGCTTGAAGAGGGATACAAGCCAGGGAATAAAATTAGATGGTGTACAAATATAGGTACAGTTGTATCTATTTATCTCCAAGTGGGAGATTGTTAAGGTGTGGAGCTAAAAGCTTCAATTGGTACAAAAATGGAGGAGGTTGCTGAGTTCTAGGGAGACTGGCATTGGCAGATTGTAGTGTAGAAGGAAACCAACATCAGCAGGCATGAGCTGAAGACAACTGACATCGGTAGGATGTCGGCTGACGTTGGTCACCTCTAGGTAGACAGGGACCGATGTTGATCACCTGTGGCAGTTCCAAAACTGTTCATTACATGCACAGTTAGTTCATTGAACTAAGATTTTACATGTAAAGGCTAATTATAGTCTTGAGTTGCGTGTTTAATTATTGTAATTAGGGTAGTCTAATTATTGTAAGCATGAGATCTATATATGGACTCATGGGCTGTATTGTAAAAATTGTAGCTAGAGAGTAAGAGAGCAAATAAGCTCCTTCTGAGAGAGGAGAGCAATGGTGTGTTCCTCCTAGTGCCACAGCACCAAGGTGGGTGCTGGTTTGGAGAATCATAAGGGTTCTTTATATTTATATGATCTTGGTTAGCAGGTGAGCATGGCTTCTTTTGGAGATCTACAATGGTGAGTAAGGTCTAGTGATTTACAGGTAGCAATAGAGAGCAGGAGATCTACTTAGAGTATGATTGTGTACTTGATGTACTGACAGCGTGTTAGTAACTGGTTAGAGAGGTGAACATCAATTCTATATTGGAGTTGATTGTTGGGACTGAGAGAGAGAGGGAAGAATGTCTTGAGGTGTGGCAAAACTTTGAGGTGGAAGAAGAAGTGGCATCTTCTTTATTGTATATTCTTTTGAGTGATTATTAATACAATTGTGTATTGTCTCTCATATTCCTGTGTTGTTTCATATTTCTAGTTACTTATTGATTTTGGTTAAATTCCATGTTTAGTTGCTGATACAAGAAGTAATCATATGTGCTCTATTGGTGGAGCAAGATCCTGACATTGTCCTCTTTCAAATGATAATTCAACTCTCTCAACTTAAAACAGTGAATCTAGGAATAATTTAGGGATTTTCATACATCTTATGTATTTTTTAAGGTTTAGCTAATATTTAGTGGTAGAAATTAGGTTTTAAAGATGTGATTTGGTGACTTATATTGTATTTTATCTTTTATTTATACCTTCATATGTTAGGGTCCATAAAATATTTTGATCTGATATGTTTGCGTATGTGGCATCTCCTTAACACACTACTTATTTAATTTCAAAATGTAACCATTATCACTTTAGACATGTGTCATCATCTCATGCCCCCTAGAAACTTTATTGAATTTTCTCCATCTATTTCATTGGAAGAATCCTAGTCTTGAATTTCAACATGACCATTGATTTATTATCTGGGGTTCTAATATTGTCATACTTTGTATCTCTTCATGCTTTTTATGTACCCTACTATCAATCTCCATCTGGTTAGCATTCTTATACTATGTGGTAGCCTAGAATGCAATCTAGTCTCATTGACTTTTTGAATTTATTCACACTATCGATCTCTACCTACATGATTGAATGTGCATAATTGATCTTTGATTTATATGATCAATTGTGCATCGTTGATTTGTTGAGTAAATAATCAAATGTTGATTATTGATCTTCTTTTGATTCACTATGATTGTGACACATGTCACCATTATGTTCCTCATAGCATCCTTTGACTTTGAGCTTACCACTAGATCTCCATTTGTATTATTGAATGCACACTATCAATCTTTGAACTTGACTTATTGACCCTAGTCTTCAATGTGGATCATTGATACAAATCTTTACATAATAATACACACTGTTGATATTTGATAGACTTTGAGAGATCAATCATGTTCCCTTAATCTTTAATCTGATCAGTCAAGACTTTGATACTTGGTAGCCCTATGTTCTTTAGTACCTACAAATAGTAAAATCAAATAATAAATGGTCAGGACATATAAAGTCTTAGAATAAATTTTAGACTAAAGTTGTAATGAATTAATAAACTCAATAAAAAATTAAGCTAAAATTAAACTAATACTAATGTGGTATAAAGTGACCCATCAAAATATGAATCCAAAAGAATTTAGGCTAAAGTAATTCAGATTAAGGTTTTTAATGTCATTTAAACTTGGATTCAAATGGAACCATATTAGTTAACCAACTTATTGTCAAATCAACATTGAAACATAAACCTTATTAACATCTGTTCATTCTAATGAAGATCCATTGATACTAAAATATGGAAACATATGAGCCAAATGTTAGAAACATTAGATAAAATCAAATAAAATGAATGTACTAACAAGTCAATGTAATCTAGATCAAAACATGATATTCAATTATTCACTTTGATCAAGTTGAATGCCTAATTTATAGCACAATTTGAAAAATTGAACAAGGATACTCATTTTTTATAAATGGGGGTATGTTGACCTCAACACATGGGTAGTTATATAATAATTTCAAATAGGTATACCAAATTATTTTAGATGAATACTTAGGTTTATCTCATATTTCTACCTAGATTAGGTCATCAGGTGTTATATCTATTTTGTACTATCACATAGGTTTTTTCCCATAAATAACATGATATTACTTTATTTCATAATCCATATACACCAAAATGTGATATTAAGTGCATGGAAAATGCACACGACCACCTCCTTACTGAATTTTATCCCTGTTTCATAGAAGGATTGTAAATTCATCTCATTTTCTATAGTGTATGCACTAGATTTATAATCTTCTATTTTATACCAATTTTTACATAATTTTTCAATAGAAATGAATATTATTCCAAGTGTAACAATTGATTCACTATTTTTCACAATTTATTTAGTATAATTATCATTTGGAATTCAAACAAGGATTCCAAACTACTCTAATACTTGGTTATATAATGATAGAGTTAATAACACCTTTGTTTATAAACTAAACTATCTTTTAAATGAGGATTAGGTAATTCATATTCCTATTCAAGTGTTTTAATGAATAAGAAAATATCCAAGGATCCTACCATGTATAGTCACCATTTGTGCACCTAAAAACACAATGGCTCATATAACCAATCAAATGTATTCATTCCTTGTTATTTTATCTATAAGTTTATTTGTATTTACTTTAAAATTTTCATATTAAATAAGGATGGATTAATACATGTTTAATTCCAAGTTTACATGAATCATAATTCAGCATGTGGCCTACATTCAAAACTATTCTTTAGAGGTAAGTTTAAGTATAAATATTTTACTTTTACTATTGTAATTTCACTTTTGATACATTATTAGAATAAAATAGTTTAAAATGTAGATAAATAGATTAACATTTATTTATAAAATAATTCATTTGTGATTTTTCCTTATAAACACTTAGCTCATGCTTGAATCCATGGCATGCTAAAAACCATTCCTTAACTCCTATATGGATTATCCATTCCAAAAAATAAATAATGATCTTAATATGTCATTATTTATCTTTCTAAATATCTAAACCTCATTGTATAATTATTTTAAACATACATCTTAGTTGTACTTGTTTTTAAAATAAGGTCACTCTTTTAATACAATTTCACTAGGTGATAGTGTCTAATTTCACTAGTAGTGTCCTCTTACCAAATAATGGGAAGTTTATAAAATTGAAATTCACCCAAAAATTCATCCCAAACATTTTAAAATTCACCTCCAAATCACTTATAAAATTATCAATATACATTCACATTTTTTCACTAGAAGCTCTTATGATTGAAAAGCACCAAAATATCTAACTTCACATTGAGATAAAATTACATGGCTTTTTCTATTTTATATTCCACATAGTGATAGTAGACCTAATTTGTGTTTGAATACACCTCCAAGGTATAAATTCATTTTTTAAGGACTTAATAACACTAGGATTGCACCATCATTTAGAAGTACACTAGTATTTCACACATACCATTGTAGCATGGGAGAACTATATGGAGGTTGATCCCTATTTAGAGTATTGGTAAGTATGCAATACTCAACACAAGGGGTTTTAAGGTTAAACACAAATTAAAATTCTAATCCATTTTATAATATATTATTCCTTGTCCAAATGACTTATTAAGATAGTATTTCAAGTGAATAATAAGGTTCTAAGAAGCTTTTGAAATGAATCATACATACCCAATCACACACATAGAATCAATAGATGATGGTGCACAGTTTGAAACATTTAATGACTATTAAAATTCTATTAAATTATAATTATACATTAGAACACTATCAAAATATTGCATTATTTTATTCTATTATCCTCTTCCTAGACTCAAGTGAATCCCTTTCTCAGATTGATAGTGTCATCATATAGTCATTTTTATAGTTGTAGTTATAGTCATATACATTTTATTTCCATCTAATTTATATTTCATTGGTATATTCCATTTTTAGAATATATATAAATTTAAAACATTTTAAATTAGTTGATCTCATTTACTACATATTTTTAGCATTTCGATTATAGAAAATATTTTTTTTAATTAGGATTACAATTCACTCAATCCACAGATTTGATAAGACACAAGAAAATAATAATAATACAAATGAACCTTTTTAGTCATTATAAAAATGTGTCAATATTTTTTTTTATCAATAAAAGTGATTCAATAGTATGGAAGGAACTTTTTAGAATTATGTCTATCATGGTTCACATTTAGAGTGGGTAACTGCCAATTTTATGAACTTTCATAGTTTGGATTCATTTTGAATTTGAATCTTAGGTCTACCAAAAAATAATTTCAATGATAAATATTAACCATTCAAATCATTAATATTTCAATCACGTGTGAATCATAGTAGATGAGGGATGGAATTTCTTAAAATATGATGATTGATAATTATTTTAATTATGTCTAAAATGGTTCACATTTAGAGTGGGTGGTTACCCACTTCATAAAATTTCATAATCTGAATTCATATTTATTTTCAATAATTATTTTACCAAATATGAAATTTAACAATACATATGATCCATTGTAGGAATTATTAGTGCATGTAAGTGTGAATTGTAGTGGATGAGGAATGAAATTTCTTTAAATAAGATGATTGATACTTATTTTCTCTATGTATACAATGGTTCAAATTTAGATTGGGTAGCCACACAATCTAATAACTTTGATAGGTTGATTTCATTTTGAATTTTAAACCTAGTTATACAAATAATTAAATTCAAAGATACATGTAAACCACTACATCCATAGTCAAAGTATGTATCAAGTTATTAACATCCATTTTCATTAAACTTTCAGTGATTCAAATTTAGAGTGGGAAATCAACCACAATAAATATTTTCATAATTATTTTCATATTTAATTAAAACATTTTACATATATTTTTAAATTTATTTATGGGTAGATCTAATCTTCAAATTTAAAATGAATTCACATTGTGAAAGTTATTAGATTCAATAATTGCCAACACTAAATGAGAACCATTGAATGAATAGTGAAAACAAATGTCAATCCTCCTATTAAATAATTTACATTCATCAACCATTAGGACATATTCATATTTGAACATTTCTTGCAATGTGAACTATTACATTAATAATTAAAATAAGTGTAAATAATATTATTTTTTCCTAAATCAAATGAGATCAAACATTATGACATTCACTTTTTTAACTTTCAATGATGACAATAAATTCTCTTAAAAGACAAATATGAGTTTTATTCCAAAAAACTTAAAACTTAGAAACATAGCACAAAATAAACAACATGAATAAAAAAAAGAAAAAACATTTATTAATTGAAATGTGAATAAAATCTCACAACTGATGGAGTCAAAACGTCCTAAAATGTATTTGAAATGGATATCTTCATTGAAGAGGAAACACAAATTATAATAGAATGAAATTATGTGATAATTGATCAAAAAATGAAGAGCGAAGAAGGTTATGTAGTGGGTGATCTTCAATAATTCAATTTTTTTCTTAGGTGGGAAAAATGAAATGGTCGTGTAGATACTACTTAGAACTAGAAAGGATGTTTTTGGGTGACAAGATTGACTCTACTTAGGAAACGAATGACCCATGATCCCCAAAATTATCTTTGGTGGATAAGTTGAAAGTCAAAATTCTAGTAGGACATGACCTTTTTAATTTTCATATTTTCTTGAAAGTGGAGAACAATGAGCTTTTTATTCTTATTCTTGACCCAATGGTGGAATAGGATGATGTGGAACTGGCCAAAACCAACCTATTTAAGGTGAATGGTTTCTAACCTAATATTGAATCTTTCCATAGCTATACAAAATCAAGGTGGAAACCCAAAGGACACCTAAAGGTGGTTACTTTTGCTAGGAATTTTTTCTTGGTCAACTTTTATTTGTAAGAGGATTGCATTAAGGTTCCCTCTAAAGGGCCCCAAGTCATGGGTAAAGCAAGCATTGCTATCAAAAAGTGGAAGGCCAAGTTGAATCTCAACAACACCACCATGGATGATGTCCCAATGTGGGTCCTTATTCTTGAAATCCTTTTGGAATATTATCACCCAAAGGTAATTATAGGTATCATCAGGTATCTAGGGAAACCCATAACCATTGACATGGTAACACTCTCCCACTAAAAAATGGTTGCATCTCAGGTGCATGTTTTTATACCTATTAACAAGTCCCCTATGAATAAGATAAAAATCAAGTTAAAATATGGTGAATGGATGCAAAACATGGTGCATTACAATAATACATTCATCTACCCAAGTTGTAACATTCTAAGCCATATGATGAGGGACTATATTAAGAAATGTTAAGTCCCCTTCACACCTAAGCACACATGGACTAAGAAAATGATGTTAAGGAAGGATAAACAAATTGAAAAACCTCTCAAAATATATTCTCCTAAATATTCTCCAAGTGTTATGTTGATTGGCATCCTGAAAGGTATTTCTTATAATAACCCTTTTACTCCTCTTGATTTGTTTGTTGACTCAATATCCATGAGTGAGAAGGTCTTCCCTCAAGTGACCCTCCTTGGACACCCATACCCATTCCCCTACCTCCATCTCCCTTAAAAATCCCCTGGGACCACCCTTCTTACTCCTCCTTATCCTCCTCTTCCCTCCCCATCCTCACACTAAGATTTTATCACCCCTCCCTAGAATGTCACCTTTCTCCTAGGTGACTCGAGCCTCACCCACCCTTGCTCCTCTCCTCTCCCCTTCCAAACCTAGTGCATCTCTTCCTCCCCCTTATTTTAACCTTGGGTACCCCCTCCCCCATTTTATCCCTTGTGGACCCTTCTTTCCCATCCTTCCCATCCTTCTCACTCTTTAGATTTCCTCCATTCACTTAAGATTACCTCATCCTTTGAGTCTACTCAAGGTCTAGTTTTGAAAAGACCCTACTTTGCTAGCTTGGATTGTGTCAATTTTACCCTTATAAAGGACACCACATTTCTCCCTTTTGAAAGTCTTTAGATCCCAATAAATATTGAGGACAATGTTTCAACACTAAATCTCCTCCTCATGAATTAATCCCAGACAAAGGGTTTACCACAAACTCCAAAATTATAAAATGGAAAAAAATAAAACTAATATTGGATTCACCCCAAAACTAGTGGGTAGGACACCCAAAATGGTCACAAAGAATTTAGAAATGGATAAAGATATATCAAAGGGTTCCCAACAAACCATTAAAATCTAGTGGGATAAGAAATGAAAATCTTATCTTGGAGTGTCAAGGGTTTAAAGAGCCATAAGAAACAAAGGACCATTTATAATCTTATTAAAAGAGTTGACCCTACTATTCTTATTATATAGGAAACCAAAAGTTTTAAAATTATCGTAAGATCATGTGCTACAAAAAAGTGGAAAAAATCCCATGTTTTAGCTTCAGACTCTAAAAATTTCTTTGGAGGCTTGGCTATTTTTGGGAATCCATAGTTCCTCAAAGGAAACCTTTTATGGAATAAAAATTAATATATTTCCATGATTTCTAGATACTTAGATATCAATGATGAATGGATCCTCTCCAATGTCTTTGCTCGAAATGTCAAATCCACCAAAAATAATTTATGGGAAAACCTACTGACCTTTTAAAGGACTTGTTATAGTTAGAATTGGATTGTTGTTTGGGATTTCAATACCTCCTTACTCTTATGGATAAAAGAGGGGGGCACATTGATTTCATAAAAAGCATGCTAAAATATAGTGACTTCATTGTAACTATTGGTTTAGTGGATATGGATCTAAAAAAAAACCCATTCACATGGTCCAATAGAAGAATGGGTGAAAAATTGATCCCAAACTAGCTTGATAATGTTTTTAAGTCCTTAAACTAGCATATCCACTTCTCCAGTAGGCTCTCATCCCTTCACATAATTAGGTCAAATCATAATCCCTTGATTTTTGAAGGAAAGAAAATCTTGAAACCTAAATTTAGTCCTTTTAGATTTGAATACATGTGGTTTCATCATCCTAATTTGATGGAATACTTATGGGAATGGTGGAAATAATCATTATCAGGTTTATACATATTTATTTTGACTAAAAAAATAAGATTTCTTAAAATTAAGCCAAAAATATGGAATAAAAAAGTGTTCAGTGACATCTTCCTACAAAATAGGGCATTAGAGGTAGAACTATTGATAACAAAATATCTATGTGCTACCAAAAAAAAAACATATACAATTCAAGGAAAAATAAATTATGTGTTAATTCCACAACCTATAAACAAAGGAAGAAGCTTATTGGAGACAAAATCACATGTGCACTTGGTTGAAGGAGGGCAGATAAGAATATGAATATTTTACATCATTCAGTAATGAGACATAGAATTTTTAATAAAATTTCTAAATTATAAATAGAAAATGGGTTAATCAGTAGATATTATGAGGAGATCTCTCACCATAAAATTAACTTTTTACAAAACCTTCTTATAAAATAAGGTCATCTAGATGAACAACTTATGGCTAGCACATTGAATAACTTTGACAAAGTTATTTATGATACTTATAAAAAATCACTCTCTAAAGTCCCTTACGAAGTGGAGATAAGAAGTGAAGTCTTAATGATGGAAGATGTATGCAATTTGAAATTCATCATGTCTATAAATCAATCCTATCTCAAAGAAGATTGAACATACCCATATTTCCGATTAGAGATACCCTTATTAAGTGGGATCATGACCAATATGCCAATATACTAGACCTAATTAGGGGATCACTTGTCACAACACATCATGATAGGAAGGGTTCCAAAGCCTATATTCTAACATAATCACACAACAACCCTAATGGATTCCTAAGGTTTAAATAATTCAGTCTATTCTAATAGCAAGAAAGTAAAATATAATTTATTACACACCAAATATTCTGGCATAATGTGGGGGTTAGAATCAATAAAACAAACATGTATAGGAAACTTCAATCAAATTAAGTATGAGTAACACCGTAATACACAAAATATGAAAGATATAACTATTTGAGCCAACACTTATGTTACTTTTATCTACTAAAAGAGAGGAGAATAAAGTTAGAATATACTTACCTAAATGTGAACCCATTGACACTCAATATCTCCCTTGGTTAAAGGGGATTTTCAAGAGGTTGTCTTGGTTTGTATATATAACTAAGAAAGGCTATAACCTCCAAGACTTATCCACAAGACTATTTATCCAAATAAGAAACCTAAGCTAAGTTTACTCAAGTAGAATGGTGGAAGAGTAGATTTTCAAGAACCATGAGTGAATAATAAATCTTTATTGCACATATGAATAATGACTAAAATTATCTTTTATATATAGGTAGATCTTGTCCTTAATCCTTCTAAGAACATCAGCTATATAAGGTTAACCTAGTTGACCCTATGTGTTACTAATTACAATTTACTAGTTTTGAGTTAGGCTAGCCAAAGGGATAACATGCTAAGAAATTAAATAATATCCCTAAACTATACCAGGTTGACCCAGTCAACCCAGTACAACTAAATATCCAAAAGGAGTTTAAGAAAAGAAAAGGAAGAATGGAAAGAGGAAAAGAGTAGAGGAGTACTCAAGGGAGGATAAATAGCTTAGGGAAATATTTTAAGATATGGTTAGATTGGTAATAGTGTGTCAAAAAGGGAAAACAATCCTAAAAAGCACCAAAGGTATACCCACCCCTTTCCTAATGTACCCTTTAGGGTGTGCACTTAGAGAGCTTGAGTCTCAATGGGTTTTTGCAAGATGTAAAGTGTTAGTATTTGATAAAAGTTAAAAATATTATGTGTATACATATGCCCCACTCAAATCTCATCACATGTCACTAAGGTGAAACAAGGGATGGTGCTTTGAGAAAAAACATAGTAACACACAACATTGATGCTAAAAAAAAGTTGTAATATTTTAAATAAAAAAATAACTAAAAGTAAATGAATGAATAGGAAAACTAATATAAAAAGTAAATAATTAAAAAGTAAATGTGATATGTACCTTGAATGATGTTTATCATCGGATGGTTGTTTGTTGTATTGTTAGTTTTGATTGTGTATGGAATAGAGAATACTTTTGGAAAACCCAAGAGTACAAAACTAAAGAGCAAAATCAAACAAATACAAGAAAATATAGGATAGTTGGTGCTATGAAGACATGACATACTTGGTAAATTTGGCAATTTGGGGTGATAGGTGCTATGTCAGACCAAATGACCAAGTCAAAAAATAAGAGTAAATTGGGTAATTTAATATCCAAGGCAAATAAGGAATGGAAAAATCAAAAAATATATATTTAAGTAAGAAAGGAAAACTCGCCAAGTTAAACCAAGGATACATGTCAAACAAGATGGTAAAACAAAATTAAATCAATGGTAAAGAGATAAAAATAAAATGTTAAAACAACATTTATAAGTGAGTAGTAATAATACACATCTCACTCAATAATGGAAAAAGGATGCATCAAATAGAAAACAACATTGTCAAGTGAGAAGTAACAATCCAACCACACTCAATAATAGAAAAAGGGTATGAACTCAAGTTCCCATAATAGCAAGATGAAAAAAAACAATAATAAATTGTAAAAGGAAAGTAAAGTCTAGGAATGTAATATCATGGTGTAAACAAAGAAGAATTTATAGTTGATAAAACATGTTATTTCACTCTAAGGATAGATAAAATGAAAATAAAGTAGTTCTAGCATGTTTTTAAGAGGTGAATATGAAGGAATTAAAGAATAAGGGAAAAATGATTTGGAATCATAATTTGTCTATCAAGGGGGAAATGAAATGGGTGGATGGGATAATGAAGGAAAAACCAAGGTAGATGAACTCTTTATCAATGTCAAGACATTCAAATTAAGTTTGTCAAAACAAGAGAACCTTCAACCTTAAGGACTATGAAGAACTTATCTTAGCTACACAAATATTAGGTCAATAAATGGAGTATACAAATCATCTCATGAAGGCTAAATGCATGAAAATTAAAATGTGTCTAACTCCCCATGATGTGTTCCCAATTCTATAGGACCCCTTACGAAGTCTTCAGTCTACTACAAAGATTGGGTACTTGCATGAGAAAGTAGGTAGCACCAAAAGATTTTTTTATTATCCTCTTCTAATCTACTGGCCTATCATACCCTAAAGGACCTCAGCTCTACCTTAGGACCAATTTTGGAGTTTGAGCTTCAACTAGAAGAAGGATCTGTGCTTTGAATAACAAATTTTAATGTGATTTGACTTTTAAGAAATTTATATTTGCTTTTTATATATAATTTCCTTTTGTTTAAATGATTAGGCTTTTAATTTTCTTGATGGATTTTTCTATTCCTCCTTCATACTAATTTGTAAAACTAAACATGGGTGATAAAGATGACTTTCATTTGAATACTTGGAACAAAGTTTCTAAGAGAGATAACATAAAAGAGCATGGGGTCTAAGAGTCTCATAAATCTAGGTGAGATAAAAGTGCTATCTTGACTTTGACCTTATTTTATCCAATGGAGAGATGAAAGGAAAGGGAAATCAATAGTAATGACACATCAAACTATTTAAATTACTTCAAATTGTAAAAAAATGTGTCAAAGGATAAAAATGGATACAATGACAATAAAGTGTGATTTATTATCATAAGAAAGAGGGAAGTGGAGCAAAACATGCTAACATAGATTGTTGTGTAGAATTTATCAAGCAAAAGAAGCAAAAGTTAAAATTTGAGAGCAAGGATCAAGAACATGAAAATGATGGTAATTTTATGAGGATGGATAGGTATTAACCATATTCTTATAAAGAAAATCATAAAAGATAAACCCATGAGGGTGCCAATAAGCAAGAGAAAAAGTAAAATGCAGTAAGCAAATAAATGGTGGTATTATTAAGAGGGATTTCAAGTCCTATCCATGGTATTACAAATCAAATCACAAAAGAAAAACCCAAAGGATGCCAAACATCATTGGAAAGAAGTAAAAATGAAAGAGAAAAATAGATAAAAGATGGTGGTTTTGTGAGGAATGTCAGGTCCTATATATGGTCTTATAAAGAAACTCAAAAAAGAAAATCCAATGGGTGTAAAAGACAAGCTAAAATGCATGAAGATAAAAAATACTATGGTACAACAAGAAACCAAAAGACCAAAAGGGAGGACTAAAAGTTTGAAAAAATAAGGAAACTATTGGAAAGGGAGAGACCCATGCTTAGGTAACTTACAAAAAATACTAGATAGATATAGATGGAAAACATGACAAGAAGTAAATGTTTAGGAAAATTAATATTTATGGAATTGAGCATTGGCGGGCTCTTTGGAAACATGGTCTTCATTGGTTTGAAGATAGTAATTGTTAGGACCAAGAATGTCTTTAACTAAATATTATCCACACCATTTTTAGGCATATTTACCTTCTTTATCATGGGTGTAATCTAATTTAAGGACAAGATCACTAACATTAAAAGTGAAAATTTTAACACATTTGTTATGTTGTTAGGAGATGCAAGCCTTGTATTGGCACTTATGTTGTAAGTCAGAAAGACAATTTTCATCAAGAAGATCTAGGGAATGAAGGTGAGCTTCATGTAATTATTCATCAAGAATAATTCCATGAAGAGATATACAAAAAGAGGGAATCTCAACTTCTAGAGGAAAAACTAACATAGAACCATAGACTAGAAAAAATGGAGGTGCCCCAGTGGTAGTGTGTATTCTAGTTCGATAGGCCCAAAGTGTAATTTAAATATAAATATTCCAATCCATGAGGGTTTCATGAATTATCTTTTGGATAATTTTGTTGAGAATTTTATTATTGGTCATAGCTTGACCATTGAATTATGAATGAGAATGCATGGAAAACTTATGTTTCATCTTAAATTTGTTTCAAAGTTGTTTAACATGTGTGTTTTTGAAATTACCACCATTATCAAAAATGATGGTATGGGGAACACCAAAGTGGAAAATAATTTGGGTAAGAATAAATTTGGAAATGGTAGGACTAGTGATGTTAATGAGGGGCATGGATTCTACCCACTTGGTAAAATATTTAGTAGCAGTGATGATAAAGACATGCCCATCTTGGGAGTAAGGAAGTTTACCAATGAGATCAAATCCCCATGTGGAAAATGACCATGGATACATGATAATTTGAAGTTTAGTAGGAGGTTAATGGATAATATCATCATGAAGTTGACAAGGAGTACACTTTTTAGCATATTCAATTTCATCCATTTCAAGAGTAGACCAAAAGTAACCCATACATAGACATTTTAATTTTGTAGCATGTCTACTATAATGACCATTAAAAATGCCCCCATGTGCTTTTTTAATAAGAGGAGGGACCTCATATTGCATAACACAATAGAGCGAGGTAAATTTAGCATTGTGATAATAAAGGATGTTGTGTCAAAATAAATACTTGAAAGCTTGTTTACAAATGTGTGTCTTTTCATGAGAGTTTTAGTTAGGAGGATAAGTTTGGTGTTCTAAAAATTGAATGATGTCTTTATACCAAGGGCTTTGTATAATGATAATAGCCTCAATATGATAAATAAGCAAATCTATTGGTTGAGTTAAAGATGAAGATTTTATTATTTATATAAGAAAAGGAGGATAAAAAATAAGTTTATGTGGATGAAACAGAGAAGTTGAAGAGGCAAGAGAATCAACAATGGAATTTTGATCTCTAGGAATAGGCTCAATAGTGAAAGAGATAAAATACATAGAAAGAGTTGTTGTAATTTGATGATATGTAGTAAGGTTCTCAATTTTACATTGGTAAGTGGCTCCAACATTGTTGAGATTGAAGGGAATTTTGACATAAAAATAGATGCCCCATTCTATGGTGAAATTAGTATTATGTTGGTCCTTAAGCACGATATGAATCTGATTATATCTCAAGAAGACATCCATAAGAGAAAACATTTTGTAACAAACTATGGAATAAATGATGGCATTTATTAAAGGTAAGGGAAAACTATCCTTAGGACAAGAAAGATCAAGGTTGTAAAAATCATTACAAATGTGAATGACCAAAGTGACTTTCTTCTAAGTGGGGATAATGCTGGAAACCCATTCAGAATAATCCACTATTTTAATAAATTTAGCATCAAGTAATTTTATTATTTCCTTATAACATAAGGTTGAAACATTAGGTATGAATTTTCATTGCTTTTGACTACAGGCTTAACATTAGGATAAATAATGATGTTATACACCACAATGTTAGGGTTAATGTTAGGCATGTCCTCATAAGACCAAGTGAAAGCTTCATAATATTTATCAAATAATAATCTAAAATTATCATGTTCAATAGGTGAAAGCTCTCAAATAATTATAATTAGTTGAGGAAAAGATGGGGTACCATATTCGATGCAAGTGGTTTCTTCAATAAGCATGACATTACAATATTGAAAGTGGTATGGTGCATTAGGTAAGGATGACATTAGATTTGTTTTAGGATCAATTCTAGCAATGAAGTTGTTGAAGAGAGGAGTTTTAGTTTTGAAAATTTGAAGTTTATGATGTTGTCAGGGAAGTTGAGGTTCCTAAGCATGAAGTAACTCAATAATAGACTCATCACTAGGAAAGGTAAGAAGAGGACCATAATATTTAACATATACATTAAGATCAAGAATTTGATTTTGATAGCTATAATACTCATAATGTATCTAATGGACATTGGTTTCTTTAGCATCAAGTGTAATTTAAGGAGTAAAAGAAGTAAATGGAATATAAGAGATTAGTGTGTCAGTGGATTTGATGATGGGAAAAGGATTAGAAGCAATGATTAGATCTAAAGGTGTAGATGATTCTAGAGATTTGGAAGGAATAATTTGTTTTACCACATAAGGAGGATTTATAGAAGTCACATGACCCTCAAGATCTAAGGTATGATCCAAAAAAATGGTATGGACATCCTAATTAAAAGCATGAATTTGGGCTAAAGTTTTCTAGTACTGTTGGACATCCAAATCTCTAGATTGAGCTTGGGCCATGAAATAGTTTTTTTCATATCTTAGATAAATTATACAATATTGAAATTTTAGTAGTGGTGAATGTATTAGTTTGGATCCACTCTTTTTAAATATTACCAAATGCTTTAATAAATGAGGTAGGGTCTTTAGTCCCATCATATTTGATAGTTGGAGATATGTTACCAATATCAATGGAAATGATGAAGTGAGATAAAGGCTCATTTTGAATGTTTTGAAACATCTTTTTATTCATTATGGATTGAGGAATAACATTACCCAAGGTATTCCTAAAAGGTTGAGAAAAATAATTAGGATTGTCTTGAGGATGAATAGTTAGAAGTTGATTAGCCACGTTGATTAGAGTTGTTGAATTTGCATCATCTGGTTGGTATTAAAAATTTTCATAATGTTCATTTGTTGAATGACTTGGGATAAAATTTGTGTTTTATCAAGAAGTGGGTTGGTGTTTTTAATTATGATCACTCCCCATATTGGTATTAGGGATAGGATTGGAAGAAGAAAGATTACTAGTCGAATTGTTAAGTAAACTTGTATCAATCACTTCCACATTATTTTGAAGATTTTAATAATTTTATTGGTAAGTATACAAAGGATCATATCCATCAACTTCATATTGAGGTGACATTGCACCATATTACAATTCATAGATGAAGGAGGAAGAGAGGTACCCAAAGAGTTATGGTGATTTTGGGAGGAAAAGAGAGGAAGAAATGAACATCCCACATAGTACCTAAATGGATTCAAGCTATCCAAGAAGAACTTGATAGAAGATTTCATTTTGATGGAAGAGAGATGAAAAAATTACAAAATTGAAAGGATAAGTAATTAGATTGATAAATATGGAAAACAACATATAGTACAAGGTTGAATGGGTCAATCCAATATAGAAAACAAGGCTTGTAAACTGTACAAGGTCGATTGGGTCAATCAAGTATAGTGAAAAATGGTAGTAAAAGATGTAAAAGGATATACAAATCATATAGGGTCAATTAGGTTAATCTAGTATAGTGAATAGGAGCTAAAAAAGATACAGGGTAAACTAGGTTAATCTAGTACAATAGACATGGAGAAGGAGAAATATGATAACAAGTATGAATTGAAACAAGATAATTTTTGCAGCTAATCTAGGAAGGTAAGAGTTGAAATGAAACAAATAGGCAATTGGATCAATATTGGCCAATCCAATTAAGGCACACAAAACAAAACTTTGTACTAATGCTAGCTAATGAAAGTTTCTACACACATAATTGAGTAAAGAGAAAACAATCAAATTGAAATGTAAAGTGTTAACTAATTAGTCAAACTAATTTTTTATTAGATTATTAAGATATGATTTTTAATGTGATTAGAAGTTGGCTATAAGAAAGGTACTAGATAATAATCTAGGGATGGTTTCAGAAAGTTTGGCCTAAAAGGGACTTTAGTGTCAATGATATAAGCTTGATGTTGGGGCCTACCCCCTCACTTCACACACTATAGTGATAAGGATGTTAGGTGCTTAGCTAGAATATACCATTAACCATGCTTTATACTTAACTATATCATCAAGTTGGCTTCCCCCTTGGTGATGAAATCCAAGTAGGCTAGCTTAGGGTAGATAAAATGTTAAATTATTTTCTTTATATTATGTGATTTTGATATGTGTACATAAAATATAAATAGTTATACTAAGTGATTAACTAAAAATCCCCTAATTTTGATTGTGTGCACTATTATAATCATGTAAGAAATAAGAAAATAAAGGTGTGAACTAATTACTAATAGATATGAGGTTAATTTTAATTTGAAACAAGGTATAGTTTTGACACTATATTAATGAAATACAAAATAGGGTTGATAGAGTCAAACTTGTACTATGAAATCAAAGTGTGAAAATGAACTGGGTTGGCAGTGTTGATCTAGTTATTTTAGATAGCACACAAAATATAGAAATGGGTTGACAGTGTTGATCCAGTTGACTATGCAAGAGTAGTTTTAAAGACTACAAACTATGAAAGGAAAGATAGAAAATAAATGAATAGAGAGGTAGAAAGGAATCTTGGTGGACCAGATATGCAACGAAAGGAGATTGATGATGAATAACCTTAAATTATGCTCAAGAAACATGCAAACTAGGTCTATAGAATTGATCAATTTGTATATGAACCTACTAAAAAAGTGGTGAAACTATAAGGGGTCAATTGGGTCAACCTAGTAGGCTAAACTAGGTGTTTAAAAGGCTCAACACCTATACTAGGTCAACTAAATTGATCTAGCTTCCTATTCTTGGAAACCTATGCATAGATAAAAATAGTTGGGTTGACATAATCAATCTAGTATGTCAAAATATATGATCACAATGATGATCAAAAGAATGAGTAAAAAATGAAAAAATGAAAGAAATATTGCAAGGGTTAGTTTCATGTCAGGTTCACCAAAATGTATGTAATAAAAAATTAATCATATCTATAAATAAATTTTACCTCATAGAAGATAGAGCATACCTACACTTCCTATTGGGGATACACTTGTTAAGTAGGAGCATGACCAAATTGGGATCCACTAAACCTGATTAGGGGATCACTTTTCACAACACATCATGCTATGAAGGGTTACAAAGCCTATATTCTAACACAATCACACAACAACCCCCATGGAATCTTAAGGTTTAAATAATTCACTCTATTCTAATAGCAAGACATTAAAATATAATCTAGTATACACCAAATCTTGTGGCACAAAGTGGGGATTACAAATAATTAAATAAATGTATATAGGTAACTTCAATTAAAGTAAGTATGAGTAACACCTTAACACATAAAATATGAAAGATAGTAATAGTTGAGCCAACACATATGTTACTTCTACCTACTAAAAAAGAGGAGAACAAATTTATAATATACTTACCTAAATGTGAACCTATCGAGATTCAATCTCTCCCTTGGTCAAAGGGGATTTGAAAGAGGTTGTTATGGTTTTTAAGGATCACTAAGAAAGGGCAAAGCATCCAAGACTTATCCATAAGACTATATTATATAAATAAGAAACCTAAGCTAAGTCTCCTCAAGTAGAATGGTGGAAGAGTAGATTTTGAAGAAGCATGAGAAAATAATAACTTTTTATTTCACATATGAATAATGACTAAAATGATCTTGTATATACAGGTATATCCTATCCTAAATAATTCTAAGAACATTGGCTATACAAGGTCAATCCCATTGGCCTGTGTGTTTTTTATGATAATTTACTAGGTCTGAACTAGGTTAGCTAAAGGGATAACAAGCTAAGATAGTAAATAATACCCCTAAAATATATTAGGTCCACCTAGTCAACCTAGTATAATTAATTGTCCAAAAAGAGTTTAAGATAAGAAAATGAGGAATGAAAGGAGGAAAATACTAGAGTACTCAAGGGAGGATAAATAACTTAAGGAAATGTTTTGGGATCTAGTTGGATTGGTAATAGTGTGAAAAAAAGGGACAACAATCTTATGAAGCACCAAAGGTCTACCCACCCCTTTATCAGTGTACCCCTTAGGGAGTGCACTTAAAGAGATTGAGTATTGATGGGTTCTTGTAAGATGTAAAGTGTCAATATTTAATAAAAGATAAAAATATTATGTGTATATATAAAGATTCAAATCCCTAGGACTTTATGGCTTCCCTCATTTTTATTCCATAACTTTTGGGACATAGTTCACAAGGAGGTCGAGGTGGCTGGTAGAGAATTATTCCAATCCAAAGAAATACTTAGAGAAATTAATAAAAAAAAATTAGTGTTGATCCCAAAAATGTAGGGTGAAAATAATGTATAGGACTTCCATCCTATTAGCCTTTATAATACCATATATGAAATTTGCTTGATAGTCTTGGTAAAGTGAATGTAACATATTTTAGATAAAGTCATTAGAGAGTAATAGGGTGATTTTGTGGTTGGTAGATGAATAAAAAATGATATTATCCTAGTTCATGAATCCATTAACTCCATCTTTAAGTCCTTAAGGTATGGGATGTTCCTTAAGTTGTACATGATGAAAGATTATTATTAGGTCTCTTGGAGCTTCCTTATGATGATTCTAGAAAGGTTGGGATTTAATCAAGACATAGGAAGATCATCTAGAATTGCATAACCACTCCAAAATTTTCTATTATAATAAATGGGGTTCCAAAAGTGTTATTCTTATTTCCAGAGGACTAACGTAAGGAAACCCCCTCTCTCCATACCAATTCATCACTATTATAGAATGACTAGGAACGAGATTCTTGAAATCCTACACTTAGTCATTAATTAAAGTAATCTTATTAGAACTCAACACTGAGCCTATCATGCATGAATATTTTGTGGATGATACCATTATCCTATGGGAAACCTTCATGGAGGAAGCTAAATGCTTAAAATACATCTTAAAAACTATGAAGTTATTTCAAATTAGTGCATTAATTTTTGAAAAGATCTCATTTTTTCATTAACACTCCTTTCATTTAGTAGAAAATAATTTATAGAATATTGGAATGCAAGGTGGGAAAAATTCCAACAAGGTATTTAGGAATTCCACTTTTTAAAGGAAAAAAGGATTCTAAGCTTTGGATCTCCCTAATTGATAGAATTTAGAGGAATCTTGTAGGGTGGAAGGGACACATTCTGACATAGGTAGGTAAATACCATCTACTCAAAGCCTTGATTTAGAGTATCCCTATGTATTAAATGTCTATTTTTAGGATACCCTCCAAGGTGGCCACTAAAATTGAATAAATTCAAAAAAATATTATGGAGGGGAATTAAAGATAGATTGAGGTATAACCTCATATCTTGGTAAAAAGTATTTATACATAAATAAAATGGATGGATAGGTCTTATAAGCATTAAATTTATGAATAGGGCTCTGGTGGTGAAAATAGGATAGAGACTCATGAAGGAAGACAATGAATGGGAAAGAATTGTTAAATCCAAATACTTAGAAGGGCCAAAGTAGATTATTTTATATGGTAAGAGGGTCTTATGGATGGATATACATTTTGGAAAGCCCTCACCAATTTTAGTGATCTTGTAATTAAAGGCATAAAATGGAAAATTAGAAATGAAGAGAAAATTAGTTTCTAGGAAGACACCTGGATGTCCACTACCCTCCTCTCCTCACAATAGACTTGGACCATTTTTCATAAGGAATTCAAGAAAAGATAGAGATCAAAATTTAGAGAATATTTAGTGGTGAAGGAAGGGTAAAAAATTTGAATAACACTCCACACTAAATGATACATAGATGAAGAAGTTTGGGCAATCTAGACTCTTAACTCCTCTATTAGATAGATGCACATTTTTGCATTCTGAAAGGAAGATCATTTTATATGGGCTATTAAATATAGTGGTATCTACTTATCATTCTCAAAAAATGGCACCAACCTTAACCTAGAAAGATAATGGAACTCCTGGGAAGATCTTTGGATTAAAAATCTAACTCCTAAAGTCAATTTCTTCTTTAGGCTTACATCTTAAGATAATATCCTGGTAGTGGATAACCTATATAAAAGAGGATAGATAGTCCCCAATAGATTAAATTTATACATAAAAATTGAGGACTTTATCTATGACATGTTCCTAAATTTCCACTTTAGTTTAACATTTTTTGACTAGATGCTGAAGAAATTCAACCTTATTTGCGTAAAACTGAACAATGTGCTTGATCTCATAAAGCAATTGAAATCACCCTAGAATATCTCATCCCTAGAATTCCTATGGTACTCATCTATCCAAAATTAGTTTTGGATAATGTATAAATCCTAGTATTTTCTCAAATAAAAGGCACTAGTAGAAAGGGGTCTTTTTATGCCTCTGTTAGGCTATCACCTAAAATTGGAAAAATTTTCCTCCTATGGATAAACACCTAGGACTTTCTTCAGCAAAATTTATCTTCAACAAATAGGATGTGGTTTATAAATTAAGTTCCCCTCCAAATCTCTAATCTACAAGCACATAAAATGGAAGGCTCCCCCTGAAGGTTAGGCTAAATTAAACTTTGATGTTCCTTATAAAGGAAACCTAGGACATGCAGGTGGGTGAGGAGTAATAAGGGATTCAAAAATAATGTTGATATCTACCTACATGGAGTCTTTAAAAACTCAAACAAATCATCTTGATAAATCCAAAGAAGATTTTTGGGGCATCCAACTAGCCTCCAACCTTAAGTTAAAAAGAATCATTATGAAGAGTGATTATTTAAACATACTAAATGATTCTGATGTAAAAATGACCCCATTACACACTATAAAAGACATCATGTATGATTCCAAACAACATTTGAGGGGCATCGCAAAAGTCTAAATTATGCACACATATCATGAAGACAATGGGACGGTGGATCTGCTTGGTAATATAGGAGTATGACTCACTCTTTTAACGATTGGCCCAAAGGAAGTCACATTATCAAAAACATCTAATTGGATATATGAAATGAAATTATAGTGGGCTAGGATGGCTATCAAGTTGTCACACATGAGAACATCTCTCATCAAGAGATGGGTTTAAAAAATTAATATTTATCATTATGAAAGAGTGAGTTGGATTTATTGCCTAAGGATGATGTTATCATGTTTCCCATGTTTATTTCAAAACATTCAAACTATTTGTCTCTATAACCTATTAAACATCTACCTTGGGTCCACTAGAATAGAGCTAATTGTGGGGGGGGGGGGGGGTGATAGGGAGATATTAGAGCCTGCCTCATATTCTAAGGTACATGGATTAAATAAAGTATATAAAAAGTTATTATAAGGGGGACTCATCAAACTAATGTTTTGGATTGTTGATAATGATGATGATGTTGCAAGGGATTTCATTGCTAGATGGAATTAGTATATGGTGGTGATGTGAAAAATTAAGATTGAAGTCACAGAGGAATTTATATTTGAAGCCATGGGCATGAAATGCAAAGGGGAGAAGGATTATAAATAAAAGACTAAAAATTAATAACTCCTCCATCATTTGTTCTAGAAAAATGAGTTTATAAAAATGGATAAGAAGGGTTTCCATGGAGCTAATCTCTTGTGGCAATGGCTAGAGGTTTACCTCTAAGTTATGAGACACCTAACTCTTAAGGGTAAGTATCATTTAATTTTCTCCCACCACTTTTTTTTACTAAATAATTTTCATGGATATAAAATTAGCTCATAATGTCCTTGGAATGCACAACCCTTAACCACCAGGTTAATAAATCTAACCCCATACTCCATCAAAGACTAATATTACTATTGGTAAAACATGGTCAAACCATGTAAGGGAGGGAGGTCCTACTATGAGGGTCCTCAAATAAGGAGTAATACCTAGAGGAGGAAACTACCTCAGGATCTTACTTCTATTCTACTAGTACCCCCAAGCTAGCCTATCCAAAACCCCCACTGATGAAATCTCATTAAAGTTGTTTATCCCTAAGCCCAAACTAGTTTATCTATATGAGAGAACCTATGTGGAGTTAACTAGGAAGGGTAATTTTCTCCTATATGAAGAAATTAAAAAATAGAAATATTATTTATATATGTTCAACAAAAGGGTGCAAGAAGTCAGATTAAACCTAGCTAGTCTCATTTAGGAATGTAATGCCTTGTATAGGCAAGTAGACATGACTATTTAACATTTTGTCCATTCCATCAAGGAGAATCAAAATCATATTAAGTATCCTCTAAAGGTGATGGAGACCCCCCCCCCCACCTACCTAATATCCCTAGCATGACCCCAATCAATAAAACCCATTTTAAGGTATAGGGATAGAAAAGGCCACATATGATCCGCCCTCAAGATGATGCGAAAGGACCCAGAAATAAGAAGATATCCAAAAATTTTAATAAAAATTAGGGCTTACTTGAGAATATATATGAAGATGAAAAGGAACAACCGAAGGGTCCCCCCTCCTGATATTTTCTCTTTTGTTTTTGTTTCACTATCTACAAGGTTAACTAGTAAGTTTTTATTGTTTTTATTATTCAGCCTTGGAAGATTATTATTTTTTAGTATCACACTTTTGTGGTTCTTGTATCCTTGTAAAACTAGGTTTTTTACCCGATAAAATGAAAAAAAATATGTCTCAATCATAGTGGATGAGGGATATAAAATATTAAATCGTATGATTGACACTTATTTTTCACAATGTCTAAAATGTTTAATATTTAGAGTGGTTATCTACCCACTCTAAGAACATTCACATGATAAATTAATTTTGAATGTCAATCCTAGATCTACAAAAAAAAATACATAAGATACATTAGAATCATTATAAGTATAATAAAGTGTTAATCATAGTGTATAAGGGATGCAATTACTTCAAATATGATGATTACATCTTATTTACACTAAGTGCACTATAATTCATATTTAGATTAGATGTCCACCCACTCTAATAACTTTCACATGTTGAATTGATTTTTAATTTAAAGTCTTATTTTATCAGTAATTAAATTAAAAAATACATGTGAATCAATTCATGCATAGTGAGCTTTAATGTCAATTTGTTTACATCATTTTACATTATACATCTATTGGTTCACATATAGAGTTGGAAGTTACCCAATACAAAAATATTGAATCTAATGTTTAGTATTTACTGAAATGGATAATATATATTATCTAATTTATTTTATGGTAGAATTAAGATTCACATCTAAAATGAAATAAATAAGTGAAAATCTTAGGTCTAAAATAAATAAATTAAAATATACATGTAATCAATTTCAATCTTAGTGAAAATAGGATAAGTGAAACTTGTTTACACTATACCAAAGATGGTTCAAATTTAAAATTTAAAGCTTAGGTGTTAGGTCAAAAAATAAATAAATTAAATAATTCATGTAAATGACATTTGTTTTCATTATAAATACAATGGTTCAAATTTGTATTCAACACCAACCACTCCAAGAACATTTTTAGATTGGACTCATTTTAACTACAAAACCTTGATTTAATAATGAGTTAATTAAATAATATGTATAATCCATCATTTCCACCATTTTATTATGATGAGTAATAATTTTATCGCTATGCATTTAATGACTATAATTTATAGTGGGTGGATACCTCTTATAAGATATTTAGTAGGATATATTCCTTTAGAATATAAATCTTAGGTCTTAGATCTACCAAAAGAGAAATATGAAAATATCTGTGAACCATTACATATACATCATAAATATTATTATATTTATAAATATTTTTATAGGGAGAAACTTCTCACTCTAAGTGTCAACCATTTTAAGCATATTTGGGATAGGTGTCAATTGTAGTGGATTTCACCATTTATATCATTTCTCATATTTAGATTGGGAAACCACCCAATATAATAAGTTTTTAAGATTGTATTCATTTTGAATTTGAAGATTATATATGCTTACAATGACATTGAAAAATACATGTGGAACATTTTAGGCATAAGGAGAATAAGTTTATTCAATGGATAAGTACTAAAAATTACAATATCCATTCCCATAATGTTTTTAGATATATATCAAAGTTTATGGGTTGCCTTCCTAATAACATTAAAGCTCAAAAAACTAAAAGGTTTGGCTTAATAGAATAATTGTTAAGGCATTAACCAACATTTGACAAAAAAACATACATACATAAAGTATGTATTCCTATATGAACTAAATTACATGTTATATACTTAACCAATCTTGATTACAATCAAAACCTATTATCACCAAAAGCTAAATGCCAAATAAACCATTTCACACAATACTAGTGTCTAGTCAATCATAATGATCTGGGCATCTCCCCAAGAATCACCATGCTCTTTAAGAGTCTTATACACATGAACCTTATTTAACATCTCAAGATTTTGATAGACCAACACTTTCCATTAAGTGAAATCCTCCAATATAGAACCCACCTATAGACTAGCTCCCTGTAACTTCCCCAATTGGATTTTTTTGGTGTTCTTTGCCTCTTTCTATGGACTTTCTACATCATTAACTTGCATTTTAACTTCTCCCACCATGGAGGTGTCTAAAATTAACCATGAGAAAAGCTTCAAGCCAACCATTTGATTGCTTGAAAACTTCCTAAAGGCTTATGCACTACTCTCCACTCTCATATATGAGGTAATAGGGATAAAAATCAATGCACATACCATCTTTATCATATCCATAAAATAACTCATCATCCTCTTGAAAAAAAAATTAGGGTAAAAAATATTGTTTCTTGAACCCAAATGAAGACAATGAAATGAAGCCTAGCCCATCCTTCCCTAAGAAAGGAATATCTTGAAAGGGCTCATCTTTAAATTTATCTATTTTATAAATTATATATACCCTATAATATGGCCACATAAATAAGACTACTATCTCTCTTACCTGGTCTTTGTTTACCACCATCCTATACAATTTTTTTGCAAATAAAACCTCCAAATCGGAGTTCACTTTCACATGTCTAATTATTTCAAAAGATCATACCCTAAAATCTTCTAAATTACATCAGACACTTCTATCAATGACACCTAAAATACATTCATCAAACAAATCCTCACCACCACACTATTAAAACCCATCTCATTCAACTTGGTTCCTCAAAAAATTTAATGACCAAACCAATACTTTTAATACTTTAGACTCCATTCTCGAATGTCTACAAATGATCATTTAATAGGATATTCATTCCCATATATTATAAAATTCTCAAAACTAAAAAAAAAATAGGAAAAAAAAATTATTTACCCTTGACTTAACCAAAATCATAAAAATAAAAATTATATTAACACACTTCCCATCTATAGATCTAATCTTCACATTCAAAATAAATCCAACCTATGAAAGTTTATAGAACAGCTGGCTTCCCACTTTAAATGTGAACTATTGTAGGCATAGTTAAAATTGATTTTTAATCATCTTATTTAGCCATTTACATCCATCATCCACTATGATTAACACCTATTTTTAACTATGCTTGCAATGGTTCACATTTATAATGGGTGGTCTCCACCTCTAAATAGATTAATACATATATACAATATGTCTATAATAGTTCACATTTAATGTGGAAATGATTTTTTGGTATATCTTATCTTCACATTTAAAATGAATCAAACATGTGAGAGTTATTAAATAGGGAGTCCACTCACTAGTAAACTTGAATCCTTTTAATCATGGTGGAAAACAAGTGTCAATCACCCAATTGAAGAAATGTAAATCATTCATCCATTATGATTGGCACATATGATTGACACATATTTGAACTATGCCTATAATGGTTCATATTTATAGTGGGTGACCACCCCATATATATATATATATATATATATATATATATATGTGTGTGTGTGTGTGTGTGTGTGTGTGTGTGTGTGTGTGTGTGTGTGTGTGTGTGTGTGTGTATGTATGTATATGTATGTATATGTATATATGTATATGTATATATGTATATGTATATGTATATGTATATGTATATGTATATTATTGTATTTATTTTATTTTAGACCTAAGCTACACATTCAAAATGAATTGATCCTATAAAATTCATTAGAGGATGTGGTTTCCCATTATGAATATGATTTGTTTAAACCATACTAAAAAAAATATCTAATTTTAATTTTGAACCAGTTACATCTCTCAATCACTATGATTAAATTTTGTTGATAAATGTTTCTTTTATTCCTCTACCTAGTTATTTGTAAACTAGTGAAGGCAATTTTTAAATGTTTGGTACATGAAGTTAAAGATGAGCTAGTTCAAAAGGTATTAGGGATATTTTCAGAAACATATTCCATGAATTTTATTTAGGTTACAATGGATTAACCTTATGAACAAAATTTAAAAATAATATTTTCTCTAAAACCCTTCTTAGACCCCAAGGACTCAGTTTGAAGAGATATAATTAAATTTTTGAGTTATTTCCTAAAAATAAAAAGTGGTGTGAGGTATTATTGGGGAATAAATAACCTTAATAAGAATTCTTAAATCAAAATTTTGAGGTTAATACTAGGTAACGACAAAGGTACATGTATTAGGGTTTTAATCAAGTAAGAGAGATAGTTAGAAAAGGTTATTTTTGAGTGTTTTAAATGCTTGTTTGAGTGTTTATAATTATTGTAATGATTAAAAGTTTTATTAAGGTTCATAATTAAAAAATAATTAGGTATTAATGACTCACAACTCAATGAATTGAAAAACTTAAACCTTCATGCATTCAAAAATGAAATTGTGCAAGCTATGAAACACTAAAAAGTGCATATTTTGAGTTTTTATTAAATTAAATCTCTTTAAATTTTAAATATATGTATTTTTTGATGTATTTTAAAGTTTAAAATTAGTTTAAAGTCCTTAATTTTCCTAAAGAGAGATAAAATTCGAAAATATGGGTCTAATCATGAAGGAAACCAAGGTTTTTCATAAGTTTGCTCACAAATGGAGTTAGAAATGAGTATTTCAGGTCATTCCAATGAAAAAAGATTTGATATGTATATAAATAATTTACAGTATTTAATAAATTATAATTCAGTTAAAAAATTTCAAAATAGGCTCATCCCATAGAAAACATCTCTATGTCACTTAGGGCAGCAAGCAGACACCTTTTGTGAAAATTTGTTTGGAATTTTGGTGAAAATTTTTGGATATTTTAAAAAATTATAGGGATAAAAAATTTATACCTATAAAATTATAATGTTATTAGTTTTTGGTGAGTTATATAACTCATTTTATACCCCCTAATCAAAATTAGAGCTTCTTGAGTCTAAGAGAGCACATGAAATCATAAAACATCATTTTTTGGAGTTGTACATGGAGTTTGGATCTAAAATTTTATTTGAAGGTATATGAAACCATTTTTATTATTTTAAAATTATATTTCCACTCAATATATATTAAAAAATAGATATTAATAAATATCCAAGTTCTCAAGATGCAATTGAAGAAGATTATCATGTTGTAGATGATAGGCACTTCCAAAAAGAACTAGTAAAGGGAGATGTTATTGTCATCATCAAACACATTATTAGTAAATATATTTTTATTAAGAATTAAATAACATAAAAGTTATTATTGATGTCTCTACTTCAACCCCTTCTAAGCTAAATTTAGACAAGGTCAAGTCAAATAAAAGAAATCTTCAAGGAGCCCTAGAAAGGTAGATTTTTAAACATGCAAAAGTGGAGAAGTTGAGTTGAAGTGTTGGTTCGAAATTTAAGACATATTTTAATGTAATATATTCCTTATAAAATAAACATAAAATCTCTCTCCTAAGATTCTCCCCATGGGATAAATTTATAAAAGACAAGAAGCCAAACATGCACGCAAGATGTAAGTGAGATAACTAATGTCAAACTCCAAGTTGAAAGTCAAGAAGCTCAAGGGAAGATCACATATAAAAATAAAAGTAAATAAATTAAAAATTAAATATCCATTCAAAATAAAAATTATTTAAGTAAATATAAAAATTATTTCAATAAAAATTTCAAGTTTAAAAGGAGTTAACTAAAGATTGTCAAAGATCTCTTCAAGTTGAAGACTATTAAAACACATGAAAAAACCATTAACCTTTTTAAAACCTATTTATCTCTCCTACAATTCCATATTCCAAATAAAATAAGGTTTAAAATCCAAATTTACTACATTTTAATTTGGGGAAGTAATTTGAAAGTTTGGGTTGGATTTGGATTTCGGGTGACGTAGGAATAAACTAAGACTGATAGGGACTCATCTAGCTCTTCTTGTCTTCTCTATCTCTTATTACTTTATATATGTAAATATATTTTTGAATTATTATTTAGATATTATGATTTTTCATTACATAAAATCTTTCAAAATTTATACTACAACACCTTTGAATAAATAAAGAGCTGAATTTTCTTCCATTCTCAGCATTTTTTGAAGTGTGTGCTTAATATTCATTGATGTAACTTAGTGAATGATTGATTTTACTATGTTTATGTATGATATTTTCACATTTATTCATAAAATAAGAAATATTTTAGTTTATTCCACATATTATATTTTTATTTCTAACTAAACTTGAAGTGAATTCAATCATTGTCCATTCCTTCTAAGATAATGTGAGTGTGAGTCAAGACCTTTATGTGAAATAATAATGAAATATTCATTGTATGATAATTAAGTGAATGTGTTTAAGTTATTTATATTCTAAAGTACATAAATTATAGTCAAAATTTACCTTGATATTTGTGCATCACCCCATTTTTTTAGTTTTCATTTACATTTTTAGCTTTAGCATAACTTTTTTAACCCTTTGCCTAGTCAAAAAAGCACTATATGAGAGAGTTTTGAGAGTTTTGAGTGAGTGTATTAAATGTAACTATCCCTTTATCTATATATTCTCTCAAACATAATACCACCCATACCTTAGAGAGTTTCCATTGTATTAACAATAGTGAGAACAAGCACACACACTTTTAGCATGGTACACTTCTCAATGATAACATGTACCATAATAAAGATAGAGGGAATAAGGGAATCTCCTCTAAATTTTACCTTGTATTTTTATGATAATGTGGAAGACCTGGATATGACACTCCAAATATATAATGGTTTGGATTACATATATGAGGACCTTGCTAATAAACATCAGGGGTATTAATATAAAAATCTTTTGAGTATTGGTAAAATATAATATTCATTAAGGAAGAACCTCAATGAAGTTAGAAAGGTGAGGGCACACTATATCTTAGAATAATAAATACATAGTGACTATTATCATAAGGTAAAATTTAGGCAATATCTTAGGGACCTCATAAGTAAATTATTTTAAATTACTTTTGGGAATAATAACTTTGAACATGATGAAATTTTCATCAATATTCAAGATGACTTTGAGGTCCATATATGAATGAAAGGCATAATATACAAATGGTAGTGTCACATAAGATTAAATATGATCCTTTTGTCAATATATATGATGTAGTTAGAATTATGGAGGATGAAAATAGAGTTACAAGTTATTACTGGCCTTAATAATAGGTTCAGTCACCTCCTAAAAAATAACCCCCTCCATCTCCTCCATAATAATAATTTTTTGAATAGGAATAACATGCTACCTAAATGGAGATGGATCCCAAAATTAGAAATAACATTATTAGGTGACTTCTAAATTATCAACTAATAGCCACAACCCAATCTTTTATAACAAATACAAGGCCATCATCCCCTAAAGATGGTCAATAAATAACCTTATATTTTTCACCTTTTCCTCTTTGAATATGGTTTAATAGGTAATCCTAACATAATTATTATCAATTATTTTATTTTAACTCCATATGGAACATACCCATTATATAAAACAACTCCATTAAGGACACTTATAGTTTTAGTACCTACTACTCCATCCCATGTATCCCTTCCATCCTTTTTAGTTCCTATCACCCCTTATATTTGCTCTCAAACTTTATCTATTGATTCCCCTTCAAATTCCATTCCATCAACCTTAGGTTAAGCACCCATTTCCACTATGTCACCTAATTCTACTTATCAAATGAAGCTTATAACCCTTTCAGTCTCTCCCAAAATTTCCTAAGTAGGATAAATACCCTCATAGGGTTTAGTTTTTCATTAAATTACTCTTGATGAATAACAATAACATGAATAATGAGTATCAAGAGTATATTTATCCATTGATGAGGGAGAGAAACTAGAGTTTATATAAGAAGACTATCAAAGTGTTAAAATTAAAATACATGATATAATAGAAGATATTATAAGAGCTTGAAAATATTAATATTATTTAGCTAATGTAATACACATTACAAAGGCTATTATATAGCCATGAAAGTAGTTCTGACAACCTCTAATAAAATAGCATAGAGTCAACCAAATAACCCAAAATAAGTCTATGGGTGAAACAATATATAAATTAATTAAAAAGCTCATATTTAGAGTTATTTACCCTATGGTGAATTAATCATCATAAAATATTGTCTAAAATTCTCCCCCTTAATACAACATAGGTTGAAGTGAACAGGAAAGAAATTCTCTAAATGCCTCAAATTTATCATGTGCAAGTGACTTGGTGAAAACATATGCATGTTATTCTTTTATAAAAAAATACTATAGTTAGATGTTGTGTTGTTGTACATGTTCATAAATTAAAAGACCGTATACCTCAATCTGTTTTGTGCATTCATGAAAGACTAGATTATGAACAAGTTTGGGAACACCCTTATTATCATAGTATAGGATGGTAGATGTCTTTTGTGGTATTCCCAATCCTTCCAGTATGAGATGAAACCATATCACTTCATAGATAGCTCCTCCTACATCATGATATTATACTTCAGTAGAGGATTGAAAAACAAATTTTGGTTTCTTACTCCCCTAAGATATAGGATCAGATCCTAAAAAGAACACATATCTAGAAGTGTATTTTCTATCATCAATATTTCTTACATTATCTGAGTCAGAATATCCTATCAAGAATAAATTTTCATTCTTATTATATTCTAGGTTTAAGTCAATTTTACCCTTAATATATCTTAGTATTCATTTTGCTAGTTTTTAGTGAGACATCTTTGGCTTCTTTATGAACCTTGGAAGATAACTAACTGCATAGCTAATGTTTGGACTAGTATATCTTAATTAAATAAGACACCCAAGAAACTACTAATAGAGAATTGTATTAACCTATGGTGATGGATCTATATGAGACAACTAAAGCCTTGTCTTCATAGGTGTAACAATTGGATTATTATCCATCATCCTAAATTTCTTGAGCATTATCTTAGCACATTTCATCTCAGACACAAAGATGTGGTGTTCCTTTTGCCATACTTATAATCCAAGAAAATAGTGTAGAATCCCAAGATCTATCATGTCAAATGATTATTTAAGATATTTCATGGTTTCATCTATCATCTCCACTCAATTTCTAATGATGACTAGATCATCAACATATACTACAACAATTACAAGTTCTCTACCTTGATATTTTAGGTAGAGATTTGGATCATAGGGACATCTATGGAATCCATGTTGGATGAGATGTTCATTTAGATTTTATTAGTTTACATACTTTTCTTTCATTATCAAGTGAGATAAAACCTTTTGGTTGTCTCATGTAAACTTCTTCTCATAGATCTCCATTGATAAAGGTACTTTTTACGTCTATTTGGTGGATATTGTATCCAAATTATGAAAACAGAGCAAATATCATTTTGATTATTTTAATATTAACCATAGGAGAACATTTCTCCTCATAATATATGCCTTCCTTCTGTGCATAGGCCTTTTCTATGATTCATGCCTTGTGCTTATATATACTAACATTTTCTTCATATTTTGTTTTATAGACCCATTTATAGCCAATTGGCTTCTTCCCTAGTCGAAGATATTCAAGATGACATGTTTTGTTTTTCATCAATGATTGATATTACAAGTCCATGTAATATTTACAAGGTTTAGACTCTATGGATTCTTAAACTATTGAGGGCTCTATTGATTCTACAACTATGCTCATTAGGGCTAAATTGACCTCATATTGAGTCATGTTATGAGTCCTTAGTCTAGTAGTCGATGTGTCTATAACTCTATCTAGTTTAGCATCTCTTAATGTAATTATATACCATTTAGGCATATATTTCACTATTCTTGTGGGTTGATCTATATTAATTCACTGATCATCCTCATCATTATTGTCACCTTTATTGTGATTATGACCTTCTAAATTATCTAGAGGTCTGATTACTAATCCTATGAGTTTATGGAAGGCAAACTAGTTTTAATTTTCTCATCAAACTCAACATCACTACTAATGGATATATTTTTTTATTTTAGGGTCCATTATTCTACAGGCTAATGACTCTTCACTATACCCTAAGAAGATACAAGTCATAGATCTAGTGTCTATTTTCTTTCTCTTCTTTATAAGAACATGCATATAAGATTTACATCCAAAAACTTGAAGATGACCAATGGAAGGTTTATACCATAACCAAGCTTCATGTGGACTCACATTATGAAGAGATATAATGGGTGACCTATTCAACTAATAGACTATTTCATTCACTACTTCTACCTGATATGAATGTGCCAAACTTGAATCTTCAATCATGATACACACCATTTCTATGATAGTGTAGTTTCACCATTATGCAACACCATTCTACTACAAAGTATATGGTGGATTCATTTTTCAATTAATTCCATGTTATTTCAAATAAGTATAAAATCCTTTAATGGTGAATTATCCCCCTTGATCTAAGCAAATAGCCTTGATTTTATGACTAGTTTTAGTTTCAACTACTACTTTAAACTCTTTGAAAGTATTATAGGCTTGGTATTTTGTCTTGAGATAGTAGACCCACATCTTTCATGAGTATTCATCCAAAAAGAGCATAAAATACTAAAACCCATAGTGACTAAATCTCATGGGCTTATAAATATCAGTATACACCATATCAAGCTTACCAGATGGTCTTATGAAACTTTGACCAAAAGATGGCTTATGTTGTTTCCCTACTAGACAACTAGTGCAAAGATATATATTTTTATTCAACTAATGAATTCCATGGAATATGTTCTAATTATTTATTTCTTTGAGGTATTCAAAAATTACATGACCATATATGTGATGCCACATATTGGTTGAGTCTGAATCTCAAGCTACAAGTGCTTGATAGTTTACTTAAACAAAGTCAAGTTGGAACATTTTTTTAACTCCTAAGGGTCATGCAATAATTCTTGAGATTTTTGAATTATCTTTGATCAAATAGATATTTTTTACACTTTTTTAATAAAATTCAACTTTGAGGTTGTGGTCAAGTAGCTGATTGAGTGATAGAAGATTATTTATGAGTCTTAGGACACATAAGACATCTAAGATTTTATGATCATGTCATCCAAGTGGTAAGGAAATATTACCAATGGCTTAAACTTGATAGGATGAGTCATCATCCAAAGAGACATGATTTTTTGTGGAATTCTCATTCATGATGTATAACTAATCTTGTCTTCTAGTCATATGTCGAGTTGCACCTAAGTCGATGTACCAGATAAAACTTTGTGATGTTGGTTCATCATGAGACTATGTAGCATATAATAGGTCCTCATTGGAGTGGGTGTCTTCATGTTAGAAACGTTTCCTTGTTGATTAGATTTATTATTCAAATATCCTTTCTTTTGTCCCTATCCTTTATGGGGATGAGATGGTTTTTGGTGATTGGGCTTTTTGTTGCTTAAGGATCCCTATGTAAATGAATTATACCAACAATTATTTAGCTCATGGCCTATTTTTTCACATATAAGACAAATTTTCTATTATTTATCCCCCTATTAATGATGTTATTGACCTTGATTTGGTTTAGAAGACTTGATATGCTTCTTTCACATTTGTTGATTAGAGGAAAGAACATGTTCTAATTCTTCGTCTTTTATATGCATATACTCTTCCTATTGTAACATGTTTACCAACTTATCAAAAGATGGTTTCTATTTAGTGATTGCCAAATTAGTCATGAAAATCCTATATGAGGGTAGTAGTGCTCTCATGACAATATGTACAAGAGATGCATCTAACACTATTTTGCCCAATGCTTGGAGTGAGGCCCTCAGGGTTGTAACATGGTGAAGAAAAGATTTCACTTTTTTAATGGACTTTAATTTGAGGGAATGAAGTTGACTCTACAAATGAAGAATGGTTATTTCATTTTTGACCTCATAGACTACCTAGAGTTTATCTTAATCATATTTTTCTATAACGACCTCATGGATATGAGCTTGTACCTCATCTGATACTCTAAACATGATTATCAACTTTGCCTTCTGATTAGCTTTGTTGAAATTATTTTGATGGTCAACATTAATATCATGTCAGGGAAGAGTACCATTAACAATGGTCCAAATGTCTTCAAATTCTAAATGTGTCCTAATTTTAGTTTTCCAAAAAGCATAGTTATCACCATGAAGAAGTTGTGAGTCTAGTAGAAAGAATTTGGGCCCATTTCTATCCATTGTGTAAAATCTAACCAAAGGTGATGAATTAGTTCCTTATCACTCTAGGTATCAGGGTCTCCCTTTCTATATAATATTAATCCATTATACAAGACCTTTATTTATATACACCCTTCCTTTATACCCATTGATATGTGGAATACATTTTCCCTTTTTTATACCCAATGGTACATGAAAGAAGTGTAAACATACATGAAAGAGTCTAGTATGTCGTACTTAGATAGTACTAAAAAGGGTCTATTCAATCAGTATCATCTAATTAGATGGATTATTGCATATGTGCATGGAACTTTTCTATATACTTAGAAATACCATCAGTCAAGATTTATGCCCTTTGATTGAAATGAATGGGTAGATGAAGGGAAGGCTATGAGTGAATGTGCCTTATTTCTCCCTGATGATTTGAAAGGATGATGCCTAAATGCCATTATTATAACTATGTTAGGATATGGATGTAGTATATCAAGCATGATGGCTTTACTTGTAAATGTGATTCAGAGGCACCGCTTGTACTGAACACTATAATTGAGTTTAAAAAACTCATGATTTTGTGTAATTTTACAATATAATTTACATTAAAGAGAACCTTAAATACTAAGCACTAGCTTTGGACTAATTATTCTAGTTGTGTAGGTGTGGATTTAAATAAAGGAGATAATCTTTGAAAGAGAAGGTATAGGTTAGTGAGGACTATCAGAGAGAAAAGAGGATTAGTCATTTTTGTCTGATTATGTTGATGTAGGAGGACACACATGTCATTGGACCTAATGAGACTAGAAGCAACAATTTGAGCAAGTTAACCCTAGAGGTAGCTTGAGAGATATTTAAGGTGAAGAGTACAGGTAAAAGTGATTTACTTATGTATTTGAGTGGGTTATTGTTTACCTAAGGGGTTGGTTCCACCTTTCAATGTAAAGCTTGATAAATTTCTAGTTCTTATGGGTGCTTAGCTAGACAGGGGAAATTATTCCTTATGGGATTGGTGTCTTACTAAACTAAGGGATGTGTTTTATTTGATAAGTTGGTGCTAGTCTAAATTTTGGATCTTGTTATTATATGATTGTAGTCAATATTGTAGGGTTGAGTGGGTTTTATCCCCTAAGAGGGTTTCCCACATATATGATGTGTTCATGTGATGTATGCTCTTACGTATGCTTTGGATGTATGTGCTTTCATGTTTATGATGATTATTAAATTTGATGTACATTAAATGTTTAAATATTTGGGTATTAAATTAGATTATCTAACATCATTGATTCACCCCCCTCTTAATGATTTTACATATAAAAATTGGTATTAGATCAGGACCTTCTGTACAAGTTTAACCACTTGAAGGTGATCTAAGGTATAAAGATGGATAAATAGTTGAGGAAAGAAAATATTTAATTGAGATCAATGGTAAAAATATTTATGAACAAATTAGTCACATTAAGACTATGAAGAGTAATTCTAATTCCAAATATGATGAGCATGAAATGAGGTGTGAGGATCTTAGCAAATAATTCTTGAAATATAGTGAAAAGATAATTTGTTTTCAAACCAAGTTTGAGAGATTAATTATCAAAGAAGACAAGATGACAATGTAAGATATTGAGGATCAATTAAGGGTTATAAAGAATCATCTAATTTTAAAAGAGGAAGAATGCAAACATTTCAAAACCTAGTTATAAGAGACAAATGCCAAATTGAGTTCAAAACAAGGTGAGAATGATAAGTTGAAGTCTAATATTGATTCTATAAAGATTATTGAAGAGAAAGCATGTATATTTAAGAATTACATAGCTAAAGAAGCAAATATGGATCAGGAGAATATCCAAGTTCTCTAAATTTAGTTAGAGACCACAAGTTCAAGTATGAGAGCTAAAGAGGATGAGAGAATTCAATTAAAAAATAAGATAGATTCATTAAAGTATGAACATGAGAATTTGTTTTTGAAGATAGGCAAGATTGAAAAAGAACAAAAGATATTAGAATAAGTGAAGGAGGATGATAGCATGAAAGACAAGTCAAATAAGGTAAAAGGAAATATGAAGAAACAAATAAGATAGCCAAATGCTTCAAGGTATGAAAAATATTTTAAGTCCATTATTTTTTTGTGATCTTGGTGGTCATAGGGAAAAGGACTATGTAATAAGAAGCAATTAGTAAAAAAGAGATCAATGCCATATTCAAGTAAAATGTATGGAAGATATTATTTTCTACAATTTTTATGACATGGGAGATATTTATAGATTTTCCCCTAGATTGCATTGGAAAATACCAACCTAGGTATGGAGACATAAGAAATTAAAGATTGACCATAATGAACCTAAGAGACAAGAGGATATGTTTGTTAAGATTCATAATATGCATCAAGAAGGTATGAATGATCTTGTTTATTTTAGATGTCATATAGATGGTCAAATTTATAGGTATTGGAAGAATAAGTTGAATGAGTTATCAAAGAAAAATAAGGTATATAGAGATCTTAGTGTGTAAGGAAGAGGTCACAAATGGTTTTAGAAAATTAAGACTGTTAGGAGAGAAAAAATTGAGAACAAAGATGGTTTGTTTGCCATAACAGACATGAAGGAAAGTTACGAGTTTATGTTTTCTACATTAATTGAAAATTTTGAGGCAAATAATGAAGTCATGGATCCATTCAAAGTAATTTTGGTAGTGAATCAAGACTAAAATTCAAATTAGAGTAAGGAGATATTGGAGTCTCCTAAGTTTTGGGACTTTTACTCTCATTATGTCAAAGGGGTGTCTATATCTAATATTTAAGGAGACACTTGACAATAAGAGGAACCCTAGTGGATGCTTGTTGAGCTTTGGTTGACTTTTCAGGACAGGAATATCATTTATAGATATGCTCAGATAAGGGGGAATAATGATTTATATGAATCTACTTCAAAGTGATGTGATGGAATGATTCAAAAATATTTAGGGACAAAGATCCTAAAGTCAAAGTTTTGGTAAAATCTTTGAAAGATGGTCTAGTTGGCCAAAATGGTGAAGAATGAAGCTTTGTGTGCAATATATATAGGTAGGTGAAGCATGGAGTTAGGGTGAGTTAACTCAGATAGTTTGAAAGGATTTAAGAGCTATGCATAAAGTGAGTGCAAGTATATGTGAGATGTTCCAATCATTATGGATATATGAAGAAGTCTGATACAAATGTGAATTCAATCATGTTGACAAAATGACTTGATCAAACCAAGTTAGGTCCCTTGACAATGTATCAATTTATCATGCATAAACAAAGTGGGATCTTTGTAATGGTCAGGTCCTAGGATCAGAGGATAGTGTAGTTGAAACTATGAGAAAAAGTATGGAGGAAATTGTGCTATTTATTCATGGTTAGAGATGGTTTAAAGGTAATAAAAGGATGATTAAGCTCAATTGACTTAGGTTTAGTCCCTCTTATTTTTTTTTAAGGTAGGTTCATGAAGTTTTTGATGTTTATATATGTTTTGTCTTCATAGAAGCTATATATGATCAAAGAAGAGTGTAGTCATGGAGTATGTTTGAGAAGATCAAGGTAAGAAGTGGTATGAAATTTTTTATGGGGGGTCTGTATCATCTCTCATAGGTGATCATTTCCCATTTTTGGTCCTTGAAGTCTTTTTAGGTCTGTAGGATCATGAGTTGAGCCCACTTTATCATTGTGTGAAAGGGGGAGAAAATGTTTGAAGAGATAGATAGATTATATGCATAATATTTCTATTGGTGTTGACATAAATGGAAAAGGGGAATATTTTAATATGTTTTTATATTATTTCTCTAAGGTGACAAAGGTTTTTTATTAGGTTTCATGTGTGTCAGATGGACAATGACAAAGTGTTTTTTTAATGTGTTTCAGTGTTCCTATATAGTTATTTAGTGTTTAACATAGTGAGGTAATTTATGGATGATATTGATGATATTTACATGTTTTGTATACCATATGGTGTGTTATTAGTGATTATATTTCTTATTTAAGTGAATAAAATTCATCAAAATAGTCATTTGAATGTCTAGGTTCAAGTAGTCATCTTGATAGATAAAGTTGATTAAGTAGTTTTATGGTGTTATATTTCACACATGTGAATGTTAAAAGATCATATTGATACATGTATGGATTAAAATATGTGATAATATCATATTTTCAAAATTTTAGGTCTTGAGGTTGAGCATATCAAAATTTATTAATGTGTAATGTTGGCCTTCTAGTGAGAGTTTTACTAAGTTCCCATACTTGGCCAAATTTGCAAGAAGAGATTGATGGTGAGCATTTAATTAGATAATAGATATAATGGAGATAATTTAATATAAATTTATAATTATAAAATTTATCATCTTGAGCCAAATACTCAAGATTTCATGTGGGACTTCCAAGTGGCAGAAGTTCATTGGAGGCAAATATTCAATATGCTCAAAAGGCATGCATTGGTGACAAGAGTCACAATCTCAGATGCTTTGACAGTAGATCAACATTGAGTGTATGATCATGTATTTATAGATAAAAAATTAATTTTAATTCAATAATTCAAATTATGTATAGATTTTATGTAGAACTACCAAGTGGCACAAACACATTGATTGAATGGTACATGGTGTGTAGAAAGCACGTAGAGCTACCAAGAGGCACAATCATGGGATCTTGGATAAAAGATCAATGATTATAATTGAAATATAAATTATAGTATAATCCTAAGGATATAAATGGTTTTTATTTTTTCAAATATTTTAGGAAGCAAGAGATGAGATCAAAGTGTCTGAAGTTTAACAGTAACCGTTGGCTTTTGAATTTAACAAAGGAAAAACTAGTGCTCAGTATTTTGTTTATATATTTTTATCTAGGATGAGTTTGAAAGTTATTTAAAAATAAAATTCAAATAGGACTTAAATTAACATATATAAAATTGATTTATAATATCTTAATGTTAGTATATTCAAATATATTAAGATCTAAAGTTGACTATGTATTTGGCCATGTTCTGCAAGTGACCTGAGAAGGATTATTAAATTATTCTTTACAGTGTCTTGATGTTTAAAGATGAAAAAAATATTGGATATTGTTTTATAATCCATGAATACTATTTATATGGATTTTTATGTTTGAAAAATCCATCTTCAGTGTGAACAAAGGCTTTAAATTTGATTGTGTTTGTTGAGTGACCAAACAGTTTGAGTGACCATCTTGCATAGGTAAGTTGAAGGTATTCTAAGAATATTTAAGGAAATAAATAAAAATATGTGAATAAATTCTAAAATATTTATGAATAAGTATTATATTCATATTATTCCCTTAATCTAATATCGAGAGTCAAAATAGTATAATTGTATTTAGATTGTGTGTGACCAGTCTAAGTGGTCATTGTAAGAGAGTTGATTTGACTGATTATATCTTGTGTTAAAGTGTATAAGGCACATGGAGTTATTTAATAGGGTCGTAAGGTTTAAAAATGTGATCTAATCATATATATATATATATATATATATATATATATATATATATATATATATATATATATATATGATAAATATTTTAGCTATAGCTTCATAAGTTTGAGATTATGTTTTCTATGTTTGAAGACCTAATTGGTAGGTTTAATTGTTGAGATGGTTTTTCAGGTGGAATAAACCAATGAGTGATAAATAAAGGGGATATTTAAGATAGGTTTTATGTGTTTTAATCATTGATAAAGGATTAAGGTTGTCTAATTAGTCTCACATGTAACATATGAGTATGAAGGCCTAATTATTTTAGGTCTCACCAAGACCTAATGGTGGTTTGGGTTTGATGAGGTAATGAACCACATATGAAGAGTGTGGTTCTCACATGTAAAATGTGTATGGACATATTTTAATTTTTTGTAAAATATTTAAATCATACTTTCAAACCAAGATGGGTTAAAGGAAGAGAGTGGTATAAATACAAGGCATAATTGGATAAATTATTCTAGTTGTGTTGGTGTGGATTTAAGTGAAGGAGAGAATATATGAAAGAGAAGGTATAGGTTAGTGAGGACCATCAGAGAGGGAAGATGATCAATAATTCTTGTCTAATCAAGTTGATTTAGGAGGACACATAGGTAATTGGACTTAATGAGCCTAGAAGAGGCAGTTTGAGCAAGTTAGCCCTAGAGACCACTTGAGAGAGATTGAAGGTGAAGAGTGTAGAGAAAGGTGATCTATATAGGTAGTTGAGTGAGTTCTTGTTTTCTTAGAGGGTTGGTTCTTCCTTGAAAGGTATATCTTTTTAAATTTCTATTTTTTATGGGTACTTAGCTAGATAGGGGTAGTTACTCTTTGTGGGATTGGTATCTCACTAAAGTAAGGGATGGTTGTTCCTTGATCAGTTGGTGCTGGTCTAAATGTTGGGTCTTGTTATTATAGGAATATATTCCATATTTCAAGGTTCAGTGAGTTTTATCCCCCAAGAGGTTTTCCCACATATATGATGTTTTCATGTGATGTATGCTCTTATATATGCTTTAGATGAATATGTTTTAATATTTATTATGCTTGATCATGTTGATGTATGTTAATTTTTTAAAGAGTTAAGAATTAAATTGGACTATATTGCATCATCGATTCACCCCTCCCCCCTTCTTAGTGATTATACCTAACACATCCCACTTAGTTATTTATATGGTCTAATATATTAAGATAAATGAGTAACTTGTATAATTAATGCATTGGGTAAAGGTTAACCTACATTGGGATTAGGATGTTAACCATGCATTGTTAGTTATAGATATGTCTATATAAATGAGGTGAATATAATTGATAATCAATAGAGTAATCATTGAGTCTTATTTTTTAATAAGATATTGGAGGTTGTCCCCTTGAAGAGACATTATGGAGTTATTTCTTCCTAAAGAAGTATTTCATGGTATTTACCTACCTTAAGGGTATTATTCTATTTCTACATATATTTAATATCTAGGCATCTTGGTCCACTAGTATCTATTGTGTTATGTTGATCTACATTACATTCTTCATATTCAGTTTATTATAAGTGTGGATCATAAAAAGTGGTATTAGAGATTCCATTTGTGTAATTTACATGGGGTATAACCCCAATTTTGTGGAATCATTAATATATTAATAATTGAATGTAAATATTTGCATAATTATTTTAATGGTTTTGAAAAATATTTTAAGTAACAATAAAAAAATTGAATTTTTATGATCCATTTTGAGGGATTTATTTCTATTTTAAGGTTTATAATAATTTCATCATATATATCCATATATAAGGAAGTTTTTTGTTAAATTTTTACTGGTGTTGTATGGGAATACAAGAAAGTTACATTAAAAATTTTAGAATTGTTTAAAACATTCTGAGTGAGTTATTTTGATTTTATGATATTTCATATATTCACTCTACATGCCAAATTTTTGATATTTTTTTTCACAAAATATTGACTAAAGTTCCACTATCATATAAAGAATATATAGTCAAAATTTTGGATGATTTTTATTAATTTTACATGAGATATTGAAATTTTAGCATTTTTTATTGACCCTAGTTTTTTCTAGGATCACAAAATTACAAGTAATTTTAGGGAAGGATGATATTGATGCTAGATAATGGTGGATCCTTTTTAAGGAGACTAATTTTCAAATAATTTGGTGTAAAAGATGTTTCTACAAAATTTTATGGTTTTAGAACACTTTGGTGGGATGAGTTAGGACTAAAATGAGAAAGTTTTCATGGGAAGAAATTAAACACATTTTCCTTGATCATTTGTGTATAAAAGAAAAATAAAGTTAACAGGAGTAAGAAGAGGATGATGAAGATGTAATGAATAAAATAATGGATATGATGAAGAAGAAAAATCAATGGAATAAAATAATGACAATAAGGAAGAACATGAAAGTGGTGATGAAGAAGAATACATCATGTATAATGATGATGAAGAGACTACAAATTGTGAAAAAGAAGAGGTATAGGATATTAAATATAAAGATGTAGGATTGGATGATAAGGGTTTGAATAGTTTAGCTTAAAATAAATTAAATTCATTTTTTAGTTTCATGGATGCAATCAAAAGAAGAAGGTGATTGTGTCCATAAACCATAGTAAAAATTAAAACTTCATCAAAATGGATGTGGCTCAAAATCTCAATGTTCAATTAATACATATCAAGGAGGCTGAAATATATGGTCATAATATTTTAATTTTTGAAAATTTGAAGCTCACTATGCACAAATAAGTTTTGCATTCATATTTTTATGCTTTGGATATGTAAGATTTTAATATGATTCTTGAATATTTGTGGTTATAGACTTTAGTAACAATAAATATTAATATTCATAAGAAATTCATGAACTTTTGGTATAGGAAAAAGGTCACTTTATAATATATCATAGTTAGAAAGGTACAAATAAAAATCAATGTAGATCATGAAGATGATATTGAAGTAGGTGAAGAAGATCATGTGAAATATTTAGATGAAGACATAGATGAATAAATAATACAAGTAGATAATAACACTTAATCTACTCAAGAGATAAAGTAATCACTACATAAAAAGGTGGAAGAGGTAGATGACAAGGTTGATAAGGTCAAAGTATTAGAAAGAGTTGAATTATGTAGACACCTACATCATCATGAGAGCCAAAAATCATGGTGCCATGTTAGGGAGTGTCATAACTATAATCACTTTGGATATACAATAAATTAGAGTATCAATGACTATAGTTTCACAAGGAATCAATGGAGCAATCATTATGGTTATGCATGGAAGCCAAAAAATAAATATTATGGTCAAGTGTGTAATTAGAGTAACACAATGGCATATGGAACATGGAATTAGTGGGGGATCACTATGAATATGCATGGAAGAGTATCTAGTATGGTCATACACATAATCAGATTAGAGAAATAGACTATGGTATGAGGAATCAAAGGATGAGTAATTATGCATGGACACCAAGGTGGTACATTTATGATCATGAATGGAACTAGTGTGTCATAATGTATTTTAGAAACAAGATTGCAGATATATCACATACTAGTATCACATATGGGTGGTTAGATTATATATTTTAGAGAAAAATGTGCAATGATTTGAGTCACACTCTTTATTTGGCTTCTTATGTTTCAGGGATGAAAAATGTCAAGGAGGGAAGGAATGTTATGTACCTAGGTATATTATATATTAATGTATATGGTTTGATGGATATGATAAAATGTGGTACACATACCCCTTATTTAGTTATATGGTCTAATATCTTAGGATAAATTAGTAACTTTTAAAATTAGTGCATTGGGTAAGGGTTAGCCTACATTAAGATTATGAGGTTACCCATCCATTATTAGTTATAGAGAGGTATATATAAAGGAGGTGAATATCATTATAAATCAATCAAGTTAGAATTGAATCTTCTATTTGAAGAGGATAATGGAGGTTGTCCCTTTGAAGAGACACTATGGAGTTGTTCTTTCCTAAAGTAGTATTTTATGGTGTTGCCCTACCTTAAGGGAAATCATTCTAATTTCTACATATGCTAAATATTTGCTAATACTTTCCCACTAATATATATATATATATATATATATATATATATATATATATATTATATTTATCAACCTTATATTATACAAATATAAATTATTATAACTATGGATCATAAAAAGTGGTATTAGAACTTTGATTTGGGTATTTTGTTTAGGGGTAAAAACTTAGTTTTGTGTAATCATCAATATCCTTCAATTGGTTGTGAATATTTGCACATTTTATACTAAAGTTGAATAATATTTAAGGAATTCACAATAAAATATTGAAGTAATACAATCAATTTATAGTGAGTTATTGTTTTTTTAGGCTTTATAATAATTTCATCGTATCTATCGACATATAAGGACTTTTTCTATGAAATTTTTACTCATGTTGTAATGGAGTACATTAAAGCTACATTCAAAATTTTAGAATCGTTTGAAATGTTTTGAGTGAGTTAATAACATTTTATAATTTTTAATAGATTCACTCTAGTGGTCAAAATTTCTTAGATGTTTTCAAAAAATTATTAATGTAGTTCAACTATATTACAAACAATATACAGTAAAAATTTGGTAATTTTTTTATTAAATTCATATTAATTATTGAAAATTTAGGGTCTCTCATTAACCCTAGTTTTTTTGGTAGATCATGAAGTTATAAGTATTTTCAAGGGAGGATGATATTGATTCTAGAGAATGTTGAATCCTTTTTAAGGAAAATAATGTTCAAAAAATTTGGTGGAAAATATTTTTCTACAATTTTCTTTATGATCTGAGAGCACTTTAGTACAATGAGTTGGGACTAAAATGATTGAAGTTTTCATGGGAGGAAATGGAACACATTTTCATCAATCGTTGGGGTGTAAAAGAAAAAGAAAATATAAAATATTAATAAGAATATGATGAGGAGGGAAATTAATAAAATAATGGAGATGATGAAGAATAAAAATTAGCTGAATAAAATAATGACAATGAGTAAGAACATGAAAGTAGTGATGAAGATGAATAAATTTTGTACAATTATGATTAGGAGATTAAAATTTTTTTAGGAGGAGAGATAGAGGATCTTAAAGATAAATAAGAACGATTGTATGATAAAGTTTTGAATAGTTTGGCTCCAAATAAATTATAGAAATTTTTTAAGTTTCATGGATGCATTCAAAATAAGATCATTGTATCCATAAATTCTATAATAAAGTGTATCTTCATCAATATAGATGTGGCTCAACATCTACATGTCTAAGAAAGACATATCAAGGAGGCTCAAATAGATGGTCATAATATTTAGGTTTATGAAATTTTGAAGCTCACTATGGACAAATATGTTTTAAATTCATATTTTTATGCTTTGGATATGGATGATGTGTATATGGTTCTTTTATATCCATGGTTAGAGACTTTAGGAACAATCAATATTAATGTTCATAAGAATTTAATTAAGATTTGGTATAGGAAAAATAAGGTCACTTTACAATATATCATTGTTGGAAAGGCACAAAAAATAATCAAGGTAGAGTCATGAAGATTAGGTTGAAGGAGGTAAATAAGAGCATGTGTAATATTTATATAAAGACAAAGATGAATAAATAAGACAAGTTAATAATAACACTTCATCTATTGAAGATACAAAGGAACCATGAATAAAAAGGGTGGAAGAGCTATACAAAAAGGTTGATAAGGTCAAAGTATCAAAAAAGGTTGAGCTATATAGACACCCACATCATCATGACAGGTAATAATCATGGATTCATGTGAGGGAGTTTCATAACAATAATCACTATGGATGTATAGGAAATCAAAGTATCAATGACTATGGTTTCACAAGGAATCAATAGATCAATCACTATGGCTATATGTGGAAGACAAAAAGAAACTACTATGGTCAAGTGTGCAATTACAGTAGTGAAATAACCTATGGAACATGGAATAAGTATGGAATCACTATAACTATGCATGGAATTAAAGGTGGGATAATTATTCATGAACACCAAAGTGGTATAATTATGATCATGAATTGAATGAGAGTGGTAGAATGGAATTTGGAAACAAGATTTGAGAACTATCACCTACCAAGATCACATATCAGTGGTTGGATGATTGATCTTGGAGATAAGTGTGCAATGTTTTGAGGCACACTCATTTTTTAGTTTCTTCTTATGTTTCGAGGATGAAACCTATCAAGGAGTTAAGGAATGTTATGTACCTAGGGATATGATATATAAATTTATGTGTTGATGGAGATGTTAACATGTGTCATACATCTCCCTTAGTTAGTTATATGGTTCAATATACTATAGCAAATGAGTACCTTATATAATTATTGCATTAGGTAATGGTTGACATACATTGGGATTAGGAGGTTACCCATCGATTATTAGTTATATATAGGTCTATATAAAGGAGGTGAATATTATTGTAAATCAATAAAGCATGGAGTCTTTTATTTTAATAGGATATATGAGGTTGTTTCCTCAAAGAGACATTGTGGATTTATTCCTTCCTAAAGGATTATTATATGGTGTTTCGCTATCTTAATGGTAATTATTTTATTTTTGCATATGTTAAATATTTGGGAATCTTGGCCCACCAATATATATTGTGTGATGTTTATCTACATTATATTCTACATATTTCAATTATTATAAGTGTGTATCATAACAAGTGGTATCATAACTTTAGTTTGGGAAATCTATGTGGGACAAAACCTTATTTTCATGGAATCATCAATATGTTGTAATTTATTTCAAATATTTACATTTTTTTAAATCAAAGTTGAGGAATATTTAAGGAAGTTATAGTAAAAAATGTAAGTTTTATGATCAATTTTGAGGGAATTATTATGAGTTTAGGGTTTATAGTAATTTTATCATATCTACCAACATATAAGAATTTTTATTGTGAAAATATTACTCATGTTGAATTAGAATATAATAAAACTACATTCAAAATTTTAAAATTGTTTAAAATGTTTCAAGTGAGTTATTATGATTTTATAACTTTTCATAGATTCACTCTAGAGGCCAAAATTTCTTAATTTTTTCATAATCTTTTCAATGAAGTTACACTATATTACAATGAAGTGATATTTAAAATTTGAGACTATTTTGATTAACTTTGCATTAGTTATTGAAATTTTAATTTTTTTCATTAACCCTAGTTTTTTTGTTGATCAAAAAGTTACAATTATTTCTATGCGATGATGATATTGATTCTATAGAGTAGTGTATCCTTTTAAAGGAGAATAGTGTTCAAACAATTTGGTGGCAAACATGTTTCTACACGTTTATTTATGGTCTTACAACACTTTCTTGGGATGATATGGGACTAAAATGATGGAAGTATTCATGGGAGGAAACAAAATACATTTTCCTAAATCATTAGGGTATAAATGAAAAAAAACATAATATTTAAAATAGGATGATGAGGAAGGAAATGAAGAAAATAATAGAGATGTTGAATAAGAAAAATTAGTGGAATAAAATAATGACAATGAGGAAGAACATGAAATTGGTAATGAAGAAGAAGAAATAGTGTATAATGATAAGGAGGAGACTATAGATTGTGTAGAATGAGAAGTACAGGATCTCAAAGAGAAAAAAATATTAGATGAGAAAGGTTTGAATAGTTTGGTTTCAAATGAATAAGAGTCAATTTTTCAATTTCATGGATACATTCAAAATAAGAAGGTCATTGTGTCCATAAACCCGAGTATCAAGTATAACTTCATCAACATGGATGTAGCTCAACATCTACATGTTATTTCAAGACATATAAAGGAGGCTGAAATAAATAGTCATAATATTTAGGTTTTTGAAAATTTGAATCTCACTATGGATAGAGATGTTTTGAATTCATATTTTTATGATTTGGATATGGATGATGTGTATATGGTTATTGGATATCCATGGTTAAAGACTTTATGAAAAATAAATATTAATGTTCAAAAGAAGTTCATGAACTTTTGGTATAGGAAAAATAAGGTCAATTTACAAGATATCATAGTTGGAAAAGCATATAGAAAAATCAAGGTAGATCATAAATATGACATTAAAGTAGGTGAAGTAGATCATGTCAAATATTCAAATTAATACATAATACAATAAGATAATAAAACTTCATGTAACTCAAGAGACAAAGGAACCACCAAAGAAAAAGGTGGAAGAGGTAGATAAAAAGGTTGATAAGGTCAAAGTATTAAAAAAATTAAGGTATATATACACCCACATCATCATGAGAGGTAAAAATCATGGATCCATGTTAGGGACTATCATAAAAATACATTTTTTGGATATAAAATAAATTAGAGTATTAATTATTATGGTTTCACAAAGAATTAGTGGATCAATCACTATGGCTATGCATGGAAGCCAAAAATAGCTACTATGGTCTTGTGTAGAATTATAATAATGAAATTGCATATGGAAAATGAAATAAATGGGGAATCATTATGAATATGAATGGAAAAATAACTACCATGGTCATGCATGGAATTAGACTAGAGTAATAGATTATGGTATAGGTAATCAAAGGAGGAATAATTATGCATGGAAACTAAGATGATACAATTATGATCATAAATAGAATTAGAGTGGAAAACTGGAATTTGTAAATGAGTTTGGAGAGATATCACCTAACAAGATAAAATTTGGGTGGTTTGATAATCAATCTTGGAGACAATGGTGTAATGATTTTAATTGTACTTACTATTTGGTTTCTTCTTATGTTTCAAGAATGAAACATATCAAGGAGGGAAGTAATGTTATGTACATAAGGATATGATATATTAATGTATATGGGTTGATGGATATTTTTACATTATGAACACATTCCCATTAGTTATAAGGTCCTATATATTGGGATAAATGAGTAACCTATATAATTACTGCATTGGGTAATGGTTAGCCTACATTGGGATTAAGTGGCTACCCATCCATTTTTAGTTATATAGTGGTGTATATAAAGTAGGTGAATATCATTGTAAATAAATAAAGTAAGCATTGAGTATTATATTATAAGAAGATATGGAAATTTATCCCCTCGAAGATACATTGTGGAGTTACTCCTTCCTAAAGGAGTGTTGTATGGTGTTACCCTACCTTAAGCGTAATTATTCTATTTATGCATATATTGAATATTTGAAAATATTGGATAATTAATATATATATTTTTATTTTGATCTACATTATATTACACATAATTCAATTATTATAAGTGTGGATCATACCAAGTGGCATTAGATCTTTGATTTGGGTAATTTATGTGGAGTGAAATCCTAGTTTTGTGGACAATTTTTTTACTCAAGTTGAAGAATATTTAAGGAAGTCATGGTAAAAAAATTGAATTTTTATGGTCAATTTTGATGGATTTATTTTTATTTTAGGGTTTATAATACTTTCATCATATCTACCAACATATAATGAATCTTTTGTGAGATTTTTACTCATGTTGTACTGGAATACAATAAATCTACTTCCAAAAATTTAGATTTATTTAAAATGATTTGAGTGATTTATTATTATTTTATTATTTTTCATAGATTCACTCTATAGGCCAAAAAATTTCAATTTGTTTCACAAAATTTTAATTAAATTTCCACTATAATACAAGGAAGATATAGTCAAAATTTGGGACTATTTTTATTAAATTTGCATTAGTTATTGAAATTTAGAGTTTTCTATTAACCCTAGTTTTTTTTATGGATCACAAAGTTACAAGTATTTATAGGTGAGGATTATATTGATGCTAGAAAATGGTCACACATTTTGAAGGAGAATAATGTTCAAACAGTTTGGTTGAAAATATGTTCTAAAATTTTATTTATGGTCTTGCATCACTTTGGTGGAATAAGCTAGTACTAAAATGATGAAAGTCTTCATGGGAAGAAATGGAATAGGTTTTCCTAGATCATTGGGGTATAAAAAAATATAGAAGATCAAGAAAATGATGATGAGGAGGGTAATGAATAAAATAACAAAGATGATGAAGAATAAAAAATAGTGGATAAAAATGACAATGAGGAAGAACATGAAAGTGGTGATGAAGAAGAATAATTCATGTATAATGATGATGGGGAGACTATAGATTGTGTATAAGGAGAGGTAGAGGATATAAATGATAAAGAATAAGTATTATTTGATAAAGGTTTGAATAGTTTGAATCAAAATAAACTAGTCTCATTTTTTCAGTTTCATGGATACATTGAAAAGAAGAAGGTATTGTGTTCATTAACCCTAGTGGCAAGTATAACTTCATCATCATGGATGCAACTCAAAATATACATGTTCATGCAACACATATCAAGGAGGCTCAAATATATGGTCATAATATTTATTTATTTTTAAATTTAAAGATCATTATGGACAAATCTGTTTTGTATTCAGATTTTTATGCTTGGATATGGATGACGTGGATATGGTTCTTAGATATAAAGGGTTAGAGACTTTAGGAAAAATCAATATTAATGTTCAAAAGAATATAATGAAGTTTTGGTATAGTGAAAATAATGTCACTTTATAGGATAAAATAGGTGTAAAGGCACAAAGAACAATTAAAGTAGATCATGAAGTTGATATTGAAGTAGGTGAAGAAGAGCTTGTGGGAGATCAACATTTATAATAATTCAAGTATTATATATTTTTTACTTTATGATGAGAAAATTGATATTTATTTTGATGATAGTAACCTTGGTTATTTTAAATAGTTAAAATGAATAATTTTATGATAGTTTTAATGCTTATTTCTTGATGTAATCTATATAAGTGTTTATTTAGCTTTGCTTGTGGAGACTCTAACTCGGATTGATAAATGTTAAATCAATTAGAATTATTTACACATTATTTTTTATTCAATATTTATTAATAATAATGGTATGAATATGGTTTTTTTTCAAGGTAATAACCCCTATATTGATTTTTTTATTCTATCATTGTTGTAAGTCTTTTCTATTGTGTAAGAACAACATTAAGAACGTGTTTGTCATCCAAAATTTATGACATGGAATAGTAAGTAAGATACAAGTCCAGTTATTTATTATTTATTATTTATTGATTTATTATCATAATTGCATACAAAAGGATTACAATTGTCTTGAGGCATTGCAATTTATGATTATATCAATTGTTGATTTAGTTATTGATTCCACATGGATGAACAATTATGTTTCTATGCAAGGATGATAATTCAATTAGATGATTAGTATTTTTTGCAAATGGATATTATAATACAATGTTAGAATTTTAGTTATGTTATTTATGAATACTAAGATGTAATTATTTATTTGTGTTAAGTTGTAACTAGTGTGAAAAATGTAATATTATACACTAACTATTATTTTTAGATGTAGTTCTTATTATAAACTTATATTATTACTAGGAGATTGGTTGGAAATTAAGATAGGCTAACAAATAAATTGAATTGAATATTTATCTTTTCTTGTATTCTTCAACTAAGAGGTTTATTGTTTAATTTAGTTTTTATGAATTCATTAAAAAGTAATAATACTTTAATGTAAAAAAGATATAGTGTATCATCTAGAAATAACAAAGTATGCACATTATGTATCAATTTTATCTTTATGTGAGGTTAAGCATATATAAGATATTAATGTGTTATTATGTATTTGTAATGATTATTACACTTAAACTAAGTTAAGGTAAAAAACAATTAGAAATTTCTAAATATTTTAATGTAGAATATAAGCATGGTTATTGAAACATTTTATTGCAATTTTTTATTAACACTAATATTTTCATACTTAATAAACTTGAAAGTACTCATAACAACCAAGGGAAAAGTAAGCATAAAATAGAGGTAATATATCTCTTTACTGATGTACAATGAGGTTGAGAATATTGAATGTGTGATTAAAACTAATAGGTTTCTAATTGATAAGTTGATGTGATGTCCTCTTATGGGATATTATCCATATTCAATATAAACTATTGGGACTTGGATAATATTAGGATGTTAAATCAAATGAAAATATCATCTTAGTTTTTTTCATACTATATCAGAGTAACCATGGTGAAATGATTCCTAATTATTGTTCATGATAAACTGGCCAAAGAGAAAGCATAGATACATGGATTCTACTTGTACAAAATTTAAAATAATTAATGTGTTTCAATATATTATATTGTATTTGTTTTGGAAACAGTCTTGTAACTCATAATTATGATATATGAATATTATAAATCCCTCTTTAATCATAACCTAGTATGTTGAATCATCCATTGAAATTTAAAAACCTTGTACTCAAACTATTGCTTTTTAAAAGTTTTTAGATGTGTATATTTAGTTGTGTGATTAGCTAGTTAATATTGGATATTATTAGGTACTCTTTTCGATTTCTAATATTTTGTATGTGGACTAAGTGGGGATATTTTTTGTCATATGATAAATAATGACATTATGAATAAACTAACTATTCCTAAAACCCTTATTTAGACTCACTAGGGAGAATGAGGTGCTAATTAGAGTTAAAACCCCTTAAATGATCATCTCAACAAGGCATCTAGGTAGTGTATATTTTTTATTTAATTAGTGTGGACCTATAACTAATGTACCCTAAAAGTTATGCTTCTAGTGGCAAATTTTTCTTCCTTTACGAACCCTATAATTATGTTTACCCTAAGTTAAGAATATATTGTGACCTAGTATAATTATTGGTTGCTTACACATTGGTGTGAAAAATAGAAAAGATGAATACATGCATCATGAAGTGCGTAATAGTATGTATACATAGTTTCATTCATACTCTAAATACAAATAATCCAATAATATATTTTTTCCATTATTTGGGTTTGTTTCACCTAATATTAGAGTGGTGTTATTGATCTAAGGGAACTATGGGAGATTATTTCATAAATATATACTCTACCTAAACCATAGGGCTATGTATTATTAATAAGATGGTTATAACTATCTCTAGAGGTGTTAATGCTACAAATGATAAAGTGAATGATAAAATAATAAGAAGGGTTAAAAGAAGAGGCAGGGGTTATGGTTCTCAAAGTCATAATTAGAATAGGTTTGAACCTCCTTTCAATAACACTAACACCATTAATGAAGCACCTAATATTAATGTATCCAAAGATAACATTAATAATAAGTAGGAAGAGGTCCTTAATGGTATCTTAACATCATTAAATGTCTTCTAGGGCAAGATGGAAAATTAGGAATCTAAATTGAATAATCTTGAAGGTGTTCCTCATGATTAAATGCCCTGTTTAGAGAATGGACAAGCAAAAGAGAAGGTGATCCAAGAGGTACCATTGACTGTGGTTGTACCAATCATCAAGGATATTAAAAAATTTCCACCACCCACCTTTTTCACTGAAGAATCTAAAGATGAAATTTATGTATGGCTTGTAAATATATAAAATTATTTAAATATACATAATATGCCATCTAATGTATAAGATAGGGTGGAAAACTACCAAATGATTGGAACTACTTATTTATGGTAGAATCAACCCCATTATTTATAGGGATATAAACCTATAACTCTTACTTGGACAACCTTTTAAAGGAATTTTTAGAAAAATATACTTAAGTGTCAATTTCAAGGAGAATAAAAAAATTGATTTATATCTATTAAAATAATAAATTAGGGCCATTACTAAATATGAAAATAAGTTTTTAAACTTATTCAATATGTGAACTATATGTATGATAAAGATATTAATGTGAATAAATTCAAACTAGGGCTGAAAGAGGACTTAATGCATGATGTCAATATGACAAACCCAAGAACCTTATCAACTATCATTGAATATGACCATAGGAAAATAGAGAAATAAAAGTCTAAATAGAAGGAAATATAAGATTTTAAAATGAATATGCAATAACACAAGGCAAAATAAATATCTCATATACCTAAGAGTTATATAAAATTAGATCAAAATCACAAGTTTGAGGGAAATAACATAAAAAATAATAAAATCAAGGTCTAAATAAAAATTCAAATTCCCAAAGCTCCTAAAAAATGAGTTATTATAGAAAGTATCAAAATTAGAATAGTCAACATGGACCAGCCATGGGGATAAGTATTGTTTTTATATCTCCACAAAAGGACTATTGTATACTATGAATTTGGTGATAACCACTACTATAAAAATATCCCCAAGATAAAAATGGGAAACCATCATAACATTAGGTATATGTAATTTTATATAATAAGAAGGCTAATTTTCAAGATACCTTGATTCAAACAAAAGATATTATAGATGGTATTTGTGTATTTGTTTTGATTGATTTAGGTGCAATAGACAATTTCACTACTCTAATCATTATTGATAAATCCAATCTAAAAATTATTCAGATAAGAGAAGGATGGGAATTTGGGTTTGTTATTAGTAAGAGGGTGCCTATCCTAAAATACTTGGAACTTGGAACAAGATGAACTTTATTTTTTTATTTTTATAACCAAGGTAAACATATTGTTGACACCTTTGGGGTCCTATGATTCCATCTTGGACATGGAAATATTATGACAACCAAGATAGTAAGAGAATGTAATGAATTGATGACTTGGTTAAACATGTATAAAATAAGGCATCCAAGGACCAAAATCATGAAAATTAATTTCAGCTCTATAGTTAAAAGGGGTTGTGAAAAAGGTTTGTAAACTCTATGTAGTTCAGTTACAAAAGTTACCTAAGAAAAAATAACAACCCCACCAAATTTTTTGATTTTAAGTAAATTTATGGATATTTTACATAAAAACCTACTTGGCATTCCAACCAAATGTGAGATTAACTTCTATATATATTATGTTAAAGAATAACTCTAAAATCAAGGGCTACAGGTTTAGTTGCAAGAAATTTTGGATAGTTGAAGCATTAGAGCAAGTATTTCTCCTTGAGGTGATCTAGTGGTATTTGTGAAGAAGAAAGATGGAACACTAAGGATATATATTGATTACCTTATTTTTGAAAATATAAAAATCGATAATTGATATCCATTACAAAGGACTGATGATTTTTTTGATCAAATGAAAGACAGAGTAGTAGTTTATAAAATTAACTTAAGGTCAATCTATCACCAGCTACATATTTAAGATAAATATATTCATAAAACAACATTATGAACTTAATATGATCATTATCAACTGATTATTTTACCATTTATCTAACCCAATGCACCTAATAAATTTATGAACTTGATGAATAACATGTTCAAGTATTTTCTAGATAAGTTTGCACGTGTATTTTTAGATGACATACTTGTTTATTGAAAGGATGAGGTTGAACATGATCAAATTTTAAGAATAATTATAAATATAATAAGGCAACATCCAAATCTACCTTTAGTAAATTTAAAATACACTATTTGGGCCACATTATTTCTAATAAGGTTATTGATTTAGGTCAAAAAAATATTCAAGATTTTTAGGAATGGCGTTCTCCTAATAATATTCATGAGGTGCACATTTTTATGGGGTTATATGGGTATTATTACTAGTTTATGGAATATTTATCCTATCTAACTAATCCTATCAATTTTATAATCACTTAAAAGTGACACTTAAGTACCAAGATTGCTACTTAAGACCACCTATCTCCAGTTTATCCCTAGACCTATCTTAGGGCCTATTTTCACACTTATCCAGCCTTTATATGGGCCATAGGCATCCCTAGTCATCCTTAATGTAGTCGTTGACTCTCATTTTTGCATCTTATCCATTCGTGACTTAGATTATACCACTTAGACAGTAGTATCATAATAGAGATAATAGTGTTGCATGGTGTTAATTTTCCAATATTGGTGTTATTGTCCTTTTACTCCTCATTCCAAAAATAGATATTTTTAAAATATTAGACCTCCTAAGGTTAGCTGAGACCTCTTTTAAAACACACACAAGCACCAAAATAGTTTAAATACATGAAATTTGGCCTTTGTACACTAAATGGAAATTAAATGTCAATTACATATGAAAAATTATAACAAGCTATGAAAAAATAAGGTTATCAATCTCTATTTTACCCTACTACATAATACCATATAAACCATTCCTAAACTTAATTACTTAGATTTCTAGTATCAAAAACATTCAAATCATTCAATTTAACCATCATAATAGCTTCACTTAAACTTACATTATCACTTAGGTGGAAAAACCTACATCAAGATTTATTCCTCTTTGGAGTATTGGTATGTAGGCAACTCTCATGACATTGGGGTGTCAAAAATGTCTATCCTACCCCACTAAAAAACACACTTCCCTACTTGTATGAATTAGATGCCCTATAAACATGAAGGATTAGGTTTTGTTTATAAAATGAGTCAAAAAAAGACATATATAAGGTTTAGGAATTCATGCATTCAATAATAGGCCTTACAAATCCAAACAAAGGTACATCTATAAGCTTAAAATAGTCTTACACAAAGGACACTACTACCAAAATAGGGACACTAACACCAAATGGTACTACTATCCAATTAAGGTTCTATTATCTAGGACTAATTTTGACACTTGGATCTTGTTTGTGACACTTAAACCAGACTCTACCTTAGTTTTCAACCTCCATATCATCTGTTATAGTTATTTTCTAGTTAAGTTCTCATTTACATTATTTATTACTATTTTTAGAAATGTCAAATTAGTCAATTTTATAAAAAAATTAGTTATTATATTTACTGAATATTTATACCTTCATTTACTATATACTCAGATCTTATAAAAATATAGGATTTACATTCACTAAATCTTATAAGAATAAAACATATGGTGATATTGACTTACTTTGAATATTTCATAAAACCTAACCCTAGATAACCCTAGGCTTTTTATTTCTAGCCTTCTAGGAGACTGAACCAGATTTGTATTCATATAATCATGATAATAATAACAAATGAAGTTAATTAATTTTTTATGCTAAGTTTTCTATCTTATCTTTTAGGCTTTTTTTTCTTTTATTTGGAATGAATTCAAATATCACATAAACATACATGTATATGATGCTTTAAATTAGTTCAAATATATGTCATATTTCAAAGTATGTTATCTTTCTCTTATGTGGAATTTTAGTAAGAATGCAAATATTAAACACAGAGGATTTAGTATATAATATAACCACTATGTTTTAAGTCTTAATATCATATCTTATGTATAAGAGGGAATGTCATTTTCCTCCTCATCTCCATGAGGGTGATATTTACTTTGTATCTGACAAGGTCCATTCTATCACTACTCCATGAGATGAAGTAGTATATACCATAATTATTAATGCACATACTATTACTATCCACAACTTTCCCCTATAGGGTATGTGCCTACATGTTAAATCAAAAACAACAAGGATTTGAACTTTTGAGACTCTAAGGGATCAAATTACTAGTATGAGTAGGCTAATATAAAAATTACAAAATCACAATATTTTATTATGTTAAAAGGTCACATTATTGGAAAATCAAATTGCACACACGCAATATTCATAATATGTTAGTGTAAATAATGTATATGCATCTAAAAATATTGAAGTTGTGTCTAACAATCCTTCATGTCCAAACCATAAAGTAAAACATAATGCATCTATTATAAGTGATTTAAAGATCTTACAAGGTATCACAATAGTTCAAGTGAGATACTAAGGTAAATGATTAAACCTATGTTTATCAACCTATTTTATCTACACCTAGTGATGAAATCCATATATTATTGTGCATATAATAAAATGCATTGGCACCAAATTGATTCATATTTAGTATTGAAAAGGAAAATACAATAGATAATGGATACAAATGAGTTAAATAGTGACACATCTAAAAATTTAAAAAGGGACAAATTTATAAATAGTACAAGAGTAGTTACCAAAGCATAAATCATAACAACAAAAGGTTTGAAGAGCATAATTTGAGCAATAAATAATACAACAAGCATAGGTAAAGTGTTTTAATTTTTTAGGGTTTAAATTAGGTAAATATTATGTTTGATTAAAGAGTGATTATGCTAAATTAGGGAAATAATATGAATAGAATATTTCCACTAATTTTTTATAGATTTGACAAGCTTTAAATTTTATAAAAATAGTAATAAAGAGTTTAAATAAAGACTTATATAGAAAATTCCTAATGTCAATGATCTGAGTGATGGAAAGTAAGATGAAAACTATTGAGTGTTGTAAACTATATCCATGTGTTATAACATCTTATGGTAATTAGCACCACATTTGGATAGTAGTGTCATATGGAACTATCATCCTAATATTTTCACTAATGTACTCTAGGAGGATTACCCCAAAGTTTTGGGTGCACCTATGTCTATATTTTTGGGGTCTATTCCTACACTCATAAATTTTAAAACTTTTTATTATGCCTTTAATAAGTGATTTATGATGAAAGCCCTAATAATTACTGTAATTAGGGTATAGTCATGTAAAATGCAATATTTGGTTACTTTAATGTGGCTAATGACACCCACTCCATAGGTCCTCTTATTTACTTGCACAACCCTTATAAGATTTTCTTTCACCAATTTTGTGTCATCCAAATCCTTCCATAATAAACTCTTATAGACTCAGGTAGCTATTTAAGGCCAAGATCCATCCCATAGGTCTCATTCCCTTTGGATAATAGTGCCCAACTTAGTGGGAGTGTTGAAACCTAGGGTGTCCTATTTTTGGTGATGTTGTCTGAGTGCAAATTTGGTTCAAATGATCATTTTATCCTAGATATTTATCTTAACTCATGTTAGACTAATGTGAATTAACTTAACCTATGATCATTAAATCCCCCATAAAAGGCCATTGAAAATCCATTTAGAAGGGTTGGCACTCATTTACAAGAGAGAATCAAGAATACAAGTAAGTACACTCAAGTACTTTTTCCTATTCTCTACATAAAACCTTCCAATATTATTCAAAACTTATTTAAACCCTTACACCAGTCCCTAACCATCTAAAGTAAACCCAATATTTCATCTAGTTACATTTTAGTACACAATTTCACCAATAACTTCAATGGGAGAACTACATTATCTTGATCCCTTCATAGAGTATTGGTATGTAGCCAAAGTGCCCACACATGGAGTGTGCAGTGCATCTAATGTATCCTTTACACACTAACCCCATTTCTCTCTTTCCCAAATTTCCATTCAAGTTCAGCACAAAGAGCTCTTAGGGATTTTTAAGATTAAAATAGATGCATAGTGAGCTCCATAGACTTTCAAGCTTCGATATTTCACTGACAGAGTAACATAGACCAATCGAGTAGAACCCAAAAAACTCAAATCACCTAAAAAATAGTGCCAAAAAGGACTATAACATCGAATAATAGGGTTTCCCACTTTTGATACTCCTATCTAATCATAAAATTAAGTTTATGGACCTATTTTTGACACTGTCCTAGTCTTATACCTAAATTTCTAGACCTTGTCTCAAATTAGATAGCATATAATAAGCTAAGTTACATTTCTCCTTACTCTCTTACTATTTTTAGTAAGGTTAAATTGTAATTAAAATTTCAAAAATTAGGAGCCATAATTAAGAATATTATTTACTAATTTTTCCTACTCAGACCTATTTATTAAATAGGAATAAAACTCCATTATTCCCAAAAATAATAAAACATTTGGTGAACCTAACTTATTTTGAAATTTGCACAAAACCCCTTAAAAACTTAGGGTAAATTATTTATAAATTTTTGCCATAATTTATTGATATTTTATGTAAATAAAAATAAAAAATCTATAAATTAATTGAAATTTTCTAAATATATTTAAAAACACCTAGTTTGCACATACTAAGTCCTTTTTGCATACAAACACATTCCAAACACTAGGAAAAATATATTGCTAGTTTTAGAAAAAAATTCAGATTTTTTTAGATTTTTCAAGGAAAATTTTACAAATTTTCTATAAATTCATATAATTTTTTTAAAATTATCAAACTAATTTTCAAAATTCATTCATAAAACCTTAGTGACATCAACTAGCTCCTAATTATTTTCCATTACTTTTCCAATCATTTTTTGAATTTTTAGTTGTATATCAAAATCATAAAATCAATTTTAAATTAAAAAATTATTAGTATTTTTGCATTATTTTTTTTAAAAAAATACATATTTGCATTTAATAGCACCTATTTAATTCTTGAGGTATCACTTTACATGTTTGGTAGCTTTGTATCCTTTTTACACAAATTCCAATTAGCTATTTTTAAGACTTTACATTTATTATATTCAATGTTTTACTTTTCTAGCACATTTCCTATTAAAACTTATTTGAAAACATTCAAACAAATTATAAATTATTTTCTTACTTTCATAATGGCCCAATATATCATTTTTGATGAAAGTGATAAAAGAGAACTTCAATAACTCTTAACAAAACATTTGGATATGTGATGACATGCTTACAATTCTATAAGAGGAATAAAAGTAAACAATGGTCAATTTTCTCAAACCATAGAAAAACTAGTTGAAAATGACAATACAGGGGTAAATATGTTTGAACAACCCCATATAACATCCCAACCTACCACTATGATACCAATTATAACTAGTACATCCCTTTCTCCTGATGTGGAATCCCTTGTGCAAAAGATAATATATCTTCAATATAAGGCGCTACATTTTGAGTAAGGTACCACTAAACATACATAGGATTTAGATTATTCTTATCTTCTATATACACCATTGGCACATCATATTACTTATACACCCTTATTGTAAGGTTGCGTTCAACCTAAGATTACTCTTTGTGATGGCAAGGGTGATCTAGAGATGCACTTGAGAATATTTCGCGTAGCATGCTTAGACTATGCACCCAATAATTAGATATTTTTAAAGCTATTTCCAAAAATACTAAAGGATTATGCTCTAAAATGGTTCTATAATTTACCAAATTAGTAAATTCATACATTTAATCCTTTAGCTGACATGTTATTATCACACATCAACATTAACATTGGTGATAAGGTTTCATATGCTCAAATTACTCGACAAAAATAATGACCAAATGAGCATCTCATAGACTATGTTCTTCGATATAAGACCATCTTAGATAATATGAATATTTCCATGGTAGATCAAGAGTTGTAGGACCTCTTCAAATAAATTCATCTACCATCACTTCATGAATTAATTATGTTGAATCAATTCTATTCGTTCACTAAATTATGTCATACACTAAAGGAAAGATAAGTAAAACTCATTTTAATGGGCAAACTCAAGTATACAAGAATTCCAAACACAACTAATAAGAGTAACATCAAAGTCCCATAAAAGGTCAAGTAAAATGACATAAAAGGGTAGAATCAACCTATAGTAAATGTAGCTTCAAAGCTTCCTTAGCATATAGTTTTATCAACACCCCTCAATGTACTTTCTCACATCTTCCAATTCCTCCAACTAAGGGTTTATATTAGCTTTTGGATTGTAATATCATATATCTCCCTCTTATTTGGGAAGTTGATCCAACCAAATATATTCCCAAGGGATATGATCAATAGGCATTTTTTGATTACCACAAGGCAATAAGACACAATAAAAATATATGCATTAGTATGAAACATAAGATACAAGATTTGATAGATGACAACCTACTTGATATTTGTACTTCAGTTGAGCATCTATAGGTAAAACCAACATAGGATAAATATTTAAAAAATTTCTTAGATCCATTTCCATAGCATTTAGAATACATTACAGGGGACACATCAGGGGATCACCATGCATACCATGCATATCCACAACTAGTTACATACTAGGCACTTTTAGTTGAGTCACATCCTTTGATTGGTATAATCTATGTGTATGAGTCCAAAGTTCCATCTAGACCATTGATATCCTTCTCAAATTAGGAGATTATGGAGGATAATTTAGATTAAAATGCACTCTTTATCAGAGCACATATTCATAATCATCCCATTCACAATGCTCTCATTGATAATGGTTCTAGTGTTATAATGTGCACCATTACATTATTATAGCATTTGGGATATTCAAAGTAGGATACCAATCTAACAGATATAGTTGTTAGTGTATTTAATGGGCACATACAATGTTCATTGGGTGAGATTGTAATTCCTTTATAGACTGGTCCAACACATGTGACCACAGATTTCACTATAGTTCCCAGCGTAAGAGTTTTTCATATGTTACTTGGTCACCCATAGATTTTGAAATTTTGAGCTATATCATCTACAGTTCATAGATGCATGAAATTCATTCATGTTAGTCAATTTATTATAGTTGGTAGAGTTTTATATGATTTATCACTACCCACTTTAGAGCCATATACTTTGTAGTCACTAGTTTCAGCCTATCCACCTTTATCAATTTCTTCACCAGTTATAGTTCTTCCTTTGATACATATTTAGACACAACTGACACATCCATCATTAGTACAGAGGGTTTATAAACCACCATAAATTTGGGATTCTAGACAACATCAAACTATAGTTTTCACACATAGAATAGTTTCATTGAGATCTCATGGGTCTACACATAAATCACATGTTCGGAGAGCATATCCTACTTCGAGATGGGCTCCTAAGAGCCATATAGTTACATCCACTTATTAGAATTATAGAATAACCCCACAGTTAGTTTCTACTTCAAATATTTTTGAGTATCTACAATCCATATAGCTTTTAGAGCCATAGTCTCAAAATTTTCATCATCTTTCACATTCATTCATGATTCCACTCCTTGATACATGACACTATGATAGGGAGTCTCCCACGAGACTCATGATTTAATATCATCCTATCCTAGCCTACTTGTATATAATCTATCCTACTTGGTTGTACATATTTGAAATATTTCCAAAAAAAATACAAATTCAAAAATATCAAAAATATTTTTATTGTATACATCATCCATACTTTACATTACTACTATCATGCTAGGACATATATTTGTTATTTCATACTATTTTTTGTTGATTATCTACATTACCATATTTCACTTTATCTTATTTAAGTGTGTATAATGACATCTAGCTACTTGATTGCTTCATTATACCCATTAAGGGGACATTCCTACTTCTACATTAGAGACATACATCAATATACATACCCATTGGGGGTATCTTCTACATGACAACACCATCTAGGTTATGTCAATTCTACACTACACACTTTGATTTATCATACTAATGTAAACTACTTACCAAAATGCATAGATTACTATATCACCATTTCACTAGTATCTATCACTTATGTATCTCTTAGCATATACCTAGTCTTGTACTAAACATGTCTTGCATAATTTCACTTTTTCTTTGATTAGTTAGATGTGATTGTACCTTTCTAGTTTTTACATGCTTTGCTTTCTTGTTGTATGTAGCTATATGAGATTGAATTTATAGTTCTAGTTTAGTTTATTATATGTGCCTTAGGATATCTTCCAATGTCCTTTACTTCTATTTGTGTGTATACCTTTGGACATTTTCCATTGTTCCTTACTTTTATTGTTCTATGTGCTTGGGGCCCTCATGCCAATCAATGTTTGTTTCAAATTATATGTGTGTGTGGCATTCAAACATGCCTTATATGCTTGCTTTCTGGCTTGAGTGAAATGTTTCCATGTCCTTTATTTATGTGGTCCCTTGACCAACCTTGTATGCTTCTTTCTTCTTACTTCTTTCTCCATGTGCTTACTTGATTGATTTCTTTTTTTATTTGTGCAATTCCATGATCCATATCATGTATTTTCATTGCTTTCTTGGAGGCCATGATAGACATCATGTTCCATATCTCCTTGAAAACTAAAAACTAAAAAATAATAGCTAACAACTAACAACTAACATTTAATATTTCCATTCTAGTTTAGTATATTACACATAATTTTACATTGGTATATCTATCTAAGAATAAACCTTTTGATCTAACAATCTCTTAATACAAACATTGTTATATCTAGAGATATCTTGTCAAATATCATTTATATATCATATATATATATATATACATACATACATACATACATATATATACACACACATACACACACACACACACACACACACACACACACACACACACACACACACACACACACACACACACACACACACACACACACACACACACACACACACACACACACATGCAACTTAACACACTTGTAGGACTCTTTCCTTCTGATAGTAGTCATTGTAGTTTTAGGGATTTTGTCACAAAGATCAAAGCTCCTAAAAGTAAAAATAATAGCATTCAGATCACCTAGTTCAAAATCTTGAGGTCAAACCATTTAGAATGAAACAAAAAAATAATGATGATTCTAGATCAACAACTAGTTTCAAAAGAGGATAACAACACCAAAAATGGACAATAATTCCAAATATAGGGGTGTCCTCATTTTGGTGCTCTTGTCCATGTAGAAAAACACCCATGTTTTCTAGTAACAAGCAAAAATTTCATCTCAGCTATATTTTTTGCACATCTAAATTAGTTCGAATTGATAGTTTTAGTATAGTTTTCTTAGGAAATCTAGATATAGGGGGTATCATGCATGACATGATGACTCTCACTTCTAGTTTTAGATTAGGTAGCCAACATAACTTCTAGATAAAAATCCATGTTTCAAACACTAGTGATTGGGGCAATGTGCATGGCATATTGGTCTTCTTTATTTTTGAGTTCAATTTTTTACCCAAACATTCTTAATAGTTGTGTGCCTTACTCCATCTATTAGTGGTTAGAATCATTTCTCAATTTGAACTTTCATACAAGTTTAACTTCATGAGTACCCAAGTTCCCAATTTGGTTTTCATATAAGCATATTACATTAGTTTTGAAGTAGATTTCATATAATCCTAAACTCCATCTTTTGAAATGGACAAGAGTGGCCTAGTTTCCAACATACATTTGACTATCCACACCACATTGTCAAACTTTTAGAGCATCCATGGGATCCATGAGCCATATCATATGACATCTATTCTATATTTGTATCACCTCATAACTTCACTTCATGATGAAATGATAGAGATAAAGTGACAACCTTTCTATTATTGAGCCACCTATTTAGAGGGACTAGATACATAGTATGGACTTCAATTATCACATGCATTATCATCTAGCTTCACTTAGTAGGTGATGATGGATCCAAAGGGCCTACATTTGCATTCTTGAGCCACTTTTTGAGAAATTTATCACTCATCTTTATTTTTGATATAAATTTTACTACAACATCATCTAATACAGTCCAACATTACTCACCCTTACATAAGATCATAACAGGTTTTGTATTGGTTCACATACCTGGTGAGGTGTATTCATTCTTTTTTCTTCCTTTTTATTTTACTCAACTTTTTTATGTTCTTGTTTTATATCATATATAATAATAATTGGTCTACTATTTGTCCATCTCACAGATTCACACTTGCACATTGCACTCTATGTACACTATCCAACATTACTCAACACCACATAAGTTTTATGGGATTCACCTTTGCAAGTAAGTTTAGGTACACTTTATTTCTTCATATATCCTATTATTTTACTTTATTTCATCACTAGAATAAAGGGAGGGGAAATTTAGTCATGTAAATTGAAAACCTATGTTACTTTAATGTGGCTAATGGCACCCAATCCATAGGTCCTCCTATTTACTTACACAACCCTTATAGGCTTTTCTTTCACTGATTTATAGTCATCCATAGCCTTTTGGACTCAACCCTTATAGACCCATTTATCTCTTTTATGCCTATATCTATCTTCCTAGGTCTCTTTCCTTTTAGAAAATAACACCCAACTTAGACAAGAACATTGAGACCCAATGTGTCCTATTCTAGTTCTATTGTCCAAGATCAAATTTGGTTTGAATGGTCATTTTATCCTAGATATTTATCCTGATTCATGTTGTCTTAATACAAATTCATTTAACTCAAAATCATTAAATCCCCTATAAAATTCCATTCAATGTCCATTTAGAAGTGTTGACACCCATTTACAAGAGAAGAAAGAATAAAATCAAGTACACTCAAACACTTCACTATTATCTACATATAGCCTTCTAATATTACTCCAAGTCTATTCAAACCCTTACACTAGTCCCTATCCATCTGAAGTACACCCAATTTCACATAGAGTTACATTTTCATACATAATTTCACTAAGCACTTTAATGGGAGAACTACATTATCTTGATCCCTCCTCAAAGTGTTGGTATGTAGGCAATGTGCCAATACATGCCATGTGAAGTACATCTAGTATACACTTTACAAACTAACCACTTTTCTCTCTTTCCAAAATTTCCTTTGAATTTCAAGCACAAAGAGATCCTAAGGGTTTTAAATATTAAAATATATGCACAATAAGCTTTGCAAACTTTCAAGATTCAATATTTCACTGACAGAGTAACATAGGCTTATTGAGTAGAACCTAGAAAACTCAGATCACTTAAACAATATCATCAAAAAAATACTAAAACACTAAAGAACAAGGTGTCCCACTTTTATTACTCTTTTCCAATCAAAAAACAAAGTTTTGGGACCTATTTTCGAAACTATCCCATTCCTATACCTAAATTATTAAACTGAACAACACATAATAAGATAAGTTACATTTCTCCTTGCTAGCTTACTATTTTTAGAGAGTTCAAATTGTAATTAAAATTTAACAAATCATTAGTCGTAATTAGGAATATTATTTAATAATTTTCCCTACTCAAACCTGTTTATTAAATAGGAATAAAACTTCATTATTCCCAAAAGCAATAAAACATAGGGTATGATCTAAAAAGTGTATTTATTTATAGGATACTTATACATCCTTAACACCCTATTGTGAAGAGATTTTCCTATATACCAATACTCTCTAGAAGGTTCAATCATGATGTATTTCTCCCCACCTAAGTATAGGTTCATGTGAAAGTGATGTTAGCATTATAGTGGGCTTTAGTTCCTTGAATGTGTTTGAGACTATAAATCTAGAAAATCTTAGATTACGAAGTTATAGATGGTAGTATGTATAAGTAAGATAGAATAGGGATTGATAACCTTGATTTTTATTAACTTGTTCCATGTTTAAAAAGGTATTTAACATGTAATTTCCATCTAGTGGATATATTTCTAAAAGTCATGTATTTATGGCATTCTATTACTTTTGTAGATAATAAAATATGTCTAGGTCAACCTTAGGAGGATTTTAATTTTTAAAATATATTAATTCATGAAAACTAGTGTATAAAACATAGGCACCAAATTTGGGACACTAACACCACATGTCTCTAGTGTCGTTAATGTGGAGTCAATGTTTAGTTGGTAGAACAATATAGAAGAAGGGCCATGATTAATAAATGAGGGTCTATGATTAGGATGTTTGTGGCATGTAATGAAGGTGAATAAGTGTGATAATAAGCTCTACAATAGGTATAAAGCTAAGATAGTTATAGGTAGTATCAAGTAACATTATTAGTACTCAAATGCCACTTTTATGTGATTACATTTCCACCTAATTATTCTATAAATATAACAAATCAAAAAGACTAGTATAAATGAAAAATATGTGTACCTGGAATTACAAAGAAGTGAATCCTATGAAGCTAAATCTGAGTATGTGAAGATGGGTTTGTGTATGTGAATCATGATCCATTTCTTTTATTTTAAATGAAACATGCATAGATTAGTCCTTAATTAAGAGATATCAAAAATAAAATATTATGCTCAATAAATAACTAAAACTGAGTAAATATGAGTAAAGAGATGGGAAAGTGGAAATAAATAAATACACCTCATTAGGTAGGTGAAATAATGCATTAATCTAGTGACATATTGTGTATTTTAATTTATATAATGATTAATCAATGAATATATTTGACTAAGATGATATCTTATTGAATCCCCATGTGTGGATGGATCAAAAACTAAATCTAGTTTTGACTTTATCTTTGCCAACCACTAATTGGTCTATCATGACTTATGAATAGCTTAGATTGGATTGATTATGTGTCTCACCCTCTCATGTGGGTAGATCTAAAACTCAAGTAGGGTATGACTTCATCTTTGGCCACCATATGTATTAGATTCATCTAAAGCTAAACTATGTAAAGTGTTGTAAATGTATAACTAACTATGTCTAACTATGTATGTTAGATTTGTGGCCAATTGAATAAATTAGGTTACTCTAGGACACTTGGGAATTCCAACCACTATAGATGGTTTAAGACATGAAATTGGTGATAACATGCAATATGATGTCAAGTGTATAAAGTGTAGAGAATGATATGTGATTTTTCATTCCATATGATCAAACAATGTGTAACTAAGCATTCATAAATAATGTTTCATGCACAATCCATCAATATGGTATTTGAGTATATTGATTATATATTGAGTTATAATAACATTATCTGAGTATCTATATTGAATATGGGAATTATCATGGCATTAATGATGATGAGGGTCATCAATCCTCTTCATTTAATAATGTCAATAAATGGTTGATATCTGAAGTAAATATGCAATAGGAGAAATATGTCTCTATAAAATGGTCCCTTCTACCATACTCCACACTTTTATAAATTAAAAATCACTCTTGAAGAAATTAAATCACACATGCATGAAATTAAATCACAGTTGTAGGAAAGTAAATTACTAAATTGAAAAGAAATGATAAAAAAATAAAACACCTATAGGTTCACAACAAATAATAAAAATAAATAGTCATAGACACAGAAATAAAATAAAAATTTACAACAAAATGATAATTACGTAAAAAATAAAGAAAAAAATACATTGATCCATCTCCCTTGGAATGTGTGTCCAGCTCATTCCTTGGAAGAGGATTCTATTCATAACACAAACTTAATAATAGATTACTCATAATGATGGAGATAAAAGTATACTAATTAATTTTATTTAGGTGTGAGAGGTTGAATTTATAATCTCATTCTTCCAACCAACACATTATTTAGGATTAACAACCTAGATATTTTAGCCTATCTAAATATCCACAAAATATGTAAATATATATATAATCTATGACAACATAATCTTAGTCTCCAAAAAATATGGGGAGATATTTATTGGAATAAAATTATACAAATTTTAATTCAGATATAATCTATAAATGGAAAGTCTATATATATATATATATATATATATATATATATATATATATATATATATATATATCAATCTATATATAGAATGACTATAAATAGAAAGCATTCTTGTGATAGCTATAAATTATCTTGGTACTATTATAATGGACAAAACAATCAGTATAATCACTTATAAATGCTTCCCAAAAAATTTTATAGGTCACTTGATGAAGTTTATAGATCACCTACTGAATATTATAGCTCATCTAATGAAGTCTATGGCTTGCATGATGAAGTTCGTAGCTCGCCTGATGAATTTTGTAGCTTTCTTGATGGAGTCCTTAGCTCTATTGATTAATTTTTTAGCTCACTTGATGAAGTCCATAACTCACCTGTTGAAGTTCATATCAAGCCTATTAGATTTTGTAACAAACATGTGGAAGCCTATAGGAAGCCTATGGAAGTTTTTGAAAATATTGTCAAAGTTTGATCAAGATTTTAGAAGTTTTTATAAAGCCTTTGGAAGTCCATATCTCATCTAAAATGGTGTATCTATTTTAAGAGCTATAATAGAATATTTTGAAACTACTCTAACATTGTTCTTGAATTATTACTTTTCATACTCATAACATTAATATGGACTATATATGCACACATTGACATCTTTTTCCATATAATCAATAGAAATAGTTAACAATGAGATAACACTGATTATTAAATAAATAACCATGATATATGCCTTATTTTTTATTCTAAATAAATTATAAGCTCAAAAACTACCCTTAGATCCACTTCTTATGCAAGGAAAAAGGATGTTATTTCATGGATATAATGAGTCTTTTATGGGGATCATCACATGATGTCCCAAATCTAAGAAAATTGATATAAATCTAAGCAAACTAATATAAATCTAAGCAAAAATAGAGTATAACTAATAAACTTGTAATTGGATCTATGTAAACTTGTACTATACCTATTGTACTATATGGCTAACTTAAGTTGTTCTAGAATTGAGGCTACTAGATAGTAGTGTCATATCTTGGATAATATTTCCATGTGGTGCTTGTCTCCCTATTTAAGAACTAATTTACTTCTAGTTTGAATTTTGTGTCATTGTATTGCTTTCTAAGTTTCTACACTTTCACTATGTTTACCTATGTCTAATTTTATATAACTGGGCCTATGTGCTAAAAAACATAATAGGAGTGAAATATACGAGCCTAATATTTATGACAAACCACTGTGAATTTCCCATGTTTTAAGGGTAGTTTTTGAACCTATGAAATAACTATCTTTAAAATAAAAAATATCTATAAAATTTGGGTTAGATAAAGCATTTATGATAACTACATGATAATCCAATATAATGTGCATACATAACATTATAATTTAAGATGATATAATAATAATAGGTAACGTAATATGTATGTTATGTCTAAGACTACATATGGGTGTCAAGATATACTTAATTCATGTATATAACAATATATTTGAGTAAATTTGAGTAACTAGATAGAGGATGGGGAATGATGTCTATCACAACACCCAAGTAGGAAGAGTATATGCATGAGGTTCCTCACAACATAAAAAATTGGTATTTCTAACAATTAAATTCAAGTAACATGGCCATGATGCATAAATCAATGCATATATAAAAAAATTATAAGGGATGAAAAATAAGTGAAGGGGACACAATATAAGGTACATGGGCATATATCACTAAATATGAGAAATCAAGACATTCAAGTATAATAAAATGTGCACATATGCAAGTAACAATAAATTTGGATTAAATCCACATATAATTACATGTTTAAATGTATTCATACACAATCAAGAAAGCACACACAAGGACATGGTCACATGTCCAAAGCATACATACTATGATTGTAAGTGGCATTGAGATAAAGAATAATGGTTTATTCAAATTCCATTGAATAGAAGAAGTGTAAGGATATAATCAAGTCTAAACTAGGAAAGATATAAATTGAAGCATGCATGAATATGTAATACAAATCTATGTAATAGATAGGATGTACACATGTTGAGTCTAAAGTAGTAATTAATGGAAAAAAATAGGAGTATGAGTAGGAATGATCAATATCAAGATACAATGATGTTAAAATTGGAATGTAGAGTATGTAAGGCTAGAACCTAGTAACTAAAACTATGTATAAGATGCCCTCAAGTGTCTGAATGTGTCAAGTGAATAACCATGAATTAGTGTATATGCCACTAGTGGGTACATAATAGAATGTATGGATCAGTGTAATGGACCTAATTACTATAATAAATCTAAAATCACTCAATAAGAACAAGTGAAGTATGTAGTATGATCAAACTAACTATACTAAGATAGCTAGCATATGCATTATCTAAAAAATATAGTAAATGTAAGCATACCAATGCATACAATCTATAAGTTTTGTGCTTTCTTAGTATTTATTTGAATTTATTTGTGTTTTGACATGTTATACTAAATTTTTATTTGTTTTATATAAGTTATTTACAATAAATATTAAAATGAACTATGTATAAGGAGTGAAAAAAATTAAAATATGTACAAGAAATGAGAAACCATAATAACTAATGAGTCTCCTGGGAGACTCACTATCATTATGGTTTTTATCAAAAATAGGATTGGTAATCTCTCATGAATTTTTATTGTTATTTTGTAGTTGAATGGTGTTGCAATATGAATCTAAGTATTGTTCATCATTGAAATAATAATAATCGTAATAACCTAGAATGTTAGAGGGAATTACCACATATCATTGAATTGACCTTTCGAAATTGTGCTTTACAATGTTGATTCTATTTTTTCCTTTTTAAATTGTGTTTACTATAGACATATGGTGTTGTGGATATTTTTTTATAAACCCTATTTTGAGAATGTATATTATCTTAGCTTGATTCTTAATGTGTAACTTAGGTTCTTTCTCTTTTTTTAACATTTCCTATGTACATAGACTTTTTAACTTGATAAACCACATATGTGAATGATTTTGTTTAGGTTGATCAATAAATCCTAAACCTTTTTGACCAAAATTAACAACTATTATAATAATAGTAGTGATGCCTTGGGCCTACATGCCCAAATGTTGACCATGATAATCAAATGATTGTAGGTATTTTTGACCAAACCCATACTGTTATGAAAGTTGAGCCTCATTATGGAGAGGTATATTTGCCTCTTTTACTTGATTTACCTATCCTTTTGTTATTGTTTCTTATTATAATTATGATTTTGAAACCTTTTGTTTTTTTCTATTATGCTTGGGTAACCAATTTTGTATTATTTCTAAATTTGACCCTTTTTGAATTTTTATGTGTCATTATATGTTTTTTGTATGATGTGTCACTATGTAAGTCATATGTGTCCATTATCTATTGTATTTTTATTTTCAATTATAAACATTAACTGGTGTGGTAACCATGAATTTTATGATATGGACAATAATATCTAAATTTTCTCATTAGGTGTAAAAGGGGTAGGATGATCAACTTAGATTTAATAATTTATCTTATTACCTCACTTGAAATATTATTTTATTTTTTAATGATTTTAAAATAATTAGTTGTATATTCTCTTTGCTGTGATTTCATGTTATGATATGTAACATTATTTGCCATAACTTAACTAGGTGAAAATACATATACATGATTTACACCTATGTGCCATGCAGGCTTTTGTCTTGTAAATTGATTTTCCAATGTTGTAATATTTTCATGTAATAGTTAATTATGATTTTTTAATCTTTAAATTATCTTAATTATAATAATTTGTTGATCACATAGTGTCTCAAAAATGAAAATCCTAGTTTCTTCTTATTGAACATGTAGACACACACCCTGTAGGTAAGAGGTGTAAATGGGATAAGTATGGGAATTAATGACATTGGTATAGGTTGTTTAATCTCATGGAGGAGTTATAACATAGACCTAGTTATAGATAAATTAGCTATCAACCTCATGGAGATGAAGAGGAAAAATATATTATTTCATGTGCATAAGATATGGCATTCAAACTTGAAACATAGTTGTTAGCTTATGTGCTAAATCTTATATGTGTGTAAGGGTTTGCTTATTAATGGAATTCCACATATGATAAACATAACATGATATGAAATATAACATATTCAAATTGATATAAATCATCATCTATGCACATGTTTAATAATTATCTATGTTCATTCTGAATTAAAGGAAATAAGCATTAAAATGAAAGTAGTAGACTTTGCATCAAAAACTGATTAAATTCTTCTGTCATTATTAGCATGATTATATGAAATACAAACTAGAAGATATATATATCTAAAATATGAGTCCTAGAAATGTAACCTTTAGTGTTAATTAGGATTAGGGTTTATGAAATGTTTGAAGTAAGTCATGTTCATAAAATGTTTTAACCTTTTAGGGTTTAGTGTAGATAAATACTATGTTTTATTAAAGAGATAAGTAGGCTAAATCAAGTAAATAAAATGAATAAAATATTTCCACTAATTTTCTACATATTTTACTAGCTTTTAATTTTTTTTAAATAGTAATAAATAGTGAAAATAAAAACTTATCTAGAAAACACTTGATACAAATGATCTGGGTGCTAAAAATTGAAATGAAAACTAGTCTAAGTGTCACGAATTAGATACCTATGTCAGAACCCATCCTATATAGCATCACCATGTGTATCTAGTGTCTTGATGTTCACACTAATTTCCTTTGTGTAGGACTGTCTTGAACTTATAGGTTCACTTATGTCTAGATTTCTAGGGCATGTTCTTATGTGCAAGAATTTTGGAGCTCTGTAATATGCCTATAATGACTAATTTATGATGCAAATCCTAATTCTCCTTGTAATTAGGGTATGATATGAAAAGTGTATTCATAATTAGGATAGGCTAGACATCCTAAAAAACATACTATGAAGAGAGATTCCTAGATACCAATAATCTATGGAGGGATGAAGCTCAATTTAGTTCTCCCCACCTAAGTGCTAGTGCAAGTGTATGTGATGCTAGTATGATAGTTTCCTTGAGTTCCTTGAGTTTGATTGAGATTGGAAATATATAAAATCTAAGTTTAGGGTTGTTTTAGATGGTAGTATGTATAATTAGGGTAGAATAGTGATTGATAACCTTGATTTTGATCAACTTGTTTCATGTTTGAATAGGTATTTTGTATTTAATTTACATCTAGTAGATGTAGGTATAAAATTGTTGTATTTTTAATGTTTTTTGCTTGTGACAATAATAAAATATGTATATGAAAAACTTAGGAGTCTTGTAATTTTGATATATTCATTCAAGAAAGCTAGGATAAGGGACATAGGTGTCATTTTGGGGACACTAGTGCCACATGGTTATAGTGTCCTTAAAGTGGTTCCAATGGTAAGTGGTAGAACATTGGGCACGAAGGGATACAATCATGAAATGAGGGTTTATGACTATGTTTGAGTTGACTAGGGATTTTTGTGGCCCAAATGAAGGCTATATAAGTGTGATAATAGGCTCTAGGATAGTTTTAGGGATAAAATACGTATATGTAGTCTCAATTAGCACTCTTATCACTCAAAAATCACTTTCAAGTGATCACATAAAGTAAGTAAAATATGTAAATATACCTCTCCAAAATGAGGCTCAACTTTCAAAACAATATGGATTTGGTCAAAAATATACACAATAGTTTGATTCTCACTATTAATATTTTGGCAAGCAAACCCAAGGCATCACTACTCTTATTCTATTATTTGATAAATTTAGTCAAGACGGTTTGGGATTTATTAAACTTATTAACAAAAATAATTCATAGATATAGTTTATCAAGGCCAAATATATATATATATATATATATATATATATATATATATATATATATATATATATATATATACATAGGAAATGTTACAAAAAGAGTAATAACTAAGTTCTAAACTTAAAATTAGGCTAAGCCAACAAACATTCTCAAAATAGGCTTTCTATAAAAAGAGCTTTGAAAGCACCATATGACTATAATAAGAATAGTTTCAAATAGAAAAATCACAATAAATGTTCCAAATCATAATTTCGAAAGGTTAAATCCACAATACGAGGAAATTTCTTCTACATTGTAGGTTATTATGACTATTATGATTTTAGCAATGAATAATACCTAGTTTCATATTGAAACACCATTCGAATATAGCATAGCAATCACACTGCATGAGAAATTACCATTAGTATTTATGACATGGGCCACAGTGATAGTGGGTCTCCCATGAGACTCATATTTTAATATTGTTCCTCCCTTCCTGCACATACTTTCCTTCTCTCTCTTGCTCCTTGTAGATAGTTTCATTTTCATGTTAATTGTACATAGTTTATATCCATAAAATACAAAAACAATATAATCTTCCAAAACACAAAAAAATTCAAATATTTGCTTTAAAAATGCATAAAATTTGATATTGTATGCAATTTCATTTTTTCATCTCTTATATTTTCCATACACTACATATGTTGGCTATCTTAGTACAATCAATTTTATCATACATACATACTTCACTTGTTCTTGTTTACTGATTATATATTGTTACAAGACATAAGTCCATTGCATTGATCTATATTTTATATTATCTAACCATTGGGGGCATATACACAAGTACACAGGGTAATTATTTGTCACATTTGCCCATTTGGGGTAACCCTATACACAACTTCCATTACCAAGATACATTTTTTTACACTCTGTATCATAACTTTAACATTATTATATCTTGATATTTATCATGTTACACCTACTCAAATTTTTTGTTGGATATTACTACTTTAGAGTTAGTATATGTAAATATTTAACCTTACACAAATTTGTATTACATGTTCAACCATACTTTCATTTCTAGCTTTCCTAATTTAGACTTCATTATGTCTCTATGTTTCTTCTATTCAAGGGCATTTGAATATGGCATTTCTCTTTAGCCCTACACCACTTCTTTTCATAGTATGTATGTTTTGGACATGTGCCCATTTTATTATATTTGCCTTCCTCATTGTGTATGTGGACATTTGAACATGTCTTGCTTTTTTATTGCATGTGTGGGAATTTTAACATGTCTTTGTATGTGTTGTTTTCTCAGATTTAGTGACATGTGGCCATGTCTCTTGTATTTTGTCTCCTTTACCTACTTTATTGCCTGATATGTGTTGTGTGTATGATTTATTTCATGCATCATGGCCATGACACTTTTCTTACTTGCTACACTCTCCAATTTTATATTCCTTGAGGAACCTCATGCATCCCCCCTTCTTACTTGGGTTCCATAAAGAAAATCATGACCCATTATATAGGTATCTACTTAGTTATTACTCAGATTTATCATTATATATATTTTTATATCTATCTTGATAGTCTTGTGAATTCTAGATATAACATACATAACATGTTACAAATGTATGCTCATCTTATCTTACATTCTAATGTTATGTATGCACATTATATTAGATTATTATGTAGATATCATATATGCTCCAACTAACACAATTATTATAGATTTTATTATTTTGAGGATATTTCTTGCATAGGTTCAACAAAACCCTTCAATATATGGGGAATTCATAAGGGTTTGTCATATACATTAGGCTATTAGAATGCTCTCATCGTACATTTTTTAGTAGATATTATAATATTATAGAAATTAGATAGTGGGAGATAGTGACATAAAGTTCAGTACAATTGATAGAAATTAGAAAATGTGGACATTAGTGTTTAAAGTTGGAGACTAAAAACACATGGTGATACTATCCAAGATATGGCACTAATATCTATTATCCTTAGTTTTATAAAAATATAGAATGACCAAGAAAATACAATAGGTATAGTATATTTTTACATAAGTTTAGTTATAGACTTACCAATTTTACTTAGTTTAGCTCAGATTCATATTAGTTTTCTTAGATTAGGGTCATCATATATGGCATGACCATTATCATTTTTAATTTAGATACTCAGATATAGATTATTACAACTTAGTCCATAATCTATATATATCATATTTGGGTGCATGTGTGTAGCACATTTCTTCTATTTGCTCACTTACACACTTTTCAATCAGATGGAATGACAACCTCTATGGCATTCTCTATGATATATACATCAGACATCATATTTTAGGTTGTATAATAGTTTCATGCCTTACTCAATCTACAGTGGTTGACATTTTTGAGTGGCTCAGATATACCTAATATACTTGAGTAGTAGTAGAGCTAAAAATTCCAATTAGATATCTCTCTTTAGATATTTCTAGTTACATTGTTTTATTTTAGTTTCATATGCATCTACTACACATGGGTAGATAATGATGGATTCATAGTCTACTTAAATTATTTATCGACCTATATGAGAGGGTCAAACATGCCATCAGTCCTACCTATGCTATTCATAGGTTATGATACACTAACCATGGGTGGCCAATGATAGAATCAAAACTGAATTAATTTATTGAACCACCCACACATTATGATTGAGCAAGACATCATCTCATTCCAAGATTTTCCTTGAAATATCACTATATACACATACACACAAAGGTTTTCCCTAGGTTTATATATTTGTTTTCATACCAAGTGAGTTATATTCATTAATTTCCTCTCTCTTATCCCTTTACTTAGTTTTATCTCTTTACATAGTTTTGATTCTTTACTAAGTTTTGTCTTTTCTTTTGATATCTCTTAAGTACAGACTGATATATGCATGTTTCATTTGTAGGACACATCATGGAGCATTCTTCACATAATCAAATCCAAACTCATGGGATTAAATTCTTAGGTAAGTATAGGTATGATTCCTTTTCCTTTATCCTAGACATTTCTCTTTATAACATGTATAAAATAAATAGGGACAAATGTGATAACCTAAACATGACACTTGAATGATAAGATTGTTACTTGAGACCACCTATCCCTAATTTAGCCATATATCTATCCTAGGCATTATTTTCACACTTATCAAACCTTCATGTGGCTAATACATCCCTATTCATCCCTAACGTAGTCCTAGACCCTTATTATTGTATCATAACCCTTCATGACTTATGTTCTGTCACCTTGACACTAACACCATAATAGGGACAATATAACCACATGGAACTAGTGTCAAAATACTAGAATTATTATTCTTTCCCTACTTTTTCCATGGATAGATATATTTTTAAATCTTAGACCTCTTAGGGTTAAATTAGACTTCTTTTAGCACTTGAACACGCACCATAATAGTATAAATATATGGATTTTATCTCTTTATCCACTATATGGAAATTAGATGCAAATTACATATGCAAACTTAGTAAATTATGCACAATTAAGGTTATCAATACTTATTCTACCCTAATTTTGCATACTACCATCTACAACATTCCTAAACTCGGATTACTTAGATTTCCAATCTCAATTATATTTAAATAACTCAAGTTAACCATCATACATCTTCACTCACACTTACACCAAAACTTAGGTGGGGAGAACTACATCAGTATTGATCCCTCTTCAAAGTATTGGTATGTAGGAAACTCTCAAAATGTCAAGGTGCTTAAGATGTCTATCCTACCCAATTAATAAACACACCTTCCTACTAGTATCAACTAAAAGCCCTAACAACATGGAGGATTAGGGTTTTCTCATAAAATAAATCAAAATAGACCATCTATAGTGTTTCAAAACTTGTGCACATAGGAACAGGACTTATATATCTAAACACAAATGCACTAAAAAACTCTAAATAGTGTCACATAAATCACACTACTACCAACATAGGGACACTAGCGTCAAATAGTGGTACTATCCAATTAGGGTGATACTATCCAAGTTGATTTTTAAAACTTGGATCATGCTTGTGACATTTAAACCAACCTCTACATTAGTTTTCAGCCTTTAGATCATTCATATTAGTTATTTTTTGACTAAGTTTTCATTTACATCATATATTATTATTTTTAAAAAGGTCAAATCAATTAATTTTGTAACAAATCAATGGTTTTATTCATTGCATATTTATACCCTAATTTACTATTCTCAGTTCTTTAACAACATATTATTTACATTAACTAAATCCTAAAAATTTAAAGCAACTTATTTGTAATGAAAGGGAAATAAATTTAAATAGACACCTCAATGTGAAAAGGCTTTCCAAAATCATAGAGTGTTGAGAATAACACTAATTAATATTATTCCTATTCCAAATGGTAAATTTGAGATTTAGGCATAAGCTTCTAAGGAGGGATTGCATCACATTTTAACTCAATATGGTAAAGTTGTGGCTTAAGAGTCACTCAAGCTCAGATACATGAAAAACATAACATGTACAAGATTTAGAGCTTACTACCATAGTGCATGCTTTGAAATAATGGAAGAATTTACTATTAGGATTTAAGGTGAATTTTGACAAACGTATCCTAGAACACTTATTTTTATAGGATTATTTGACTTTATGCTAGTGAATATGGTTGGAATTTATTATTAATTTTGACATGGACATATATTTTGTCAAGGTAAAGGAAAATAATGTTGTTTATGCACTCAAAAAATGCATGTACCTTATTGTATTTCATGTACTATAAGGAAATTTCTAAATTATTTTGCTAAAACAATAACTTATTGATAAATTTATAAAGTGAAAGAATAGTTGACAAGCCTTTTGTAAAAGAATTTATGTATTTTTTGTTGAGTTAAATGGACTTGTGAGGGATAAAATTATAGTTTTTTAACCCATGTCCTGTGACTTGTGGAGTATTATGCTACAATAAACACATACATCTCCCCATTTTTCTCATTCAATGTCACCAAAATGACACATCAATTCAAAATACATTAATTTTTGCCTATCATGAGGCATGATGCCTCTAATTCTATGTCAATATGCTTGTAATCTTAGCATGTCAAGGTTGAACATTGTCTCCCCATGGGTTTGTTATATACTTTCGATATACCCAATGACAAGTGGGTTGTAATTTCCATCAATTTTATTATTGGGATGTCCAAAATCCCATAGTAAAAATAACACCATTTTGATTATAATTGATAAGGAAACTAAGGTTGTCCATTTTATAGGAGATATAATGGATGATGCTTCTATGTTTGTGGAAGATTTTGTAAAAGAGGTAGTCCAATTGCTTAGGATGCCCATAGTGATCATTTATGATTGAAACACATTGCTCATGTAAATATTTTAGTGAAATTTGACTATCACATTTAATAATTGAATAAACTTTGTTTCCTCATACCACCCAAAAATGGATGGTCAAACTAAAAGACTCAATTAAGTGTTTGGGGATGATATGAATGTATTTTATGGATCATCAAACCAAATGGAAATACTATCTCCCTTTTGTTGATTTTTCTTATAATAATATACATAATTTTGTGCTAAAAATGGCTCCTTTTGAATCTCTATACGAACATAAATGTAGGAATCCAATTGGTTGGGATATTTTAGAAAATAGATCCATTTTTGGATCTAAATTACTTTAAGAGAATGATAAGAAAATGGATTTAGTACACCAAAATTTGAAATTTACCTCAAATTGGCATGGAGTTATGTTGATCAAAAGAGAATGCCTAGTGATTCTATTATTGGTGATAAGGTTTTTTTTATGTGTTAAACCTCATAATATTTTAATTAAGTCTATAATAACATCTAAAATGGATCCATGCTTTGTCAGAACCTTTGACATTGTGAATAAGATTAGGTTTGTTGCTTGATTGGCATTTCCCCCTTATTTGTCCAAAATTCATGATTTTTTTCCTATTGATTCATTAAGGAAATATGTACATAATTTATCTCACATGATAGATTAGAAAATATCCAAATTTTAGAAGAGGCAAAAATGTATTTTTAACTAGTTACAATTCTAGACCACCATAACATTAAGTTACGAAATGGAGACATTCATCAAGTTTTGGTATAATGGGACTAGCTAAGTGAAAAAGGCACCACTTTGAAATATGCATAGATATTCAATAAACACTATCCTTGGATGTTTTTATTAGTCACCAAGATGGATCATATTTAAGGGGTGGAAGATGTTATGACCCAATCCTATGAAACATTTTAATGTTGGTTATGAGATTTTTATAGTAGATCTTTCTTGATTTTGATGTGTATTTAGATTGTGTTGTAGATATGATTATAGTTATAACATAATGATTATTTCACATGTTTATTTTATATTATTATTGATTGATGACATTATGGATGATTATATATGACTTGTTATATCATTATTACATTATATATAATTCATATTATCTTATTTATATAATAACATTTTTAGATACTACTAATGTCGATTGTCATGACTATAGGAATAGGTTGTATGAGATATGCTCACTGGTAAAATTTGATAGCTTGTCTATTATGGAAAGGTAATTGAGAATTTAGTTGAAACAAATAGTTATAATAATGGAAAAAAATTATTGAGCCATTTTATTTACTGTATAGTTTATTTGAAGTCTTGATTGATGAATTTTAATTTTATCTTTTTTAACATCTTACACTAATAGTATCAATCTTCTTGTATGCATGTATTTATACATTAGAAATTATAATCTTTGGTTATTATTTTTTCTCCTGGATTCTTGGTTGTCTTCTTTCATCTAGTATTGCTTACTTATAGAGGCTATGCTTAGTGTGGTGCTCAGTGTCTTTTTGGATTTTTTTAATATTTTGAATCTTTAGCTTATTATAATTATAAGGCTTGTTAATCCATGGTTAAATTAAATGTTTGTTAACCCTTAGGGTATCACCATATTGATGCATGATTTTACCTATAATGGGATGATAATGTTTTTTTTCTATGATGTCACAATGTTCATGATGGATTTGGGACACGCAGGGCCTTGTTGCCCTACCCTCTTGGTGTGATGAAGAATCTCAGTTGATGTGATTTCTATTTTAGGGTTGTGGTCATTTTTATTTTTAGCTTTATTATAAAACTTGAATCTAGATCTGGGGCATAGAGTTTTGAATATTTTTTGATCCTTACTTGCACCAATTTTTTTGTGGAATGAACCCTAGGGTAAAATGATAGTGCAAGAGTGAGTAATGGTAGTTTTCATTACACATGACATTAATGGAAAAAAGGAGAAATCATGTCTATGGAGAGAAGGAAGTTATTTGGTGTTTGTTTTCATTATGGTTTTAAGAAGAAAAAGGAGAGGTATTCACAATTTTATTTCTCTAAAGGGATAAAATAGCACAAAATAAATAATGCTTTGAGATTTGATGTAGTGGATGGATTGTAAGTATAGTTTTCTTTTGGGTAAAACCATCATGAGCCTAAAATGATCGTGGTTTCACCATGAAGTTGTAAGACTTCATAGAGAACCCACATTAAATTAATTCATTTGTGACAAATTTAAATGTTAGTTGGGTTTAACATGAACACTTGTTTTTCTGAGTTAAGACATGTTATATTTTTTTCCTTGATTTTGTGTTCTTGGGCTCGACTTATAATGTCACTATGACATCTTTTAACAATTACTCAAGCTGGGAAAGGTAGATGAATATTGGGATTTCTATTTTATTATGTTATTATTTTGTGGAATTAATTCTAATTGAATGTGTAAAATTTTTGGTTCATGAAGACCATTTTATATTTGAATTCAGTGTTTGAGTTATCTTTATTGGTGTTAGTGATTTAAACTTTTAGGGTTTTACAATTAAAATCCTATACTTAGATTAAAGGGATAATATTCCTAAATTATTCAAATAAATATTTAATAATTAAGTCCAAATTTGCTATGACCCTTGACCTTGTTTGAATTTTCAATAATAGTAATAAACAGTGATACATAAAGATTCTAAAAACTGGCTACCACAAATGATCTAGGTTTTAAATGTTGAGATCTAGACAATAGTCTATGTCATCAATGTGATTTTAGTGTTCATATTCTCATTGGATACTAGAAATAAATTTGGATATTAGTGCCATATATTTATAGTGTCCTTAATGTAGAAATAATTTCCCCTTTGTAGGATTGTTCTTATTATCTAGGATCACTTGCACCTATGTTTGTATGTCTTTTTCCTACTGACTAAAACCTAGAGATCTATGTTGTGCCAAAAAACCTAATTTAATGTGTAAACCCTAATCTCATTTAAATTATTGCATTATTAATAATTTTATATTTGTTAGTAGGATGCACTAGACATCCTCAAAAACGTTCTGTATAGCGAGTTGTCTACATACCAATACTCTTACAAGGGTTCATGTTTGATGTAGTTATTTCACCTAATCCTTGATGTATATGCATGTGAAGGCTAGAATGAGACTGGCCTTAAATGTAATTTACCTTTGAAAATCTTTAAAATTGGTTTTAGTGATGTTATAGATGGTAGTATGTAGAAAATAGGGTAGAATAGGGATTAAATACCTTGATTTTGTTTAAATTCATCTTTGGATTAAATATCTTTTGCATCTCTTTTTGATATAGTGAATACATGTGGATTATACTTATATTCATAGGGCTATGTTACTTGTGTGGACAATAAACTGAGATTAGGCCAACATTAAGAGGGGAACATGATTGAAAAACTATCCATTGGGAAGAGCTATGGATAAGGACAATAGAACTTAGATGGAGAAACTAGCACCAAGTGGCTATAATGCCCCAAATGTGGCATTGATTTCCTTTTTATAGAGCACTAAGCAATTTGGACTAGGGTCTAAGATGGCAATTCTGGGACTATGTTATGACTAGCTATAAGTGACTATGGTCTACTAAATGATTGGAAAAGTAAGTCTAATTCTCAAGAATAGGTACATAGATAAACATAGGATAGGTTAACTCAAGAAACACTTTTAGCATCCAATCACCACTTTTAGGTGACTACATTCCCCCCCCCTTTAAGTTAGTAATATAAGAAGAAAAATTACTAGTATAAATGAAATAAAAGTGTACTTAGACTAAAGTTAGAATTGAATCCTATGTAGAATATTTTGAATATGAAAATATAGGTATAAGTATGTCGAATATAATCTAAAGCATTATCTTTCAATGAAATATCCAAACATTAGTCCTTACTTAAGAGATGATTAAAATCAAAAGACTATGTTGAATTAAAATAATTAAGTAAAGTTGAGTGAAGAGAGAGGAAAGGAATGAATACACTTCATTGGGTATGTGAAATATTTCATAAAAATGGTAAAAACATATGTGATCATATCATTAAATATAATAAACTAAGATAATGACTTACTCAATCCTCATATGGGTGGCTCAAGAACTCAATCTAATTTTGATTCCATCTTTGGCCACCCCTATTGGGTGGATCTTAATATATATTAATAGTGTGGATAAGACTATAAGTGTGTCTAATCCTATTATATAGGTGGCTCAATAACTTATTTAGGCCATGCCTCCATCATTTCCCCCTTAGTGAATTAGATGCATCTATAACTATATTGCATAAAGTGCTAAAAGTATCTCACTATGTATTTAGATTTATGGATACTCAAGTATACTAGGTAGGTTTAGGCCACTCAAGAATTACAACCACTATATGTGGAGTTAAAATGAATTTTATGACAACCTATAATGTGATAGAAAGTGTATATGACGTAGGACATCACTCCTAGGCTTATAATCTTGATTTTTTTAATTTTCTTGTAAATTTTGATCTATTTTGTGGCATAAGTTGTCTTAGTGTGATTATATAGACTTATTTTTCATTTTTAGTAGTTTTTTAGTTTTAAGTTTTCAAAAATTCAAATTTGGTTTTTATTACCAAAATTGAATTTTGAATTTTTGAATTATTTAGGCTAGTTTAAGAGTTATAAGAGAATTTTGAAGGAACTTTCAAGGTGTGTAATTGTTGGTATGAATTATTTTATGGATAATAAATATATAACATTAATATTAAGTCATTAATGTGAATAATTTAAACTTTGATGTGTGTTTCAATGCTTTAACTAACCCCCTAGTGACCACTGGATGCTCCAAAAATAGTTAGATCAATTCTAGGACTCATAAAATGGATTGTATATTTTTAAGGATCATCCATTATAAGTTTTAAGTGATTAATATCCAATAAATCAATAGGAAGATCAGATTTTGAAGAAAAAATAAATAGTTGCAAACCCTATTTTTCTATGTTAGCAATAAAGGTGACTATATGTGAATGAGTATTGAAGAAAGGATCAATAAAGATACATTTTTTATGATTCCAATATATTGGTAAGTTTTATTACATATCAATTAACTTTATTTGTGTATTTATTTATTTTTTTAAATATTTTTTTATGATCAAATTCAACACAATCATGTAGATGACCATGAACATACATATTGTCAATAATATAATCTTGCTTAAGTGGTAAATAGACGGTTTAAAGAGGGAATTAATTATTTAACAAGGTGTATATGGATATAAAATACTTTTTCTAACTATCATATAAGTTATAAATTTGTTTTAAATATTGTAACTACAAATTCCTCTTTCTCAAGTCTGCATAGATAGTTATAATCATGAGCTAGGGTTTTCAAACTAGAACTTATATCACATGAGTTTCCACCAACAAAAAATTATAAAAACCTATGATTTTTTAGGATTTAATGTGAAATAAATTATTTTTAAGGTTTGAGATTTGTACATACCTTCTCTATATGTAAAAATAGGGCTGAGGCTTAATAAGGCCTTGGGAGACCTAATTAGAGCTTGATTGAGGCTAGAAAGGTGGTTTATGAGTGTATTTTACTGAATGAAATTGTGGTAACTTAATAATGATATTCAAAAAGTACTATAAATTAATTATACCAATCCTCAATTATTTTTACCATTAGAAAATGTGAATAAAAAGGATATTAGGAAGTTTGAAAGGTTATGTCAAATGGCAAAAAGTTACAAGTTTGAAATTTTTATAGTTGTAATTTTACATTATTTTGGTATCATAGCCACAAAAAGACATCTGAAAGTGTTTGGATAAGGTGGGATTCTCTAAGAGAAATAGAAGTGACTATTGTTGGGTAAATTTCTTAAGTTGAGACAAGATACCACCTAGGAGAAACACAATAGGTGAGAGAGTAGAAACCATACAAATGGGAGATGTGATATTGTAAGAGTTGACAAATATTAGAGATAAATTTTCTGAAACACTCACAATATTTGAGTTTAATCAGAGAATATGAGTAATCATAGGTGATTTGAGTGACCAAGAGGAAGAAGAGCCATAGGTTTCATCATTGGAAGATGAAGTAAAGAGAGAAACTAAATAAATTTTTTTTGAAAGATTGATAAAGGTAATGAAAGGGTAAGGATATAATCCCAAGCTATATCTTCATATGTATACAAGTAGCCTTAGTTGATAATAACTACTTGATTAGATAAGAGAGTTGGACAAATATTTTAATTTTGAAGATATACTAGAAGAACAAGTGAAGTTTGATAGAACCGAGATAAAGGGTCATCCATCCCTATGGTAGGATTACTTACAAGATGAGAAGAGGAAAAAAGTAAAATACAAGATCATGTATTGAGATAGAATGGTCTCCAAGTTGAAAATCAAGCTATTTCCTAGTGACTACATAAAACACTTGTATAGGAAGCTTTAATACCTGAAATAGAAAGAGATGGGAGTAAAAGAATATACTAAGGAGTTTTAAAAGCTGAGTTAGATCATGCTACATGGAGTATGATAGTGATAAGGTTTCTATGTATCTTAATCATTTGATATACAACTTGTAGGATGAATTGAGCCTTGTTAGTCTAAAGACATTGGAAGAGTGTCACTAGTTGACCTTGAAAATAAAAGACAAGTTCAATAGGAAGTAAAATAAATAAAACAAAGGTAGAAGATAAAGTTTTACGAGAAAATGCCAACAAAGAGGTAAATCTTATTCACAAATAAGTCAAGGGGATTCTCGTATTATTAGGAAAACAACCATTACTACATGTGAAAGTAAATTAAAAAAATTAGAATAATAAGCTACAATAAAAATAATAAGTAGGAGAGAAAAAACCACTACACAAGATATATGTGGAAAACCCTTACACAAATAACAATTTAAAAAACCATGGGGAAAATGTAGCATCTAGATTTCATATTTCATCAACAACACTCTCTCTTACATAACTCCTCTTATTAACTCTTTTCCAATGCTAACAGACTAAGAACTTAAGTTATCAAAGCTTATAATAAAAGTTTCCATGATCTAATTGACAAGCTACAACATGAAACTATTATAATGTTAACCTCCATATAATACAAGGGACTTCTAATAGCATCTACCTCTATCTCCATAAGTTAATCTATCAAGTCTCCAAGCTCTATCTCCAATTATCCATTACATGAAGCTAGGTGAGCCAAAAATAATATCTTTTTAGGCTCTAACCTCCAACCATGCATTTGATGCTTACAAACCAAGCATCTAGGTGAGACAATATTTCATTCCTTCCAATATCTAACCTACAACAATTATACAATATATGATATCCCCCAATGGGCTTGTCATAAATACAAAGGAGAATGCAATGCTTTATAAAATTTTACAACAATGAGAGATGGAAGAGAGAGAGGGAGAAAAATTAGAGTCTACTCCAAAATTCACCACATTTAAGTGGGTGTATAGTGATCCATAGTTGTGGTTATCCCCATGTGTCAAAATTTATAAAAAATGACCCTCCACTTAGACAAGATACAAGACCACCTTCATGTGGCTCCAAACATTGACCCCTAATCCACAAGTGAGGACAAACACTCAACATTTTCTTCCTATATTCATATCCTAGGGTTAAATAATTACATTCTATAGTTTTTAAAATATACAATCCACCCCATGTGACTCTAAGAATTTCACCCCACTCACACATGTGACACCAATATACAATAGTGAATTCTTGTCTTATTTCATGTGACCACATAAGTCCAAAAGGTGTTGAAATCACCTTTTGGCATTATCTACACATGTGAATCATGGGACCTTGTATACGTTTGAACCATGCATGACCCTTTCTATTTTACACCATGTGACAACACACATGTGACTCACTAATGACAACAACCATGTCCTCTAGTGGAATATTATGCCCCACACCTATCACATCATCATGATCACACTTGGGATCTACCATGGGCCCCACTACCACATTACCTTCCTACCACATCACCTACAGGGTATCTCATATGCATACCCTCATGCCACATCACCCACATGACATGTCATCATGAATAGTGACCTATGAATAGTGGATTCACACTGTAACAATGTCCCACTTGAAGTCATATATAGGACTTTACTACACCTATGTCTTCTACCAACCAAATATCATCTAGCTATCATCAATGCCAATGCCCACTTTTGTTCCAATATAACAAGCCTAGTAGAAGTTTTCTACACCACTAATATATCTCTACCTTGATAAGATTTGTCAACATTTACTCCTTCATAACATATTTGCAGTAATTGAAGTGACTCTAACTTCACCACAGACCAATTCTCATTCAAGATTCTACATATAACTGATCACTACTCCCACTATTTTTAAGTATTTAGTTTAGTACAAACCATATGTTTCTTAAGGATTCTTACTCCTGATGAATATAATATGCATGACATCCATGTCTTCTCCTCTTACATTCGAAGACACTCTAGAAGAAAGATTATAATAGAAATAAGTAGGATACTTGACTTTCCTAGTTTATGTCCACTATGAATATCCATCATTGCTTTTCTCCTTCATCTCATCCTATCCACCCAATCCAACTCACCATTGATCATGTTCGGGCATTCAACCAACATGCCATCTACACATAGCAGTAATCTCTGATAAAACTTGGATCTCCATGAAGGTATTCTTATACCACATCATCATGCTTGATGGAACCAATATATTATTCATTTATACAAACCACCAACTCTTTACCTCATCCACATAGCCTCCTCACTACTCTATCTCATCATGACATCACCATGTAGGAATGTTGCTTTCACATCTAGCTACTTCAATAGCAATAAGTGCACACTATAATCTTGATAGTAGTTAATAATAAGAGATAATAACCATATAATTCAACACATGAATCCTACATATGTATCATACTACTACCCACCATGATCAACATGCTACCTATCCACAGTTATGAAGAAGTCATCATGTTACTTAGTACATCACTGCACCTACCTTGTTTTCAAGGCCAAAAGGTACAATAAAGATTCATTATACTCTATCTCATGTTACACACATGCCCTTATCCTTTTATTTAAACTTATCTCTCTTATTATTCTCCGTCCATCCTAAACTACTTCAACAATAGGAGAGAAGAACCCACACAATTCTACACTTGAATTATACATGCAGAAAACTAATACCCATCATGGTCAACATGGTACCCATCAATATTTCTTGATAAGTCATCACATTACTCAATGCATCATTACACCTACTAATTTTTCAATCCCCAAATATATGAATAATATTCATATTGATCTATGACATATCCAACCAAAACTCATGTGCAAAGTTACTCCATGCATCAATTCATTTGATTACACACATAAGTTACACTACATCCCTCCTAGATACTTTCTTATACTACACCACAACCACTAGGCACTTCACTTAATACATCTCTATGTTTTTGAAAGATTTAACAGCAACCTTCTTATTACATAGAACCTCAAGTCTAAACTACTCTAATAAGTATAAATTTAGGTTTTTAGTACCTCTTCCTCTACATGTATTTTTGAATATCTCACCTAACACATTGTGGTAGTAGGATCCCAAAACTTGTATCCCTTATCTAGCTAAGAAACTCCATCTACACCAATGGATTCCAACTTGTTCCTCAAGATGTATGGTTTATTCTTCAATAGGAAAATTTTTGGTGTTGATCTATCTGGCAAAGCTTCTTTAACTTCTCCCATATTTCTCTGTATACATCTTCATCTTTCACAAAAATAAATACCTAACATGAAACTTCTTTTGTTCATATCTTGGTCTCTCCACCTATAGCACCCACTAGTACAAACCAACCAAAAAACCATGGCTTTGATACCACTTGTTAGGAAGACAACCATTCCTACATGTGTGAGTAAATAAAAAATTATGGAATAGCAAGCTACAATAAAAACCATAAGTAGGTGAGAACAAATCACTACATAAGATATATGTGGAAAACCCTTGAAAAATTAACAAAGTAAAAAACCATAGGGTAAAGGTAGCAACCATACTTCATATTTCATCAGAAACATTTTCTCTTACATAGCTCCTCTTGGAAACTCTTTTCTAGTGATAAAAAATTTAGCACTCAAGTGAACAAAGATTACAATTAAGCTTTCTATGCTCTAACCAATAAAATTCAACATGTAACTCTTAAATTATAACCTACATAGAATCAAGGGAGATCTAATAGCATCTACCTCTATCTCCATGAGATAATATATCAAGTTTCCAAGATCCATATCCAAGGATCCATTCTATTCACCTAGGTGAGCCAAGCATAATAGCCTTTCATGATCTAACCTCCAACAATGCATCTGATGCTTACATCCCAAGCATCTAGGTTAACTAATCTTCCATGTGTTACAAGCTCCAACCTAAACCAATTATCCAAGAGTGGATAACTCTCAATGGGCTTCTCACAAATACAAAGGAGAATGAAATGCTTTATAACATTTTACAATAGTGAGAGATATAAGAGAGAGGGGGAGAAAATTTCATGGCTTGTCCAAAATTTTACACATTTGAGTGGGTGTATAGTGATACTTATTGGTGGTTATCTCCATGTTCTAAAATTAAACAAAAATGACCCTCCACTTAGAAAAGATCCAAGGCCACCTCCATGTGGCTCCAAACATTGTCCCCCACTCCACAGGTGAGGGAAAAAACTCAATAGTGTTTTTCTTGTATTCATATCCAAGGGTCAAAAATTGGTTGCTCTAATTTATACAAGATCTAATCCACCCCATGTGACTTCAATAATTATACCCCACTCACACATGTGAGGCCAATATGCAATATTGTATTCTTATCTTCTTATTCCATGTGACCACATAAGTCCAAAGGGTGTTACAATCACCTTTTGACTTTCTTTACACATGTGAATTATGGGTCCACTTATAAATTAAACCCATGTATGACCCTTTGTCTTTTTCAACATGTGACAACCAACATGTGATTCAATAAGGACAACACCCATGTCTTCTAGTGGAGTATTATGTTCCACACCTATCACATCATCATGATCTCACTTTCGACCCATCATGGGCCCCACTACCAAATCACTTTCCTGCCACATCACCTACATGCCAAATCATATGCACATCTGCATTCCACATCAACCACATGACATGTCTTCATGAATAGAAACTAATAGTGACCTAAGAAAAGTGGCTTCACACCCTAACAATATCCCACTTGAATTCATATACATAGGTCTTTACTATACCTATGTCTTATACCAACCAATTACCATCTAGATGTCATCAATGCCAATGCTCACTGCTACTCCATAATAACAAACTTGGTATAATTTTTTTGCATAACTAAAATTTATTTGCCCTGATTAGTTTTATCAACATCTAATCCTCCATAATATATTTACATCAAATAAAGTAAATCCCACTTCACCAAAGACCCATACTCTTTCAATATTATGCCATGAACCACTCACTAGTCCAACTACTTTGAAGTATCTGATTTAGTACACACCATGGCTTTTTTTAGGATTCCTACACCCAATAAATTTGATAGATAGGACATATATGTCTCATCCTCCTCTATTCTAGGGAACTCTAGAAGAAAAATTAAAAATGCAAGAGGTGGGATACTTGACTTTCTTGCTTTATGCCCATTGTGCATCTCCATGCTTGGTTTGTTCCTTCATCTCATCTTAGTCACATAAGCATCTAACCATTGATCATGTTGGGGCCTATAACCAACATGACATATACACATAGAATTAACCTCTACTAAACCTTGTCTCTCCATGAAGGTATTCCTATAACACATTAGTATGTTTGTTGGAACATGTATAATCTTCAATTTTGCAAACTAGAAACTCTTTATCTCATCCACATAGCCTTTTATATATTCTATCTCATCATGAGATCACCATGTAGTAATGATGCTTTCATAGCTAAATTCTCTAATAGTAATAAATACACACTGCACTCTCGATAGTAGTTATCAATAAGAGAGAATAACCATAAAAGTCAACACATGACTCCTACATATCTAGCATATCATTACCCACCATGATCAATATGGTACCCATGTATAGTTCTTGGGAAGTCATCATCCTACTCAGTACATCACTACACCTATCAAGTTTTTGAACCCTAAAGATACATTTAAGATAAATTTTTCTCTACCACATGTCACATGTAGGACCTTCTTCTTCTATAAAACCTTAGGTCTCTTGTTATTCTCCATCCATCTTAAATAATTTTTAATAGGAGAGAATAACCCATAAAATTCAACACCTAACTTCTACATGTATCAAACTACTACCCACCATACTCAACATGGCATCCATTAACAATTCTTAGGAAGTCATCTCACTACTCAAGCATTGATTTTTCAATCCCCAAATATATAGACAAGTTATATCTTGTTTTATCACATGTACAACCAAAACTCATATGAATAGTTAATCCATGTATAATCTCACTTGGTTACTCACATCAACAACATCCCTCCTAGATACTCACTTTTAATCCACCATAACCACTAGATAATTTAGTCAATACATCTCTGAGTCTCTACAAGATTCAACATCGACCTTATTCTTCTATGGAAAATTGTGTCTAAACTTTTTATCCTTCATCCATCAACTACTCTAATAGGTATATATTCAAGTTTTTAGTACCTCATTCTCTATATGGATTCATGAAAATCTCAACTAACATATTGTGGTACTAGGATATCACAACTCGTATCCCTTTTCTAGCTAAGAAAATCCATATACAGAAATGGATTCCAACTTGCAACTCAAGTTGTATGGTTGCTTATTCAATAGGAACATTATTTGTGTTAATCCATCTAGCAAAGCTTCTCTAGCTTCTCCTCCATTTCTCTAAATACATCTTAATATTTCATAGAGACAAATACCTAACATATAAACTTTTATTTTTGTTTGTATCTTGGTCTCTCCACTTATAGCTCCCACTTGCACAAACCAACCATAAAACCATGGATTTATACCATTCTTACATGTGAAAGTAAATAAAAAATTATGGAATAACAATCCATAACAAAAAACATAAGTAATATAGAATAAACTACTATACAATATATACATGGAAAACCCTTGCATAACTAACAAGGGAAAAAACTATGGGACAAAGGCATCATCTAGACTTCAAATTTCATTAGCAACACTCTCTCTTACATAAATCCTCTTAACAAATATTTTCTAGTGCTAACAAACTAATCAATTAGGTGAGAAAATTTTACAAGAAAGATTTCCATGCTCTAACCAACAAGATGTAACATTCAAATTTTATAATGCTAACCTCGATACAATCCAAGGGATCTCTAATAGCATCTACCTCTATCTCCATCGACCTAGCATAATAGCCTTTCAAGATCTAACATCTAACCATGCATCTGATACTTACAACCCAACCATCTAGGTGAGATAATATTCCACTCCTTCCAATATCTAACTTACAATAATGATCCAAGAGTAGATAACCCCCAATGGGCTTCTCATAAATATAAAGTAGAATGCAATGATTTATAGTATTTTACAATAATTAGAGAGAGAAGAGAGAGAGGGGAATAACTTCATGGTTAGTCCAAAATTTGTCATATTTGAGTGGGTGTATAGTGATTCATATTGGAGGTTATCCTGATGTGATAAATGTCATAAAAAATGACCCTTCACTTAAATAACATGCAAGGCCACTTTCATGTGGCTCCAAACATTATCCCCCACTCCATGAGTGAGGACACACACTCTATAGTATTCTTGTTATCTTCATCTCTAAGGGTCAAAATGAAGGAAAATCCAATTTAGATAAGATATAAGCCACCCAATATGACTCTAATAATTTCACCCCACTCACATATGTGAGGCCAATCTGAAATAGTGCATTCTTATCTTCTTATTCCATGTGATAACACAAGTCTAAAAGGTGTTACAATAACCTTTTGACTTTCTCTACACATGTGAATCATGGATCCCATTAAAAATTCAACCCATGCATGACCCTTTTTATTTTTCTCCATGTGACAAACAACATGTGACTCACTAAGGACAACACCCATGTCCTCTAGTGGAGTAGTATACCGCACACCTATCACATCATCATGATCACACTTGGGACCCATTGTGGGCCCCCCACCACATCAACTTATTTATACATCACTCTCATGCCATGTCACCTCCATGAAAAATCATATACATTCCCACATGCTGCATCACCCACATGCCATGTCATCATGAATAATGACTATCAATAGTGCACATGAATAGTGACATGTGAATAGTGGCTTCACACCCTAACAAGTACTTCATATGAATAACCATCTAGTTTAAAATGAAGATTTATAGGTAGGATTCCATATTTTATGGGTGGTTGTGAATCAAGAGGTAGAAGATTAGATAGTTTTATAGATAGGTATTTTAAGTATAAAAAATTCTATGGACATAGGTCTTAGAATGTCCAGAGGATCAACAAGTAAGAAGTCCAAGAATAGAAGGTAAAAATCAAATTGCTCAGGTAGTTGAGGAAGAGAGTGTTTTTTATCCATAAATTGTGGAGGAATATAAGGGAGGATAATATTTTCTAATGAGGAAAGCATTGATCAAAACACCCAAGGATAATGAGCCATCACAAACAAAAAGATTTTTTAGAACTTATTACAAGTGCCAAGGTAAATGTTGAAAAATGGTTATAGATTTAGGAAGTACAAATAATGTATTCTTTACTAAAATGTCCAAAAAACATGGATTAAATAATTTACCTCACCCCACAACATACAAAGTGTCACTGTTGAATAAAGGATAACAAGTTTTGGTTAGTGAATAAAGTTGAGTGGAGTTTCCAGTTGGAAGGTACAAGGGAAAGGTCCCTTGTGACATGATCCCCATGGATGTTTGTCATGTTATTCTTAGGAGGCCTTGTAAATATGATTGTAAAACCATTCATGATGGTAAAAACAATGTGTATATCTTGGTTAAAGATAAAGTTAGTCATACATTGTTACCTATGAAGGATGAGGACAATGACCAACTAGTTAGATCAAATGTAATGTTTGTTAGTGGAAAGGAATTCATAAATGATATGAATGAAGAGGATTTGGTATTTTCATTTGTATTTTTATTCAATCCTATGATTGTTTTGACAGCCATATAAGTGAATGAATTTCCTCAAGAGATCCAAGACATGTTGGAAGAGTATGCAAAAATTGCAGCTGATGATATTCCAAGTACATTGTCACCTATGAGGAACATTACTCATCACATAGACTTTATTCTAGGGGAAAGTTTTCCTAAAAATGAAACCTAAAATATGAATCATAAGGATAATTATAAAATCAAGAGATAAGTACAATAACTCAGATAAAGGGATAATAAAAGAAATTCTTAGTCCTTATGTAGTCCCTACAGTGTTAGTGCCTAAGAAGGCAGGTGAGTGAAGAATGTGTACAGAATTAAGGTCTATAAATAATATTATACTTATATATATTTTTCCTCTCCCCAAGATGGTATATTTTATGTATTTCTTGAGTGGAGCAAACTAATTTTTTAAAATTAAACTCAAAAGTGGGAACTATCAGAGTAGGATTAGATAAGGGGATGAATGGAAAATTGCTTTCAAAACTAATGAGGGGTTGCATGAATGGTTGGTTATTCCATTTGGCTTGAAAAAGGAATCAATTAATTTCATTATGATTATAAATTAATTCTTCAGACCTTTTTTAGGTGAATTTTTAGTGTTCTACTTAAATGATATTCTTATATACAACCCTAATAAGGAGGAACATCTTCATCATTTACATCTAGTCATGACAAGGATGCAAGAGAAAAGGTTATTAATCAACCTCAAAAAATGTGATTTCATGAAATCATAACTATTGTAATTATGATTTATAATCTCTTAATACATGCTAAAGATGGACAAGGACAAAGTGGAGGCAATCATGGAGTGGCCAGAATGTTGAATAGGTGGAGAGGTAAGGATTTTCCATGAACATAAAATTTTCTATAGAAAATTTATTAGAAAATTTAGTGGAATATGTGATCTAATAATAAATACCATTAGGGGAGATAAGAAGAAGTTTATCTAGACTAAGAAATTTGAAATGAATTTTCAATATTTGAACCAAAGAATAATCTAGTAGCCTATCCTAACACTACCAAACTTTAACAAAGTTTTTTCAAATATAATGTGATGCAAATGGAGTGGTAATAATGGTTATTTTAAGCCAAGATAAAAAACTAATAACTTACTTCAATGAAAATATCAATTATACCAAGAGAAACTACTCATTGTATGACTTAAAATTTTATGCAATGGTGTAAGCCTTGAATAAGTGGAGGCATTAATTAGTTCCTAAAGAGTTTACCATATATACAAATAATCATGAACTTTAATTCATCATTAATCAACCTAAGATAAATTAGAGGCACATGAAATGGATGGACTATATGCATAATTGTACCTTCACCACCAAGCATAAAGCAATGATGTAGCAGATGCATTGAGTAGAAGATTCGTGTTAGTGCATGAGATAAAAATTGAGAGTGTTGGTATTTAATCCCTCAAAGAGATGTATGAGGATGATGAATACTTTAAAGAATCATATAATTCTTGTAATCATCCAACTACACTAAACAAAGAACTATGGTTAGACTATATCATACAAGATGGGTTATTATTCAAGGGTGTGAAGTTATTGTTGTGTATCTAATTTACACCCATGGAGGGATATCTTTAGACTCTCTCCAACTAAGACACAAAATGGGAAAAACATAAATTTGTGGGTATCCTATAGTGATGTTGAACCTCTATAGAGGATTGGTTACCTTGGGTATATCACATAAACTAATGTCTCACTTATAAAATAGAGAGAAATAGATAATAATTTATGAAAAAATGTAAAATAAGGTGATGCACAAATATCTTGAACACTTATAATTTCACACATACACACTAATAGACACTTTCAACAAAATATCACTTCACTCACTCTTTGATTAGCTTTCACATAAATGTTTCAAAAAAAGGCATGAAATAGCTATTAATTTGACATGAGAGGGAAGTTGTCCACTTCCAAACCAATCAACAAACTATATATGGCACCTATAATGACTTTCGAGAGATTAAAAATACTTCATGAAGGTGATAAAACTTAAATAGAGGTTAATGAAAGCATATACTCACTTAAACACATCAATGATCATATAACACACTTCAATTCCACTTGAAAATGGAGGAATTTAGTATTTTATTACATCAAATAGGTTTTTTAGTACAAATCTTGGAATAACCTAGACATGCCAAAATCATAGGAGTCTATTTTTTGGGTGGTAAAAATAGGAGATATATAAGAAAAGGGGAAGAGACAGAGGCAAGTGAGCAAATAGAAATCAATAAATGAGGCACGACCACTTTTTGATTTATTAACATTAATAGTACCTCTATAAATTAAATTTTATTATCTCCAAATAGCTTTCAATCCCTTTCATTGGCTTAGAAACACCATAAAATACATTAACCTACTGAGGATGATGAGTCATAATCCTATAGGAAGTAACAATCTCTAAAGACTTCTAAAATTTCATTGAATGCTCCACTTTCCTTTTTCAACCTCCAAACTCTCCATATTCTTAATGAGTTTTTCATACCATGCATCATCTTGATATGATCTTTTAATTATTAGAAAACCACTCAAACTCACTTATTGGTGTCACTTTTGACATTCTTTTCACAATCACCATTTTACCATTACTCTAAACTCTAAACATAGGTCCATTGTAGATGAAAGCCAATCACCTTATTGGCTTTTATATAGCCATAATTCCATGAAGATATATAGGCTAGGGTTCATTGATCATGAACAAGATGTAAACATTACACGTAACAATTTCTGAGAGGTGTTGTTGATATTTAATGGAATTATTTGATCTTTAGGGTTTGATTCTAATAACCTACATTCACATCTTGATCTTGCATTTATACATTTGTTTACTTGGGTGGTGAAATCCTTTGATCTAATGTGTCCACTTATATGTCATTTCCTTCGGTTACTTATTTCATTTTAAAACTTAACCATCATCACCTCTGACATGTGTCCTCATCTTATGCTCTCATGAAACCTAATTGAATATGCTCCATTGATCTCCTTGAGAGTATTTTGGCTTTGACCTTCATCATTTCCATTGATCTACATTTTACTTTCTAGGTCATACCACTTAACATCCCCATGTTGATCTTTGTCTCAAATTTCAAAAATGTTAAACTTGGTAGTCCCAAGTGTCTCTTATAGATCCTTATATCAACATCCATCTAGTTAATGTGCCTACACCATGTGGTGTCCTCATGTGAAGTCTTGCTCATTGACTTTTGACCTTGAACCACATCATCTATTTACTCTTGCATGATTAAATATACACTATAGATATTTGATCTACCAAATCAAACATGGAGAATTGATCCTCATTTGAATAATTTGATCAAATTTGGGCCATCTATCTACTCATAATTCATCATAATTAAGACATTTGGGACCTTTGTATTCATCACTAGGATCCTCTAACCTTTTGACCTCAAGCCTACCATTGATCTTTAACTGCATGATTAAACGTGCACCATAGATATTTATTGACTTGTTGACTTCATGATATTTCCCACATGTCATTGATATCTTCTCTAATCTTTGAATATGGTGCCACTTGACAAACCTATGTTCAACTTGAAACATGTTAAAGGTTTTTGAATCCAAACAACTATTTGTCGTGGCTTTAACTTGATGTTCTTGGGCATGTCTCATATTGTTTTTCATTCTTATGGGATTATATCTTGAGATATAAAACACATCAAGACACCAAACTTGTATAGGATGACCTTGGCCCAAAATACACCATTTTAACGTAAACCTTTAATCCAAATTGACCTATTCATTCTTGCATGACACGTTAAGATAGTTTGGTTACCAATAATCACATCAAGGAATTTTCAAGGCCAACTTGTTGACTCATAAGAAAATATAGCATGATATTCAAATGTTTAAAATGGTAGAGGTGATAATTTGACCTATGAGATCAAAATTGTAAATATTTTGGTAACTCATCTCAGAAGCATGCCTACCATGCTTGAGAACCAGAAAATTTACATTAATTTTAGACTCATAAACAATGAAAATTTTTATCCATGACTACAAGAAACCTTTTGACTTGTGTATGAATTAAAAAATTTCAAAGACAAATAACAAGTCTATTCTAATCTAAATTCTACTTAAGTTAGAATAACAATTTTGAGAAACAACAATCAAAACCTTTAGAATTTGGGCATAAGAATCCTCCATTTTGATTAAAATATGATTTAATCTATTAAAATGTGGTGCTCACTCATCCAATGCAAAGGTGAAATGGATAGTGTTTCAATGCAAAATATTAACTTTGATTTGCTTTAGATGCAAGATTTGATTAGGATTTGCTAGATTATGATTGTGATTTCTCAAGATTTATTATTGATTGTAAAATTTGTGTTTTTTTTTTGAAATGAGGATTCTCAAAATTATTTGTAGAAGCTTGGATTATGATTCGATGGTGGAGGATCAATTAGAATTTTTCAAGGTTATAAATGATCAACAATTGAGGATAAGTCCTCACCCAAGAGGATGGAGACTATTTTAACTAGGTGAGGAAAAGGAGGGGTTGGTTAGCATACTTAGTCAAAACTAATTGAGAACTCAGAGGAGTCATACGAAGTGGAGGTTTTCATAAATTTGGTTGGGATGAGGGAGATAAAAGTGGGAGAAGTTTGAATTGGTAAATTAAAGAATTAACTAATTAAAATAAATAATAAAAGGTGTACAATTGACTTTTCCAAAAGTATTTGAATAAATAAATAAATATATTTTAGGAAGAAATGTTAATTATTAAATTAAGAAGAATGATTAATAAAATTAGGAAGAATGATTAAAGTGAATTTTGACACTAACTTAAATCTAGATGTCTACATTTTCCCCTCTTTGAAATGGTGTTGATGATAGAAAAGAAAAAAATTGCTCTAAATGAATGAAAATGAATATGATGATGCCCCCACAAGGGTTTGTGTGAGAAATGGACAAATGCACAAAATTGATGAAAGGAGGAAATAGTTAAGAGACTGAATGAAAAATCAAGCTATTTAAGGATTGATGTCAAATTTGCATTGTGTTTGTAATGTAAAAGAGTTGTCCCTAGTAAGGTAAAACTAGGTTTTTGATTTGAAAATCAACAATTTAAACTAATCAGAGATTGCATTCTTATTATTTTTTTCTAATGATTGAAGGGATGAACTAGCAAGTGTGGGAATAATATATCCCAGTAATAGTAAATTGTTGATCCATAAATAGAAAAAAGTTATTTATTTACAAATGGTTGGTGGATTTCATGCTAAAAAATGATTGCAAGATTTTGATAACAATCTTGAAATAATGCAATTTAATGTTGTATTATATTTGAAAATGGATGAAGAATTAGTATTATGGATGAATGGAAATAAGAAAACTACATTCAATAATATATATATTTGTCTCAATACTAATGTTTGTAAAATTATATAAGTTACATGTAAAACTATTTATACCTAGCTATTAAATACCAAAGAAGATATTGGAAAAAGTACATGTCTCACTTTAAATATTATATGCTTAGATTATGCTTGAACTTAGTATTCATGAGTAGATGTGGGAATGATATATCACAATGATGGTAAGCCATAGGCAAAAAAATGAAAAATATAGATTGTATAATTTGTGATAAAGATTTACAAAATCAATATTTTCAAGCATGGTTAAGGAGATATAACACTTTCATTAAATGACAATAGAAAATTTGGATGAAATGGATGATGGGAAAGGTGATGATTGAGCTAGCCTGAGAGACCCTATGCATTTAAGTGCTACCTACATAACCCACATAGATAATGTATATGTGTAGATATTAGACCATACATAGTTCTCCCAATATAGGAAGATAAGTGATGATGTAATGTAAGATTGATCCATGGATTCTAAACTTAAGTTAATGATTGCACATTATGAGTGGATGATGGAGAAATGATGAAAAATGTGATTTATTGGTCCCAATTGACATGTGCAGGAGATTTAACGCAAATATTAGGAAATGATGGTGGATGATTAATAGACAAACATTAACAAATAAATAATGTGATGACATGGGTTAATGATGATAGATAAAATGATTTGACAACATGGATGAGATAAGGATGAATGAAAGAGAGACATGATATACAGATGCATTGACTTGATAATTTGAGATGGTTTGATAACTGCCTTGTGTTTATTTTATTCTTTGTATTGTATTTCTAATGATAATTCCAACTAAGTAAGAGTTGATCAACCTGATTTTTTATATTGCATATGATAATATGCACTAATGGTATAACAAAACCATGACTATCATGTAATATGCATAAGGACTAACATATTCACAAAGACAAAACTTAGTGTATCATGATATGAAAGATCATAATAACACTATTTGTAATGCACATAGTGATCTAGATAGGAGAAATAACAATAATGATAAGATAAAAGAGGTGTTTTCAATAATGAAAATGATGTAAGTAAACACAGAAGTAAACAAATACTATAGAAGCAAGTAAGAAAACATGATGTAAAATAAAGTAAATGACTATACATACAAGTGATCAAATGACTAAAACAAGTGAGCAAATGACTTTTTAGATGTCCTTGGCTAGAGTAGAACTATTTGACATATGCAATTTTTGACAATGTTGAAATGTTAGATGAGTAATCTACATAAGGTATGACTAATGTATGTAACTAAAGACAAGCGGTTTTTTTTATTATTGCTTGGTTTTTTTTATATATATTTGTATTTTCATTTTTATAATGTTTTTGGATTTTTTTTATAGATTAGAATTGTTTTTTTGGATTTTATTGGAATGTGCAATGTCTTTTTTATCTTGTTTTAGAGTTTACAGGTGTACATACAAGGAATAACAACAAAGAAAAAAATAGATTCTAGCACCGAAGAGTAAGTGGTAGGGGATGGAAAGAATACATTATATATGGAGTATGGACAAATAAGAATGGATTGGAATTAAGATGATAACTATAGTGAACATATGAGATAATAACCAAGTGTCTAGTCATCAAAATATAATTATAAGGATACACCAAGATGTTTATAAGAACTTGTCTCAGGGCAATTCCACTTCCTTATCAAGATCAAAATGGGAATAAAAATGGTTTTATGATGGTAAGGATTGGATGAGTTTTGATATGTTATGGGTAGTCAAGAATGGTATATGATGGTTGAGGATGCACTTAGGATGGATTAGATAGATGTAAGATGGCTAAGTATGCTTTCGGATAACTTGGGATGAGTAAACATGGATGGGTTTAGGGAAAAAATATGGAATTAAAGAATTTGTAGGATGGGTAAGGATGGTGGGATGATTTAAAATGCATAGGATTGGAATATATGAGCTTGCCCCAGGTGTAGGTTATATATAAACAACTGATTATTTTACATATGATGCCAAATATTGGTTTTCATCATGGTACTTGCCCAAGGCACCATAAAAATGGTTTTCACCTTTGGAGGAATTTATTCCTTTTCTCTTTCTGATTTTTTTTCGATTTTTTTCATTTACTTGTTTCAATTTTTTCTTTCTCTTTTCTTTGATTATTTTATTTTTCTATTTTTTTGGCATCTCAATTAAAAAAGATTTCAAGATTCATGATGTTTACCACTACTGATATTTTAGGTGTGCACTCCTAAGATGTCTTCAGTAACTTCATTGATTTCTAAGTTGGTTTTTTTCTATATTTATCAAGATATAGTCATAGCCCATATGATAAAGGGTGCTACTAGATAGGGTGAAGTGGAAAGTATGTTAGATGAAGGATGTGTGTTGACTATATGAAGGATTTAAAGGGATGGAATTATAGTGGAGATGAGTAAATGGTCCATGCTGTAAAGATTGAATGGGACCAACAGTCTCACATTCAACAAGACTAGGAGTAACCTCAAATTGGATGATTTATTTAATGTTTCTTTAATGATATTTTCAACCTATGATGGGGGTGCATCTTGAAAATGTGCTAATGTAGAATATATATTAGTTTTATCATCCATTAATGCCTTATAAAGGTTTTCACCAAAGGAATTTTCTTGATTTTTTTAATTAGGATTCAGATTAGGATTGTCCCATAGTGCCTCAAAGAATTTTTCACTAAGGGAATCATACTTTTGATTTTCTATATTTTGATTTAGATTTTGAATAAAATTTGTATATTGATAATCTAATAAAACTTCAAAGAGGCTTTCACTTTGGTGTATGGATTTTATATTTTGATTTCAATATTTATTTTGATTTGGGTACACTATTTTTTCCTCAAAAATATGCAAATATTTATTGATACTCTTCTAGTAGTAGATCAACCAGGAAGTTTGAAATTATGTTGTTATCATAGAAGGAAGTTAAATGTAAGTAAGATCATTGGTCTCAATAAATATGTCTAGGATACTAGATTGAAATATGGAAGGCAATAATGGTGATGTTTATGAAAGGAGTGATGGTATCAAAGTCTTCATAGAGACTATGAATGGATCCTATTTAAATTATGGATGAAGTTACCTTATAAACCAAAAAATTACCACCAACATCTTTACATTGAATTTTAAATGGTTTGTAGTTCATGCTATTTGATCTAACATTCACATTGAAATGCATGCATTTCATAATTGCTTGCTCATGGATTATTTTATATATAAGTACCTCTATCACTTAGGGTGTGTGATGTAGGGTGATGGGATATTAAATAGGTGATAAGGATTTAGATGTTTAGATAATACGTAAATGACTATGTTGGTTGAAGGAGGTTTTGTTCAATATATGATATTAGTCAAAAATGGGATCTTGATTAAAGATAGGTTTTTGGCTGAAAATAGGGTCTTCAATAAAGATGGGCTCTTCATCAAAAATGGATGGTAAACCATGGTTTTCAAAGGTAGGTTGATTGGTTATGGATTGGATGAAAATGGATGTGTCAAAATGGGATCTTGAAAAATGGATGGAAGATTATGACCTTGACATGGAAGTGGTGTGGCTTGATTAGGCTCAGCAAATACATCTTGGCATGTCCCCAAGCTATGAATTTTAGATGTGGATACACTTAGCTCTACCTTGATGTACCCTTTATCAATCAAATCTTAGATATAATGCTTTAGTCTCATACAATGGTTAATAAAATGGCATTCAATTTTGTGATAATCAAAACATTCATTAGGTCTATACCACTTAGGTTTTGGGACATTTAGATCAAAGTGTTTGGTTTTTGGGCATGTGACTAAGTTTCTAGTGACCAATTTTTTATAGAATACAACATAAGGTTCCCCTCAAGGAGTGAATTTTTTCTTAATAAGCACAATATTATTTTTGATAGGTTGGGAGTTTTATAACTATTATAACTTTGTGGATGGAGTGATACTATATGGTAGAGGTGCTATAATTGGATTCCCTTTATTAGTTTGATAGGTGATGTTAGACTCAAGGCTATAACTAGTAGAGGGAAAACTTGGTTGATTTTGTAAAATAGGCTCACTAGTGGTAAGGTAATCCCTAGCTAGACAAGTAGCTTGATCTTGGGATGATATATTTGTGAAGGTTGATAGAATTGAATATATTGGGTTTGTGAGCAAATTTAAATGTAAGTTTTGGAATGGGTTGGATTCAAAATCAAATTATTGATTTTGATAAATTTGGAATGGTTGGTTTTAAAGGGAGTAGGAGTTAAACATTTGATTTGGATGGAATGTGGTTTGATTTATGAATGGACTTTGGTTTAAATATATATTGTAAAGTGGTGGTGAACTTGAATCAAAAGTTTGATTTACATTGGTATTAAGGTTAAAACTATATGGATTGGTGAATAAGTTTGGGTTTGAGTTTTGGGGTGAACTAGATGCAAAATCAAATGATTGATTTTGATTACTAAAGCAAGGTTGATTTGGAAAACTTGAATGACTATTCAAGTTTAAATTTGATTAATGGATGGATGAGGGTGAATACATATTTAGACTTGGAATTGTATTAACTTGGTGATTAAATTGACATTGATTTAAATATGTGTTTGAATCAAAGTTGGTTGGATAGAACATTGGGTTATAATATGGACTATTGAGATTGTGATTTGAGATGAAATTGGTCAAGGGATTATTACACATATCCATGCTTCTTTAAATGGGTGGTATTACTAAGGAAATACTTTACTCAACATTTAAAAAGACTTGAAATTAGACTATAGTAAAGTACCAAAGTGACTAAAAGTTTGACTGTTAACTAAATGTTATTGAGCTTTTTAAAGAGAAAGTTATAATTTTTAAGATAGAAATTAAACTCAAAAGAATCTATTTACAAATATGGATTTTACATCATGTGGTAAATCACAAAGAAACAACAAAAAATTTATATTATAAACAAATAATAAATCATACATAAAGGGTGAAAACAAGGATAAAAGGTTGTGAACAACTTTTGGACTTTCCATTGTCACTTAATCACCTGTGCTCTTAGCTATGGCCTAATATTTCAAGGTAATAACCATGGATGATCCTACCATGCCAATAGCCCATTGAGTCTAATTTTGAGGGTGTGGGAAAAGTAACTTCTTGATGTTAACTGCTAACTGATGCACTAAAGTCAAGTAGCAAAGAGGTAATCCTAGGATTAAGGGAAACACGAGAATATATGAGGGGAATAAAATAGTGGAAGAGATTGATATGTGGATGCACACTATTGGGTCTTATCTTAAAGTTCCTAACATATCTATAAGGATATAAGTGTGTTGATGATAAATAATATCAAATCTTGAGTCAGATGTTGAAACCTTGGGTATTGGAGCATGAAATCCCCTCACATCATGGTGTGCTTAAAACACAACTACTTAATCAATTGAAATAGCTAGGTGTCAATTTATATACTTCACTATAAAATGGGGTTTGGACTATTCCATAGTGGTGAAATACATATTCAATAAATCCCCTAATAAAATAAAAATAAAGAGTTAATAATTGTTTCTAATTTTTAGGTATCGTTATCAGTGTGATGTTAAGGAAAGAGCATATGCAAAATCAACTAGGGTAATAGATAAGTTACAAGATTGCTTTTGATTTCTAAGTATTTTCACTAATGTGACACTAAGGAAAGAGCATACACAACCTTTGTAACTAAATAAGAAGACTAAAATAGAAAATAGATTTACTTCATAGAAAAATAAAGTGTGATTTATTTACTAGGAATGCAAAAAACTAAAAAGGAAAGATGATAGTGAAAACAAATGAAATAAAGTTTGTTTTATTTTTTTCTTTTTTATAATTTTATTTGGCAGAGTGTCTTGAAAATAAGGTGTTATATTTGTTTAAACTTAGCTTGTATTCAAATAAATCTACAAAAATTTAGATAAAACAAATAAAAAATAAAGAAAAAATAACTCTTTTAGCCTGATCTCACATATACACAATCAAAGAGAAAGGTGAAAATCATTAGTTAGTCAAAAAGATAAAAATAAATAAAAGAAACGAAGTATGATACAAATTTTTTTTTCTTGAATTAGTCAAATCATATAAAAGTTAAATATTTTTACAAGTTTGTATTCTTCATTTTGATAGCTTTGTTTTAGCATAAACGAGAGCTCAAATAAAGTCTCAAATCAAAAGTTATGGTCTCCAAAAGATGGCCACTCAAAATGGAAAATGAATTCACTGCTCATTTTAACAAAATCATTGGCAGCATTTTGTTAAGGTTAGCAGCATTTTTATCAAATTTGGCAGCATTTTTATAAGAAAAAAAAATTAAGAAATGATGAAATTGTTAAACATAGTAGTGATTTTGTCAAACATAGTAGGATTTTTGTCAAATACTGTAGTGTTTTTGTAAGAAAAAAGTGAAATTGTTAGAAAATGGAAAAATTACTATGTATAAAGTTATTTTTGCTACAAGAAATTATGATTTCACTGATAAAAATTGAGATTTCATTGTAAGGAATAGCAATTTCAGTACTAAATAGAACAATTTCACTCTAGGATACTCTAAATTAGTTGTTAGGTAGCACAATATCGCTATTCTTTGATGAAATCATTAATATGGTACAAAATCATTATTAACCTGGAAAACACAAAAATGTATAAAAGGTGACAAAAACACTATTTAATCTAACAAAATCATTGAAAAGTGCTCTAAAATGACTTTTACATAGGAAAAATGTTTAGTGAAACATGAAATCCTATATAGTAACCTGTAGTCCATACCAACTCAAAAAATACATGAATTAAACATAAGAGAAATATAAAAAAAAACAAAAACCAAGAAAGCAATATTATCAAAGTGAAAAAAGAAAACAAGAAGATTAAAAGATGTGGGTAGGTCCCACTAGGCATGCTAGAAATTTATGAATTAAAAAAGTTCAAAGACAAAGAACAAGTCTATCCTAAACTAAATTCTACGAGAGTTAGAGAAACAAATGCAAGAAAAAAAATCAAAATATTCACATTTTAGACACAAGAATCCTTTGTTATAATTCATATCCAATTTTCTCTATTAAAATGTGGTGTTCACTCTTCCAATGCAAAGGTGAAATGGGAAAAGTTTGGATACAAAAGATTGACTTTGATTCACTTTGGATGTAAGATTTGATTGTGTTTTGCTAGGTTTTGATTGTGATTGATTGTAACACACACACACACACATATTTGAAATGAGGATTCTCAAACCTATTTATAAAAGCTTGGATTATGATCCAATGGTGGAGGTTTAATTGAAAATTTTCAAGGTTACTAAATGATCAATGGCTGAAGATGATTCCTCATCACAAGAATGGAAACTATATCAACTAGGTGAGGAAAAAGAGGGGTTGGTTAGCAGACTTAGTCAAAATGGATTGACAACTTAGTGGAGGAGTCATAGGAAGTGGGGGTTTTCATGGATTTGGTTGGGATGATGGAGAGAAAAGTGGAAAAAGTTTGAATTGGTAAATTAATGAATTAAATAATTAAAATAAAAAAAGGTGCACAATTGACTTTTTCAAAATTATTTGAATAAATCAATTAATTGATTTTAGGAAGAAATGTTAATTATTAAATTAAGAAGAATGATTAATAAAATTAGTAAGAATCATTAAAGTGTATTTAAATACTAAATGAAATTTAGGTGTCTACAACTTGAAATAAGACAACTATTCCATGAAGACAAGGAAGGAAATACAAAAAATAGGGAAACTAAATAAAACAAAACAAGTGTGAAAATAAAGCACTTATTTAGGATGAAACAAAAATAAGCTAATGTGCTAAAACAACACTTAGAGAAAAAGAAACAAACTAATTATGTACAAGGAACCTAGATTCTTCGGTAGTAATGTTTCAAATATATCCCATTAATTGGGATAGGATGCTCCTTTCCATCCATCTTTGCAAGATGGAAGTTGTTGATGATGAAATTATCAGAATAGAGATGAAATTTTGTTGAAATGTGTTATGCATAATCAAACACAAAAAGTTCTTAGAATTTGTCATGAAGTAAATTTTGGCAGACATTATGCTACAAACAATAATACTTATAATATATTAAGAGTAGGTTATTATTAGATTACTCTATTTCAAGATGCTTATAAGTTAGTTTATTCTTGTATGCCATGTTAATTGTTTGTAGGTAGAGATAAGTTGCCTACAATCTCTGTAAACCTAGTTATTCCTAAAAAACTATTTATGAAATGGGGCATTGATTTTATTTTAGATATCCACCCACATTCATCTACTGGTCATAGGTACATTTTAATATCCATATATTATTTCACTAAGTGGCCTAAGTCCAAAGCACTTAAAAGTTTTGTAACATACGAGATAATCTCATTTTTAGAAAATCCAATTTTCTCTAGATTTAGAGTTCCTTATGAAATTATTTTGGATAATGAATCTCAGTTTGTTTCAAATGAATTTATAGAATTATTGGGAAAATATTCTATTATATCTAGTCATTCATCTAAATATTAACCTCAAGGTAATGCATAAGCCAAGTCAATGAATAAAAGTCTGATTACAATTATGAATAAATTAGTTTGTGAAAATAAAAGAAATTGGCATCTTAAATTTTTTGAGGCTTTATGGACTGATAGGACTATTATTAATATATCAAATGGTTGTTCACCTTTCATGTTAGCATATGGATTTGAGGCCACCTTACCAATAAAAATTTATATTTATTTAGATAGAACTACTTTATAATGTTTTGTTGAAGACATAAATTTAATTGAACAAAGTTTACATGATTTAGTAGCTCTTGGTGAATCTAAAGCAACAACATTTCAAGAATTAGAAAAAGATAATCAAATATTAAAAAAGTGTTTTGATAATAAAGTTTCTAACAAAAATTTTAGAGTGGGTGATTTAGTTTTATATTGGGACATGGCTCACGAAGATCTTGGTAAACATCACAAATTGTATTCATTATGGCTTGGTCCTTATAGAATTGCCATGATACTTGAAAATAACACTTTTTATTTAAAAGATATTGAAGGAAATTGTCTATGTTACTCAGTTAATGACCATCATTTGAAATTGTTTCATAATTAGCTACTTTCAAACTTGTTGTTTCTTTTATTTTTCTATTTTATTTTTGGTTTGTACATCTTTTCCTTGTTGTCTTTGTTTGGTGTTTCTATTTTGTTTTCTCATTTTCCTTTTTGTTGTGTCTTATTTTACTTTTGAAATGATCAATGAAGTTACAAATGAAAGAGTTTTCACATTATGAAGGAAGGATGCAAAGATGTTACAAATTTTACTGTAAGTATCAATTATTTTTTGATATTACTCTTTATAAATTTAGTTTTCATTATGCATGTATAATATATGCTAATTTATATCTACTTGTTGAAGTATTACTAAATTTTTAGATTTTCTACTTTAGGCATTTCTATTAGATTATACATCAAGCCTAAGCTTTCTTGTTAAATCATTGCCTTTCTTCATTCCATGCTAGCTGAAAAAACTCATCCCTTACTAAAATTTATTATGAAATGGGCTTATGCATAGCTACTTGCAAAATTATTTTCCTGGATGACACTCTTAATATTATGTTATCAATAGGCAATTTGATTGCTACTGAATTTTATTGCATAAAACCAACTAGAAAGGTCATTAGTGTTATGCCTATTTTTCACACCCCTTTTAAATATATATATATATATATATATATATATATATATATATATATATATATATATATATATATGCCATAGAAATGACTTTGTCGTAAATTTTAAAATTGTGTTAGGGACCTAGTCAATTAGTAGTATATTTGGATGCATATTTTTAATTATGAATTGATGATGATTGGTTGATGAATTCATGTTTATATTTTTAGTGTTTTTGAAAAGCATAAAGGATAAAGGACCAAAATTTGCACACACACACACACACACGAATGCTTGTGATTAGTCAATTTGCTTCTCAGTTGGTTATTCAGATTATGATACAACATTTTTAGTTTGAAATAGTTTCACTTTATGTGATTTTGAAATTGGAAGCATATATATTTGCTATGATATTTTCAAATATCTATTTTGATCTCAATAAATGTGGATTATCATAACAATTTTTCAATTATACTTATAATTTTAGTAACTTGAGTAGTCTATAGTGACTAATTTGGCGTACATTGACAATGTGATTTTTGGTTTGAAATAGATAATAATGGTATATAATTAGGTATACTATAACCTTGGCAGTCCATTTTTGAATTGTGCAGTCATAATTATTGTAGTTTGAGAAAACATTGTATTTTATGGTTAAATGTATCATTTCATTTTTTTGGGAAATCATGTGAGTTCTCAGTTTGAAAATGGACCTAAATCAAGCAAAATTAAGTCAAAATGTAATGAACATTTTGAAATATTGGTATATTTTTTATTGATTTAAGATTTGGGTGAATTATTTCTTTAAGATATAAAGTAATCCTATATTCTAAATGATTAATCCGAAATTATTATTTAACTAAGGTTCCTAAGTCAAGTATTTTCTAGCCTAAATTCTAAAAAATGATATAATTTATTGTTTTAAAACTCCTAACCTAAGATCATTTACCTTAGGTTTTGAAAGAATATAAATATCAAACCTTAGTGATTTAAAGGGCATTGAAATGATTTCAAGAACATATAAGTAAACATTATTTTAGAGGTTAATGTTATTAACTTAGGCCTGTGTCTCATAGAAATCATTTCAAAAGGCATAAGTAGTGTGAATGACTTTGTTTTGAGTTTTGAACCCTGCATGACATAGGATGTTTAAGTTGGAATTTGAGTTGGTAGATGTCATGTAGTTGGAGGACATCTTAGAACCAAGTTGTTAAGTTAATTTAATCTAACCCATATTCAAGATATATTGATATCATTGTGAATATTTTTGTGGTTTGAGAATTTAATGCAAGGTGTACATGTCTCAAATGGTATAAGTTGGTAAGATGCTTAGTCAATATTTTGGTGATTGCTAAGTTTGATCATTTCACTAACCTATTTGGTGAAATTGCTAAGTATATCCTTGATTGAATGAAGCTAATATAAATTGGGCATGTCACCAAGGTGGTTATGGTGGGGAGCTTACATAACAAATAGTTTTTTTTTTTCATTTTTTTGTCATTCTCTAAGCTTGTTTGCAAAAGGAAACTTTGTCAGTTTGGATTCCTGAGTTATAGAGAAGGATTTCAAGTAGAAAGATTAAAACTTTGAGTTATTTTAGAATAGTTTTTATTTTTCATGGAAAAATTAATGAGCTTTAGTCTACATGAGATAGTTTCATTTGATAATTATGTGTATATATGTTTTGAAAGTTGTATAAATTCATAATCAAGATAAAAATATCACTCTTGGTATATATTGATAAGAAATATATTCTATTCTACATATTACTATGCATGTATGATTTGGAAGTCAAGAAAGCATTCACTTTTCTAGATATCACTTCTGTGCATGAGATTTTGAAATAAATGGTTTTTGGTTTGATCTATTCTTAGCAAAAGATGAGATAAAAATAAAGGGTATGAGCATGGTTTTCTTGAATGGTTGAGGGTTTTATTTTTGTATAGTGTGGAGGTCCTATCAATAATATATCCAAAAATGTGTTTGATGGTGTGTTTCGAAACATCTATAGTCAAAAAGGTTTCATTGAGATTTCAATTTTGTGAATAGACTCTGCATTTAGGTTCATGAATATTTGAAAGATTTTGATGGGTTATGATCATGCATGTCAGTTTTAGTTCAAAACAAACTTTGCATATTATGTTGAGGAAATATTGTGTGTTGAACTTTGGAAATAATGAAGGTTTCCTCAAGATTTATGTTTCAATTATGGGTTTTGATGGGTTTTCATGTTAAAAATGTTGATTTCTCAGTCTTTTGAAATCATAAGTATGTGTATATTAGTTTTTTGTGAATCATGAAATGTTGGAGAATATGATATTTTCAAAAGGTTTCTAGGTTTGATAATATTTTGTTTTATATTAAAGATTAATGTGTAGGGTTTTCTATAAAATAAACTCTACATGTTTGTTTTATGAAGATTTAGAGACTTGGATAATTTGCAAGTCCATTTTAAAGAGGTGATAATGGGATTTATTGTATGTGTTTCACATGTTATAAATGGTTCATGAGTATAGTTGAACATGCAAATACATTTCATTTTTAAATGAAAGCTTTTCAAATATTATATGTTATCTTTGAAATATAGTTGTCAGATTTTGTTTTTCAATTTTAGGTTTTGATAATTTGGGCATAATGGGGTTCTAATTTTTGAAAGATTTGTTATTTTGAAGTCTTGATTTTTGAAGTTCATGTGCTTGGATTTTTGCATAGAATATTTGAATGATTATGGTCATCCACAATATACAAAAAACATATCATAAAATCTTTTGAACATATAAATGCAACTATATTTATATAGATTTCCATATAGAAATTTTGTAAGCTAAATCTCAAAAATAATGAAGTTATTTCTAAAATTTTACCTAAGATTTGATGTTTGGGGATTTTTTTTGAAGCTACGGGTCAAATAATTGGTGATTTTGAAAATTTGTGACAAGTTATTTGGGTTTACACAATAAAATGAAAATAAAATAGATATGTCAAATATTTTCTTTATTAAAGGGTTCTTATTGAGATTTATTTAAGAGAATGCATGTAGAGGATAGTAATAAGGAAGTTTTGGAAGAATATTGTTTTGGTATATAATGTTGTCTATATTTCAGAAAATCATAGGTTGATAAATGATTGTGATGATCAACACATGTAAAATAAGTGTCTTTAAATTGAGAAATGTTCGTTAGAAATAGAATTTATGAAAATATTGCTTTTGAATTTTTAGTCAATTCAATTTATGTTATCAAATAATATTTAGATGGTGAATAGAAAATATTAAGATTTGATGGAATATTATAAAATTAAAATGATAAATATATAATTTTACTTTTTAGTTGGATTTTGATGTGATTAAATGGAATATTATTTGAGATTTTTTGGAAATAATTTAGTTGGTACATGCAACAATAAGGGAAAATTATTTGATGATATTGGAAATTTATAAGTGACTGTTTATTTGAAATATAATTGATCTTCATTTTGAATATGCACATGTTGATTTTTAGATTATATTTAAGATGTCTAGATAGGATCAGCCGTGATATAAGGGCATCATATATGGACCCTATTTTAAACTCATTTTTGTCTTTAGGTAGACTACTAAGTGTTTCATAGGTGTTAAAAGTATTGAGTAGTCATAAGGTGGATTCAAAGTAGTCATATGTTGCATAGAATTTGAATTTTGTCTTTTCCCACCAAAAACTTCTTTTGAAAAATTAAATCTTGCCAAGCCTTTGTAAAGACTCTTATATGCTTGTGAAGGTGGTAGGATGTTAAAATAACATGTATAAGCAAATTTTGACACTGTGGTAGGTCCATAACATGTTCTTTAATCTATTTTCAAGGTTCTATATAGTTCATCTTGTGTAAATCAGGACATTATGCTACATTTGAAAAAAGACTTCTCTAAGGGAAATGTTCAAGAATTAGTTATGTATATTTTAAAGGGAGGTAGGAGTCAATTTTATTTTTTTTAAACCTCATATCTCATTCAATGTAGATAGAGAGAAAATGTGGTGATCAAATTTTGAATAAATGAATTTGATGTGCTATGAAACTTTGTGTGTCATGATGGGAATAGAACTTTGTGCTTTTATGTTCTGTATATGCACAAAGGATTAGATGGTAAATACAATATGATAATTTTATACTCTTGATAACATGATTGGTAATTTTATTAAATATTTGTTGAGTTGTTTATGGTGATGGAAAACATAACTCATACGAAGATTATTTACAAACTTGCATACCCTATCTAGATAGTATACAATTCTAAATGTATTGTCTTGTGAGAAGGAAAAATGTGGAATTGAGTTGGGCATGTAGTAATGATTAGTTTTTGGTAAATTTTTAGTTTTTACAAGGTTATTGTTAACTTTAATGCATTTTAAGTCGTCATACTTTTCACAAATGTGTTGAGGCTTGTAACTAGCTTTGTTTACATAACCTATCAAAAGAAAAGTTAAATAGAAAGGTTATGTAGAGGCTCAATAATTAGTGTTTAATAGAAATAAAAATATTATGGGAGTGTGATAATGCTCATTTCCATTAGATAGAGGTGAAAATTCATTATTATGAAGCCAAGAGATCAATACATTGATCAGAAAACCCTGTAGACTGTATAATAATAAACTGTGAATGCAATATTGATGATAAAATGAGGAATGGAGATATAAGTCTTAAAACCTAAGGATTTATTAAGTTTTGTAGGCATCTTGTAGAAATTTATAAACATGTTATTCCATTTTAAACCTTGTAAAATCTTTATAATTGATCTAATTGAACTCTCAAGTTGAGAGAAGGTAGAATAAGCCTTAACCTAGGGTTTGGTCTATTCGAGGAGTTTGAGTAGACCAACAGTTTTTTTTACTATAGTGTGTTTTAATGTGATATAACATAATAAATCATTTTGAGACCTGTATGGAATCATTTTTATGAATTTTAGAGAATGGTGTTGTGTAAGGGCTAAAAGAGGCCTAATTAGGTAGGCTTAAAGACGGAAAGTGGTCTAAAAGAGGAATTAGACCCTCATATTTGACACAAAAGTGTGATTCTACAAGAGAAAGTAGAATATATATATATATATATATATATATAATATTTGTGTACAAGTCCATTTACAATTAGATAAGGCTAGTAGGAAGCATAACAAGATTGAATAAATTGGGCAAAAACTGTAAGTTGAGACAATTACTAAGGAAGTTCTACATCATTTATGGTATCAGAGTAAGAAGGTCATAGGTTAAGCTAAGGAGGATAATATGGTATCTAGGATATAAATACAACCTACTATAGCATAGAGAATTTAGTAGAATATGGCAAATATGGCCATAGAGATGAGGATTATATGGGCAAGAATGGAAGCTATGGAGATAACCCAAAGAAGAAGTGTTATAGATGAAGATGAAAGTGATAGAGAAGAATAAGATCATAGAGTATAGGATGAAGAATAAATATAAGATATAATGGAGGAAATATTGATCAAATCCATGATTAAAATGGGATCAAAACCAAAGTTGGATGTGCTAATGTATGAAGGCAATCTCAATGTGGATGAATTGGTGTATTGGATAGCAACCATTGACAAATATTTTAATTATGAAGATGTGGATGACACCAAGAAAGTAAAATTTTAAGTGACAAGATTGAAAAATCATGCTTCTTTGTGGTGGGATGAAATCTAGGAAGAGAGAAGGAAAAGAGGTAAAGTAAAGATCTAGTCATGGGATAAGATGGTGATGAAGATGAAAGGAAAGATCATGCCCATAGACCACCACATAAACATGTTTAGAATATCAAAAAATCTTAGACAAGAGGAACATTTAGTGAATGAGTATAAAAAATAATAACATAGGATGACTATTAGAACATGCAACTTCGAAGAGAGTGAGGAAAAGGTAGCATGGTACCTAAATGACCTTAATTTTCCATACAAGATGAGATCATCATTATAACTTTGAAAATACTATAAGAATCCTATCAATCAACCTTGAAAGTTGAATAAATTTTGACAATAAGACACATACAACATACAAGAGGAAGAGGCAAACAAATGAGAGGAAGAGGATAGTATGAAAACAAGAATGCATATAAGGAAGGTGAAAGCAGTGCAAAAAAGCATGAAACATAACCAAGAAGTGGTTATAGGGGTATAGGGCATACTATAGAGGTGGAGATGCACCTATAGGAAGAGGGACAAGTGAATTCATAGGAAAATGCTTCAAATACAATAAGTATGCAAGCCATAGATATTAAGAGTTTGTAAAGGAGTAACAAGAAATAACATATAGAAGTGAGAGTAGAAATAAGGTGGTGCAACCTATCAAAGAAGAAAGTTTTGGATATAATTCAAACTTTGAATAACTTGAAGGAGAATCACTCTTGATGAAGAGGACATTGCTTAATCCACCAAAGGAGAAAGAACCTAATCAATAGAAAACACTCTCAAGAATAAAATTTTAAGTCCCATGGTAAATGTTGTAAGATGATCATACTTTCAAGAAGTATAGACAATTTATCTTCAAATGAAAAGGTAAGTAAGCTTGGCCTCAAAATATTACCACACCCTACACCTTAAAATTTTTCTTAGCTTTAGAAGGGTCATCATGTGCTTGTCAATGAAAAATGTTTAGTAGATTGTAAGATTGGTAATTACAAGGATTAGGTCATGTGTGATATCATCACAATGGATGTTTGTCATGTAATTTTAGGAAGTCCATGGTAGTTTGATAGGTCAAATAGTCATGATGGGGTGAAGAACACATACTAATTATAACACAATCAAAACAAGAACACAATTATGGCTTTTAACTAGGATGATCACATTATTGGTGTTTTTTCTAAAGTATTGATTACATGTTACAAGGAGTTGGTGCAGTAGGCTAAAGATACAAAGATGGATGATCAACCTAGGAGATTATGGTAGCCCAAGGTGAGATGGTTGTACCTCTACCTAGTAAATTTTTTTCAAGTTAGTATGTATATGAGTTGTTTACAAATATAGAATTTGAAAATGATTTCAAGTTGTGATTTCATAAAAGGAGTGGTGGATAAACTCAAATATTGGAGAGAGAGTCTTGAACTAGGAAGAGATGAAAAAGAGCTGGGTGATATGCCATAGACCCATGAGGGATAGTCAAGTGACTCATAAGACAATTATATAAGATTGTCAAATAAATAAAATGAGATTATTAAAAAGAACATGTAGTCCTTGTATATTCAAGAAATAGTGGGAAATTATGATGATGATGTATAACAACAAACCAAGCATTTATATAATCATGTGGCATGCAAGGACCAAAAATATGATATACTTGAGGTGAAGTGGATAAAAAAATAAGAATGGATGAATGAAAAATACTACATATTTTCAATAGAAGTGCATCATGAAGAAAAGGATATGGTGGATCAATTTGCAGGAGTGAACAAATGGAATACACATTCAAGGCAAACAACAAATAACAACAACTATGATTTTCTTACCAATTTTTTTGAATGTTTAGGTTATCATTCAAGAAGATGAACCAAAAAAGGCCTAATAGTGGGGCCCAATAACATGCTCACCTCTATGAGAGGAAAGTAGTGGAAGATACCTTCTATAAGAATTTCCATCTCACTTAGACATGAGCATACACCAAGTTCAACACCAAATGCCTATGGTAAACATTTATTAGCTTAGTAGTATGATGAAGGGGCATCCTATATGGACCCAAAATTTGACTCAATTTTGTCTCTAGGTAGTCTATTTAGTGTCTCATAGGTGTTAGAAGTCGTGAGTAGTCATAAAGTGGATTCTAGGTAGTCCTAAGTTGCATAGAATTTGAATTTTGGCTTTTCCCACCAAAAACCTTTTTTGAAAATTTGAATCTTTCCAAGCCTTTGTAAATACTCTTATATGCTTGTGAAGGTGGTAATATGTTAAAAAAACATGTACAAGTGGTTTTTCACACTATGGTAGGTGCATAACATGTTCTTTAATCTATTGTCAAGGTTTTATATAGTTCATATTGTGTAAATCAAGACATTATGTTATTTTTAGAAAAAGAATTCTTCGAGGGAAAGGTTCAAGAATTAATTATGAATATTTTTAGGGGAGGTAGGAGTCATTTTTTTTATGAAACCTCATATCTCATTCAAGTTAGACAGAGAGAAAAGGTGGTGATCAGATTTTGAATAAATGAACTGATATGTTATGAAATTATATGTGTCATGATGGGAACATAAATATATGTTTTTATGTTCCATATATGCAAAAAGGATTAGATGATAAAGGGAATATGAGAATTTTATAATATTTATAAAATTATTTATAATTTTTTTAAATCTTTGTTGAGACATTTATGTTTATGGAACACATAACTCACAGTAAGACTATTTACAAACTTGCATACCCTGTTTAGATAATATGCAGTTATGAATGTATTATCTTATGAGAAGGAGAAACATGGAATTAAGGTGACCATGTATAAATGATTATTTTTAGGTGTATTTTAAATTTTTACAGGGTTATTGTTAATTCTTCATGCATTTGAAGTCATCACACTTTTCACAAATGTGCTTATAACCTGTCAAAAGAGAAGTTTAATAGAAAGGCCAAGTAGAGGCTAAAGAATTGGTGTTTAATAGAAGGAATAGGTTTATGGGAGTGTGATACTATTTATTTTTATTATATATATGTGAAAATTCATTATTATGAATCCAAGATCTCAATATAATGATCAATAAAACCCTATAGATTATATAATAGCAAACTGCAAGTGAAAGATTAATGATTGAAGGAGGAATGGACATATAATTCTTGAGACCTAAGGATTTATTAAGTTGTGGAAGCATGAGATATACATTTATAAAAAAATTATCCCCTTTTAAACCTTTTAAAATGTTTCCAATTGATTTAATTGAACTCTCAGGATGAGATAGGGTAGAATAAGCCCTAAACTAGGATTTGCTCTATTTGAGGAGTTTGATCCAACTAAAATTCCAAAATATTTATGATCTAGTGTGTTTTTGTGTGATATAAGAGAATAAATAATTTACATATCTATATGGACTCTTTTGTATGGATTTTAGAGAGTGGTGTTGTGTAAGGGCTAAAAGAGGCCTACTTAGATAGGCTTAAAGAGGGAAAGTAGCTTAGAAGAGGAGTTCAACACTCGAATTTGACACACAAGTGTGTTTATATAAGGGAAATAATAATATATCTATGTGGTATCATAATTACTAGTAATTTTTATGTACAGGTCCATTTATAGTCAAATAGGGATAGTAGGAAGGATAAAAAGCTTGAGTTAATTGGGTAAGAAGTCTATGTTGAGACTAATACTAAGGAAGCTCTGCATCAAGCCTAGATAAAATATGAGTAATGATTATAGAGGATGGGGTTATAAATATGATAATGTAAATTATAAGAACCCAAATAAAAATTTTTGAAGGGGTGGTTTTAGGGCTAAGACATTTGGCCCAATATTTCAAGAGGTAAAAGGATGTCTATCCACTTTGATGTAGTAAACCCTAATTTTTGAAATGTTCTAAATAATATGTCTTTAAACTATACAAATAATAGTAGAAATAGGGGGTTTCATGGACATAGATTTGGTGCTAGGACACCTTCACACAATAGTTCCTCACACCATTTGCAAATCAATTCACATCATTTACCTATCTAGTCACCCATTACTATAAGAATTCATCCTATTCTTGAGTCACAACCTATTCATGGAGCCACTCAACTTGATATTGACATAGATCATGAAAAAATATTTGTTAGTCTTGCCTTACCTTCAATTTCTAATGAGCCTTCATATTCTCAAATGGAACATATTTTTGGATGTAGGAAATTAAGTTTGGAGAAGCCTATTTTAACTAGCATAAAATAGATATTTAAATTCATCCATGTACTTCAAATAAGTGGTCAAATAGCTAGAATGACCTATATTCACTAGTTGAGGTCAGAGTTATCAAATAGATTAAGATGGAGATATATGACCCTCAACTAATTTAGGAATGAATTTGGTCCATCTTGTAGCAGTTGAGATGGATTATAATGAATGCATGAATGAGTAAAGGTAGCTTTTAATTTAGGTCCTTTCAAATTTTGATGATTACTAGATGTCAGCAGGATGAACTTTTATTTTAAGTTTAAATTTAGTTGGTAAGATTATATACTTTTAGACTTTCTATTTTGACATTCAATTTTGATATTTTGGGGATGATATTTTGGAAAGTATAGAATATTTTAAATTTTTGATATTTATATATATTCTTAAGTTTTTTTTTTGGAAATATGCATTATGGTTGATATAAATAATAATTTCATAAACTTTGATTTATCTATTTTTATTGATATATGCTATTCTATTTTATTATTAATTGATAGGGGTACCCACCCATTAGAGTGTACTTGGTCTATATTCAAAAACTTGATCCATTAAGACTTTTAAGTTTTAATTAAACATAACTTTAACTAATAAATATTTATAATTAATTTAATCTTAAAGTTAATTAGCTAAGTTAAACTAGTAACTAACTAAGGTTAGTTGTAACTTATTTCATACCAAGTTTGAAGCATAAAATGAGATCAAGGAATCATTTGAAGAAGAGGAACAACACAATTATTAAGGACTTATATATTTTGTGAAGTTAATCACCTTTCTCTCTTCTATGCAACTTCTCTAAGATAACATGACTTTTGTAGATAGACCCAATGGTAATTTTTATAATGGTTAAGTAATTACTTAAGCAACACATATAAATCCAATTTTTATACTATCATTTATAATAGATTATCTAAAGTTTGTTAAGTTTAACTTCTTTTTATGATTGCTATTTGCAATCTTATGTGAAAAATCCAAGTATTCAACCTGAATAATGATGAAAACTTCATTTTTATGACATTTCATTTATCTATTTTGATTTTGAAAGTTGTCTCTCAAGTATTTTTAAATAAAAATGTTTGTTTCTCAAATAAAATATATCTATTCTACTTAGATGACTCTCTATTCAGACTCACAGATGTTATGTTACTTTATATTGACTTTAATTTTAATATAGTTTATTTTATTTTTAATTAATATATTTTATTTTTGTTTCTTTATTTTTATATCTTTTGTCCTTTAGTTTACCTTATATTTTTGTTTTGAGTTATTTTTTTGGATTGTTTCTGTATTTTTAACTTACGATCAATTAGATTTCATATTAGTATTTTATAGATACATATTTCAAATTAGTTTATTTGTAGGTTTAGTCTTAGTTTAGATTGTTTTCTTAGAATAGTTAGATTTTAAATTAGTTTAATTGCTTAGTATTAATTTTATTCTTATTTAGTTTAATTAATAGTAGATTTAATTATTTAGTGGTTGTTCTCTTTTTCTTAACTTAGTTGTTCTATTTGCTTTATCTTTGTTCTTTTAGTTATATTGTTAGGATTTACTAGGTCAGATAATTATGTTGTGTATAGTATAGTCCTTTGTTTTGTTATGAACCAGAAGAAGGTATGTATTTATAATTATAATGTAGCATGTTGAGGTCAACATATCCCCATTTACAAAAAATAGGGAATCTTGTGATTAATTTGAACTTTAACACTAAAAGTTTTATATTTTTCACTTTATTAAAATTTTAAGATCATCCACTTCTGATGATATTAGCCCATTTGTTTAGGTTTTTGATTTAACCTAGCCTAATGTTGTTAACAATATAATTTTATGTCTTAAATTTGTAGGTTTTATGGAGCTCTTATCAATGTATCATGTTGGAGATGTTCATAGTTATCCTTATGTAGGATTTTATTAGCCTTTGATCTAAAAGATCACATAGTTGGATTCATATTCTAAAACCCTTCTTCAAAAAACCTAGATTAGACCTTTCATTTGAATTTAAATTTTGAAAGAATATTTTAAAATTCACTTCAAACTTGAGCCCAATTTTTATTTTAAGGATTGGTCATGTTTCTTAACACAACTAAACCTTAAACTAAAAATCATGTTTGGTCCCTCTATGTTTTCCCTCTTTTATTCCCCATGCTTTAACTAGGTCTAATCTATATGTTCACATGATCTTTTATTTTCCTAGCCTAGTCCCCTTTGTTATGCACTTAGTCTAAAGTCTTAATCCTAACTCCCTGTTCATGTTTATTAACACAAAAAAGACATTAGTCTTAAAATTTTCACCTAAATTCCTATATTGACCCTCATCCTAACTTAATCACCTTTATTATTTGCATATCCAATGGTTCTCACTTTATAATGAAAAAATATCTAATGGAACATAAGGGGATCAATGAACTTAGAATCCCTGACCCATTAGACCAATCCCGTATGATCACCAAGATCAAGATCAATGATACATGCTTAAGTGGGATAGATTATCGAATAAAATGAGATCATCCTCAATTTAAATGGACCCCATTTTACTATATAAGCTTAAGCCAATCAAGTGCTAGTATCTAGATCAAGATCAATGATCCATGGTTACTCGCATAAAGTAGATCAAATAAAGTGAATGTGGTACTAAAAATTCAAAATCTAAGAAGGCTCATAGAGTCATCACATAGAACTACCACATTTGAGCTCAACATTAAATGGGCCCCATTTATTAAAATAAGACATAATTTAAAATTTTATCCTAAGGTTCATTATATTTAAAAATATAATGAAACCTTAGGCTATGACTCTAATATTTAAAAGGACCCATTTTATTAATCCTTTTAAACTTAGGATTTTTTATTAGTCTAATTTTTATGACATGGTCCCATGTTGACTTGATCCCCTTTATGATTGTAATAACTAATGGTGTGCTTCTGCCTGGATCCTAATAAATGTTCCACACTTAGTCAAGACCAAATGATTAGATGGAACATATTAAATCTAAGATAGATGGACCAAAGGGACTTCATAAGATTAAAAGTGATGTTATATCAACCATAATTTTATGTTTCTAAGGATATCATTGACCTTTGTGAGGTCATCAAATTTAAGCTAATAAAAACCTATAATTAATGAACTTAAATATGACATTCTCGTAACCATAATTTGATGCCCATGAAGCTATCATTGACATTTGTGAGGCCATAAAACTTAAGCTCATCAAATATATTACTTATTCACTATTATCACTTATATTTTCACCCTTTAGGGAGATTCCAAGGCTCTCCTCATCCAAGTGTCACAATGGAATCACTTCTAGGCTTTTGGGCAGCCTAAGGAATGAAGTGAGTCTCTAGATAGGGCTAGCTCCCTTGATGTACCACTTAAATAATATTACCACTACTAAATTTGTGGGGTGAAAAGGGAGATAAAGAAATAAAAGTAAATATAAACTATGGAGTTGATAAACCAAATTAGTTTTATGACTTCCAACATATTGCATTCTTAACTTTAGAGTAGAAACAAACTAAAACATACACTTTCCCAAATCTATGTCTTCTTTCTTCAATATTTCATTGTGGGGTCATAGATGATATGAAAGTCTAGGATGACCAAAAAAAAGGTCTTGAATGAAAATAATTAAAACTATACTCACTTAAACCATGTACATCTCCTAAAACACTTCACATGACCTATAAGAAGAGGTTACAAATAGGTGAAATAATGAAGTACAGTGCTGAGGAATCCATAGTCTTCACTAAGAAAATTCAACATTCAATTAGAGTAAACTATGAAAAGTCATGAGAAATGTAAAAAAATAGTCATTTTACTGATCAAAAGCTATACAAATGATCATGGCTTCACCATACTCAGGGGGATCCTAGAATACAAATCCAAAATGGTCAACTCTTATAGAGTTAGAGAGAGAGAGAGAGAGAGAGAAAGAGAGAGAGAGAGAGAGAGAGAGGCTCAAGTGTCACAAGGACACTTCTAGATCTAATAATTTAATTATCCATGCATGGAAAGAGGATATGGGTCTAACCATAAAAGGTCAAGAGCAACAAGTGCCAATCTAAGTCATCAAAGTTAGGAAAAATGGCACAAAACTCCTCATTTTACATAGAAAAACTACCTTCATGATTAGAGTTGTTAGAGTGAATTTTAACCAATATAAGGAAGGTATTATTATTTTAATGGAATGGTAATATCTCATACATGACTTTCAATGCATTGGTTTCATGTTTGGTCTTCTAGAATCACTTGATAGAGTGTCATCATTATTTGTTATCCTAAAAATTACCCTTCCTTGCATCCTACACACATGGCCTAGAAATTGGCATTAGTTTTCCATTAAAATACATGAGATGAAGTTTATTACACTTTTATATACCCTTAATGTCCTTGGAATCATCAGGGGTGCCTTATAAAGACATTCACTTAAACTTTTCAAACTTCTCCCTGGCTTGTGCTTTAGGCCAATTTTGACTGGCTGAAATTAAGGACCTAGTTTAATCAATTATAAGTTTATTAATTAAATTAACTGAATATTTTTAGTTATATTAAGTAAAAATATTCCACCCAAACTTTTTTTCATCTCTTAATTCATCTTGTATCCTACACAAAACAAAAAATAGTGTTAAAAGGCTTGTTTCTACCTCCATCCGTACAAGTCCATACAAAAAAAAGGTTTGAATCAACCTATGGAGTTAATATAAAATTTAAAATAGTTATTATGGTCAAACTATGTCCTTATAGGAGCTTTCTAGCTCAATTTTCCAAGACTAGTCCTTAGAGAGGATTTAGTAGGGTTTTAGGCTTGTTTTCAGTCTTAACAATTGTTCATAAAGTTGGGACATCCAAATTGATAAAAAATTACACAAATATGTCATATTATACCCTTTATAACATTTCATAACTCCTTTGTCTCCCATTTATATCGTCGTAAAAGATGTGAGCACTTGAAAATGGCCTCTCGGGTTTATTTTCATCATTTTGCATAAGTTTGAGTTGGTTTTGGGCCAAAAATAGTTTCTCCTTGACCTCCTTTTCACTATGAGAGTTTAAAAACGTCTTTATTGGTCCTATTTACATGTTATAATATATTTTAAATCATTTTCCATGGTGAAAATGAAAGAGACTCTTCATTTAGATGTTAGGTTTAGTCCTTGCCTAGAAGTCTACCTGTACCTTTGAGCTTAAAATGAATTATAGTGAATTTATTTGCATAAAAATAGCCTATAAACCTATATTGTTTCACCACATACATAATTAAACTCCTTATAATGTTCATTCCATACTATAAATTAAAGTTTTTCTCCATTTGGCTTTTAGGCCTTATCCTATTTGACTTATCTAACTATAACCTTTGGTATGTAGGGTGACCTATTTTCTTTCTCTCTCTTATCAGGTGAATTTTACATTTTTTTATGTTTTATTTATATTTTAAAACTTTCCTCCAATGTTTAAACCATCCATAACTCACCCAATAATCCCCTTCTTACAAAGTTGCCTGAGTTTGCACCAGGGAAGTACCCTTGTTTTGAGACAGAATAGGGGGTATCTATAATGTTTGTCCCAACACGTTAGGGGTTGTATAAGATTATAAGAGTGACATATCTGATCCCAAAAAAAAATTGGGTTATTTATTATGTAATTTTACCTTCAAATACCTAAATCTTCCAAATAGACTTTTAATGATGGAAACTATGCAGGATTCATTAAATATATTATATGTAACTTGTTTATGTCACTCATAAATGCTTGTTTTGAATTGTCTATGGTATATTAAATGTTTAAAAAAAAATTAAGGTATTAAAATCCCATTCACCACTCTTTCCTATTACAAACCCCTTCTCTTCCTTGGGTTTTCAAGACTGAGTCACTACCTATACACCCTATTTACCATGCCATGTAGGTGTAGTGACATGTTTTACGCATGATCACAAGGAATATAAATCCTTGATTAAATTATAATTATTAATTATGTTTATTTAATTCATATAAATTATTTCCTAACACCTTGACAATGGTGACTATGCCAAAACTATGACTATGAGTATGTTTGCATAAGGCATTGTCCTATTGATTGTCTTGCTTACTTGGACTTGTTTACAAGGTGCATAAGGCTTATTTGAAAAAAAAATAAGGTTAAAAAATGTATATTATTTCTTAACTTACCTCTATGTCCCATTATTAATAATAAAAAAATCCTTCCCTCTTGACTAGGACATTTCTTTCTTGGAGAGCCTATTGTAGGAGTTGATTTCCATAGTGTACAAATAGGGCATTGAAACAATCATCTACTAAACCCTTAATGATTTCGTTGATTAATTTAATAAATATTGTATTCATACTCATGAAATTTAATTATGAAAATGTCACTTTATATCATAATTCTTTCATACCCTACCTATCTAACCCCTGCCTATAGGTGCATGTTTTGCCTAACCTGTAGGTGAACATATACTCATTTAACTTGATCATGATAGATTTAGGAATTATATTGAACCTCATAAATGTCACAAATTAATTTATTATTATTTTAATCCACCTTAAAATTCTCAAACCATCATCAATATTTATGTTTAAGTATTTGTATGAAAGTGAGTCAATTATCCTTAACTCCTACCTATGTCTTCTTCTCTCCATAGTGATTGTTATATTATTTGAGTCTTGTTTATGGTATGCATGGGAGTGCATGATACTATTAAAAACATAAAGAGATGGATTTAAAATTTTTAAAACACCTCAATTATTCCAAACACCTCAACTAGTCCTCCATTTTTAAAACTAATCAACTATTGACTGGTTGTAGGTGGACCTTTTTGGTCATTCGTACAAGCTGAGAGTATGCTTGGGAAAAATAATAATATATATTTTAAATTTGAAGATACTTATGCTATTAATGTTAAATTGAATCATCTGAAACCATATTATTATGGGAATAGTCTCATCTTCACTTTGGATGAAGGGAGGTCCTCTTTAAACTCAGGATTGTAGATAGTATTGAGAGAAATCAGTGTTTTTTGGGCCATTTTAGGCCTTGACAATATCCTCTTTCACTATTATTTACCGACTCTAAATTGACAAGATTATTATCTCATGATATGGATCTAAAACAATATCACTAACGTGCATCAAAAGTATATACATATATCTCAAATGTCATTTCCAAAATATTCTAGGGTCTCTATTTTCCAATTTTAGGGATAAAGGCCCTAAACACAACTATTGTCTTTTTGGAGTCATTATCATCCTCAAAATTCCAACCTAGACATTGAATATGATTGTCATTCTCTCTTCTAATACATAAATTTTTATAATAGGGTTCATCATCAACCCTAACACTCCAAAATGATTTCTTTGCTCTCTATTCAGGACACCTCTATGTGGATGCCTTGACATATCAACAGTGAGTTGGGTATGAACCATATAGAATTTTGTATTAAAGTTAGCTTGAAAATAGTTCCATCAAGCATTATAAATTCATCTTATTCATGTCAATATGTTGGCACATATGCTAACGCTCTCACACCTTATCATGATGTCAGAAATGGTCTTTGTTGGTGTGAATGAGTTGTATATAGGTTGATTATGAGCAAGATTGAGGGAAAAGACATTGTATTTATCCTTTGAATACATCTCAAACTCATTTTCATGCTCCCAAAAAATTATTAAAACTATCATGTATGCAAAACAAGAACTATCACATTCCATTCAATGTGAAAATCCCTTCCAAGCTCCTATAGATTTACACTCTAATGGCAGGCCATGTGCATATGTGTAGGATGAGTGCAAGTTATGGGATGTTATTTGGAGAAAGAGACCAAGAAGGTAAATATAAATAAATAGAATTGAAACATGGAATACAAATACATGTTACAACCCCTTTAATCCATTATCAAATCATTAAACTCAGAAAACATTTGAAACTTGCTCATCAACATAGAATATGCTAGTCTAGTATTTCTAGGTTATTTGCTTATGAAAAAAAATTTAAACATGAAGATAATCATGGGATATATAAGTATACATATCCAAAATCCTTTATAAATAAGCTCATCAACTGAACCATATGGAATTTCTCAAACAAAGCCTAAAACTAAAAGGTGCATAGATTTATAAGTAGTTTTAGAAGGTCAACTTCAAATGAATGGATCATGAAGCACAGGCCATGATTCCCAAAAAAAATTATATATAATTTAAGGTATCATAGTGTATAATAACCTCCCAAAATCATTTGTTCTAAAACTTCTTGTGATGACCATACAAGGCAAGAAATTGCAAGTCACTTCTCTATGCCAAGAGGGTGAAAGAGTGATAGAATAGTTTTTGAGAAATAAATGGAAGATGCACACTCTAATGGAACACCATGTGCATATGTGTAGGATGAGTGTAATTTATGGGATGTTATTTGGATAAATAGACCAAGAAGGTAAGTATAAATAAATAGCATTAAAACATGGAATAAAAATACATGTTACAACCCCTTGAATCCATTATCAAATCATTAAACTCAGAAAACATTTGAAACTTGCTCATTAACATATAATATGATAGTCTTGTATTTCAAGGTTATTTACTTATCAAAACAAATTTAAACATGAATAAAATTATGAGATATATAAGTATACATAGCTAAAATCCTTTATAAATAAGCTTAGCAACTGAACCATATGGAATTTCTCAAACGAATCCCAAAACTAAAAAGTGCATAGATTGATAGGTAGTTTTAGAAGGTCAACTTCAAATGAATGGATCATGAAGCATGAACCACAATTCCTAAAAAAAATTATATATAGTTTAAGGTATCATAGTGTATAATAACCTCCCAAAATCATTTGTTCTAAAACTTCTTATGATGACCTTACAAGGCATGAAACCGCAAGTCACTTCTCTATGCCAAGAGGGTGAAAGAGTGATATAATAGTTTTTGAGAAGTAAATGGAAGTTTCAGATCATTACAAACATTTATTTGAACATGTGGGATGTCAAGAGTCACATTTAAATTTTTTACAAGTGGTACACTTCCCAAGGAGGCCATACAAGAGCCACTTTCTCCTTTTTGCCAAGAAAACTACCCCTTCTCTTAACCACCTAGCATATTTTTACTATTTTCAATTAATTAAGACTTATAGTGACACATGGGACATGAAATCACCCATTTAAACTTTCAAATTTCCCAATAAACCTTTACAAATAATTAAATACACCTATTAAACCCCTCAAAATCACTTAAAATGATAAATAGACCTAGGAAACAAATGACCAAAGCTAGTATAACATAAAATGACATGAATTGACCTATGAAATAAATTATTAAAATATATTATACCCCCTTATATTCCTAAAAATTAATTTTTTTACTATGGTACCCTATTTTAAACTAAAATTCAAAATTGATCAACAAATTAGTGACTCATAGGGGTAGTATGCCTATTGTACTAAATTGACTAGTAGCCTTATTAGTCCATCAGGATTATGGATTTATCTAAGGAATGAGACAAACAATAGACTTTGACTATTGAGTACAAATTTTATTAACACAAGACAACTAGTGACTACCTCAACCACACAAAGGAAAAGGACACACATAACCAAGAAAGTAAACACACAAGACACACATGTGCTCAAAGCACTTAGGAGAAACAAAGAACAAATACTGTGTATGACTAGCCAAAAAAACACCTCCCCATGGATCAAAATGGAAGATTGAGATTCCTCTTACTTCATGACATGAAGGATTGGATGAGTCAAGAAGCCTTTTATCTCTTACCATTGCTACCTCAATGCCTCTCACAAAGTCTGCCAACCTCATTGGCATGATGCTCATCAAGAACCAAACAACTCCAAACAATCTAACCAAGGAAATTAACTCTTCTTATACATGATCACTTTTTTCATGTTTCTACCCATTCACTTTCTCATGATCAACTTCCATCCTCTTTATAGGCACGATTTCAAAAAGATTGATTTCATGTTCCTTAGAAGCTTTAGGCCAATATGATCTTTCTTCATCCTTTAAGATCTGATGATTTCTTTCTAGAGGGTAATATCCCTTGTTGATGATATCAAATATATCATTCTCAAATTCACAAACCTCTTGAAAGGATGAATTTGAAACCTTATTTTTCCTATGCATACTTACCCAAGTTCTAATGGTACCTTCTCCATCTTTGATCAGCTTATAGTCTCCTCAGAGAGGATTATAGCCTGCTTTAATGACTTCAAACAAGTCATCTAAATATTGATTATGATCTTGTCCATGTTTATCTATAGTTTTTTACAAAGTGAGGAAGGAGTTAATGATCATTTCTTCTTATTTGGAAAAAATAAAACATCCTTCTTCTAAATCTTGTGAATTATCCTTTTGTTCACCAAGAGGAGTGCCTATGGTGATCTCCTCATAAAAAATCATGAAGTCTTCTTTATCAGCCATGAATTGAGCATATTCTTCTTCATTTGTGTCTCTTAAGATAGGCTCCTCAACACAAAGAAAACATTATTCATCAACCAAGAAAAGAGTTTCAACACAAGGACATACCGCCTCTTCATTACCCAAGACCTCTTCATGGATTTCAAATTAAAATTCAACTTTCATAATATGATTTATTCAATCAAGGGCTATAAGATCTTCAACCTGTTTCAAGGTGATGCCAAGACTAGGCATTTTGAAATCATATGACTTAGCCCAATTAGGCTACTAAATAAGTATGTTTTATTTAAGTCAGAGTTATCCTTCCTTGTCAACTAGTTTCTCCTCTTTTGGTTCCCACCCATAGGTCCATCATGGCAAAGGGTAATGGGATGAGGACAAAAATAACTAGTTGGTGGAGATGTGATATAGAGTTCAAAACTAGATTGAGAGTGTAAGATAGGAGGCTCTTTAAGAAGCTCCTAAGGGAGGGGAGATGGGTTGTGTTTAGGCATAGGATCCTTTCTTTGTTCTAAACCTTCCATATCACCTTGACTTATCAATCTCATCTTTTATTCTAATTCATCTATTTTCTTGGATAGGTTCTATTAGAAAAGCTTATCTTGAAGTTGATAGGAATCATCATGGGAATAAGGATTATATGAAGGCTACCATGGAATGCATGAAACTTATTGAGGAAGGGTGGGAGGTGTTTTCAAATAATAAACTCCACTATCCACTTCAAAGTCTTTGGAAATTCTCTTCCATTCTTTCTTTCCCCATGACTCCACTATTTTTCTCCAGCTCATGATCTTAGGATTGGAACTACCTTCTTGAGGAAAGTTAGGAGAGGTATATATAAGATCAAGATTCTCTTTAATTTCATACTCTTTGACAATAATTTTCTCCTCTTTCTTTCCCCATGACTAAATTACCTTACTCCAACTCATGATGCTAGGATTAGATGTCTACTTTTGGGGTGATGGGGATGGTATGAGAAAGGTCAATGAGTGTTTGGAATCCACTTAGTTTTCTACCAAAGTGGAATACTACATATGTATGTTAGCTACTCAATCTACCTATCAATATTGGCTCCAAACCAAAGGTTTCTATTTTAAACTCTCTTCTCCAAATAATTGTAAAAAGGGTGACTTTGACATGCTTAATTTGGCTCACGAGTAGGGGTTATGTATGGTTGATATGGAACTTGGGGAAGTGGATAAAATATATGATAGGTTTGGTGAAGCTACATTTCATGAACTTTTAGCCTATCCTCTAAGGAAGAGACTAAACCACTCACATCAAGCATCTCACTTGTGAGCCTTTACCAATTGGCTCTCTCAATAGGTGCCCACTCTTTCTTGACTAACTCTAATGAATTTATCACCTAATGGATGGAATTATTAGGAATATTTTAACCATATCCCCTTCTAGTTTCAATCTCTAACATATAACTTTCATACCCCAAAAGTGTTTGTTTGAAGATGGAAATGGGTTGATTGGAGAAAGGATTATGTTGACCAGGTAAGGTAAAATATTGATTATGCTAGTTATAAGATTGATACAACTTATGATAGGGCTGAAAATGGTCATATTGGGACTAACCAAGGACTTGTTCATACTGGTATGGGGTGGCATAAGATTGAATTATCTCACCATCTTGTAAAAACAAAAATTCATAACCATAGGTAATCATCAAACTTCATTTCAATTAAGAACATAAAAAAACACGTGACCAAATATATTCAAAGGATCACTTGGGCTACTTAACCAACTGATATGTCCTTAGAGTCACCATTGGTACTTTGAAATATGCCTCCAAAGGTTGATTATCAAGAGATAACACCAAAAATTTCCCAATATCTTGGAATAAGAGTCCCATTGGGAATGCCAAAAACTATTGTCACTTGGATTGTAACCCTTTAAGGAGATGCTAAGGCTATCCTCATCCAAGTGGCACAATGGAATCACTTATAGGCTTATGGAGAGCCTAAGGAATGAAGTGAGTCTCCAGATAGGGCTAGCTCCCTTGATGTACCACTTGACTAATATTACTAATACTAACTTTGGGAGGTGAAAAGGGAGAGAAAGAAATGAAAGTAAATATAAACTATGGAGGTGACACACCAAATAATTTTGATGACTTCTAACCAATTTCATTCTACACTTGAGATAAAGAAACAAACCAAAACATACACTTTCACAAATCTATGGCTTCTTGTATCAATATTACATTATGGGGTCATAGATGATATACATGGCTATGAGGACCAGGAAAAAGTTATTTAATGACACCAATGAAAATTATACTCACTTAAACCATGGACATTTACTATAAAACTTCACATGCCTTGTAAGAAGAGGCTATAAGTAGGTGAAAGAATCAAGTACAATGCTAAGGAATCCATATTATTCACTAAGAAAATATAACATTAAAGTAGAGAAAACTATGAACATTCATGAGAGAGGTAAATACCTAGTCATTTTATTTATAAAAAGGTATACAAATGATCAGGGCTTTATCAAACTTAGGTGGAGCCTAGAATACAATTCCAAAACGACCAAATCTTATAAATTTTGAGAGAGAGAGAGAGAGAGATAAAAAGAGAAGCTCAAGGGCCATAAGGAAATTTTTAAAGATAATAATTTCATTTATCCATTAATTTAAGTCATCAAAGTTAGGCAAAATGGCATAAAACTCCTCTTTTTGCATAAAAAATCTACCTTCATGATTAGATATATTTGAGTGACTTTTAATTGATATAGGGTAGTTAAAATTATTTTAATGGAAATGGAAGATCTCAAACATTCCTCTCCATGTATTGGTTTCATTCTTGGTCTTATAGAATCACTTGATAAAGAACCATCATCATCTGTTGTCCTAAAAACTACCTTTTTATGCATTTTGCACACTTGGCCTTAAAATTGGCATCAATTTTCCTTGAAAATCCATGGAAATAAGTTTATTACACTTATAAATACCAAACATGGCCTTAAAATCATCAGGGGTACCTTAAAAAGACATTCACCTAAAGTTTTCAAACTTTTTCCCTAGCTTGTGCATTAGGCCAATTTTGACTAGCTAAAAGTAAGGACCTAGTTTAGGAATTTATAGATTTAATCATGAAATTAAATTAATATTTGGAGTTATATTAAGTGTAAATATTCCACCCAAATTTTGTTTCATCTCCTAATTCATCTTTTAGCCTATAAAACACACAAAATAGTGAAAAAGCCTATTTATTCCCCCATCTATACATGTTCATATAAAAAAACGTTTTGGAGAAGAGTTTTAAGGTACTCTAAAATTACCAATTATTATTCTAGTCAAATTATGTTCTTAGAGTATCTTTCCAACTCAATTTTCCAAGACTGGTCATTAGAGATGGTTTAATAGGGTTTTAGGCCTATTTTTAGTCTTAATGATTGTTCATAAATTTGGGACATAAAACTTGATAAAATTTTCCAAAAATATGACCTATTATATCCCTGATAACATCACCTAACTCCTTTGTCTCCCATGCATATCTTCATGAAATATGCTCTTGAAAATAGCCTCTCAGGCTTGTTTTCACTATTTTACACAAGTCTGAGTTGGTTTCGAGCTAAAAATGGCTTCTCCTTAATCTCTATTTCAATTTTATATTTTTAAATCCTAATTATTGGTCCTATGGACATGTTACAATAGGTTTTAAATCATGTTTCCTAGTGAAAATGAAAAAGACTCTTCATTTGGATGTTAGGTTTAGTCCTTGCCTAGTAGTCTACCTATACCTTCAAGCTTAGAATGACTTCTAGTGGATTTATTTGCATAAAAATATCCTATAAAAAAAATTTATTATCACCACATAAATAATTCAACTCCTTATAATTTTCATCCCATACTATAAATTACTATTTTTCTCCCTTTGGTTTTTAGGCCTTATCCTATGTGACGTATCTAACTGCAACCTTGGGTATGTAGTGTGAACTATTTGATTTATCTATAATAAGAGGTTAGTTTAAAATTTTATTATATTTTATTAATCTTATAAATCCTTCTTCCAAGGTCTGAACCATCTCCAACTCACCCAATCATCCCTTTCTTATAAAGCTACTTAAGTTTGCACAAGGGAAGTACCCCTATTCTGAGATAGAACAAGGGGTATCTATCATGTTTTCCCCAAAAAATATTTTTTTGTATAATATTATAAGAGTGAAATAGGTTATCCACACAAAAATTGGGTTCCTTATTAGGTCATTTTACCCTTAAAACACCTCAATCTTCAAGACAGACTTCTCATGATGCAAACTATGTAAGATTCATGAAATATATTGCATGTTGCTTGTTTATGTCACTCATAAATTATTTTTTTTCATTTTATATGATATTTTAAAGGATTAAAAATATTTTTTTAGGTATAAAAATCACATTTACCACACTTTCCTATTACATACCCCTTCTCTTCCTTGGGTTCTCAAGACTGAGTCACTACCTGTACACCCTATTTACCATGATCTGTAGGTGTGGTTACATGTTTTAGGCATGATAAAATGGAATATAACTCCTTGATTACCTTATAATAATTAATTAGTTTATTTACGTCATATCCATTATTTCTTAACACCTTACTAATGGTCACTATGCTAAAACTCTAACTAAGACTTTGTTTGCTTAAGGTATTGTCCTGTTGGTTGTCTTGCTTGATTTGACTTATTATAGGGTGCTTAAGGATTATTTGAAAACAATATGAGGTTCCCAAATTTATATTATTTATTAACTTACCTATATTTCCAATTATTACTCAAAATAATGCCTTCCCTCTTGACTGAGACATTTCTTTCTTTGAGAGCTTGTTGTAGGAGTTGATTTCCATAGTGTATGGATAGGGCATTGAAACAATCATCTACTAACACCTTAATTATTTAATTTTGTAATTTAATACCTATTTAATTCATTCTCATTTAATTCAATTATTTAAAGGTCACTTTATATCATAATTCTTGCATACCCTACTTATATGACCCCTTCATGTAGGTGTGTGCTTTACCTGACATGTAGGTGAACATTTACTCATTCAACTTGATCATGATAGATTTAGGACTTATCTTGAGAATCCTCAATGTAAAAAATTAATTTATTCTGATTTTAATCCACTTTAACATTTTCAAACCAACACCAAGCTTTATTCTTAGGTCTCTATATGAAACTAAGTCAATTATCCTCAACTCCTACCTAACTATGTCTTTTTCTCTCCAAAATAATTGTTATCTCATTTGAGTCTTATTTATGGTATGCTAGGGAGTGCATTATCCTATTAAAAACATAAATATAGGTATTATAAATTTTTTGAACAAATTAATTATACCAAACACCTCAACTAGGCCTCCATTTTTCAAACTAATGAACTATTAACTAGCTATAGGTGGACCTTTTTGGTCATTTGTATAGGTTGAGAGTATGCTTGGAGCAAAACGATAATATATATATTTATCCTTTGAAGATCCTTATGCTATGAATTTTCATTTGAATCATTTGAAACCATTATCCTATGGTCATAGTCTCATCTACACTTTTGATGAAGGTAGGACCTCTTTAAACTCAGGATTGTAGATAACATTGAGAGAAATCAGTATTTTTGGGCCATATTAGACCTTGACAATATCCTCTTTCACTATTCATTACCCCCTCTAACTTGACAATATTATTGTCTCATGATAGGGATCCATAAAAATATCACTATCATATATCAAAATTCCATACATCTATGTCAAATGTCATTTCCAAAACCTTCTAGGGTCTTTGTTTTCCCATTTCAGGATAAAGGGCCTGAACACAACTATTGTCTTTTTGGTGTCATTCTCAACCTCAAACAACCAACCTAGACCCTGAATAGGATTGTAATTATCTCTTTCAATAAATAAATTTATATAATAGGGTTATATTATCAACCCTAACACTCCAAAATGATTTCTTTGCTCTCTGTTTAGGCCACTTGTAGGTGGATGCCTTGACATACCAACAATGAGTTGGGTATGAACCATATGGAATTGTGTATGGAAGTTAACTTTAAAATGGTTCCATCAAGAATTTTTAATACATATTATCCTTTTTAAGAGGTTGACACATATTTTAACCCCCTCACACCTCAACATGATGTCATAAGTGGTCTTTATTGGTGTGAATGAACTGTATGTAGGCAGATTATGAGAAGGATTAAGGGAAAAGACATTGCATTTAGCCTTCAAATAGGTCTAATACTCATTTTCATGCTCCCAAAAAAGTATTCATTCTATCATGGATGAAAAATAAGAACTATCACATTCCATTCAATGTGAAAATCCCTTCCAAGCTCTTGTAGATGCACAATCCAATGGCAAACCATGCGCATATGTGTAGGATGAGTGAAAATTATGGGATTTTATTTAGATAAATAGAACAAGAACGTAAATTTAACAAAATTACATTGAAACATGTAATAACAAAACATGCTACAATCTATTGAATCCATTTTCAAAGCATGAAACTCATAGAACATTAGAAACCTGATCTTCAACATAAAATATTCTAGTATGCCCTTTCAAGGTTGTAAGCTAATAAAAAAAACTTAAAACATGAACCAAAGAATTAGATATGTAATGATACATATACAAATTTATTTGGAAACAAACATAGCAATTGAATCGTATAGAATTTCTCAAATAAGGCCCAAAACTAAAAGGTTCATAGATTGATAAGTAGTTTTATAAGGTCAACTTCAAACGAGTAGATCATGAAGCATGGTATACCATTACTCAATATTCTTATATTGATTTTAGTTTCTCCTAGTTTATAATAAACTCATAAAATCATTTGTTCTAAAACTACCTATGATGACCATACGTAGTAAGAAACTGCAAGTCACTTCTCTATGCCAAGAGGGTGAATGAGAGTTTAAATGGTTTTGAGTAATAAATGGAAGTTTTAGATAATTATAAGCATGTATTTGAACATGGGTTAGATTAAGATTCACATTTACATGTTTTCCAAGTGGTACACTTCCCAAGGAGGCTATACAAGTGCCACTTTCTCCTTTTTAGCCAAGAAAATTACCCTTTCTCTAAACCACCTACCATGTTTTTAGTATTTTAAGTTAGTTAAGACTTTTAGTGACACATGGGAAATTAAATCACACATTTACAATTATATATTTCCCAATAAACCTATATAAATAATTAAATACACCTATTAGACCCCTCAAAATGACTTTAAATGATAAATGGACCTAGGAAACAAATGACCAAAGCTAGTATAACATAAAATGACATAAATTAACCTATGATAGACTTTATTAAAACATATTATACCCATTTATATGCCTCAAAATGATGTTTTTTACTAGGGGTACCCTAGTTTAACCTAAAAGTCAAAATTGGTCAACAGGCACATGAATATGCTTTACAAATATGGCTAAAGTTTCTTGCTTATGTTGCAAATCAAGGGACCCCTCAAAAAATATTCAAACACTTAGGAAATTTTTTATTTAAATAATACAATAATCTTGTGGTCTAAATATTTATAGATATAGGCTTAATCTAAGTCTATTTCCTAAGGTTTCAATTGTGTTTGTTTACATGCAATAAACCTTAGACTAGAGACTTATATTAGGTTTTATTTTAGTAAATCCCTATGCCACAACTTAGCATACAAATTTTTAACCTAAAGTTTCATCATGTTTATCAACATTATAAAATCCTAGGTTAAACCCTTGCATTAAAACCACTTACTATTTAGTCCCCCCTTTAAGTGAATTCTAAGACATATATTAGATATTTAACCTAAAGTTTACATCATTTTCATCAACACAAAATAAACCTTAGCCTAAAATATTTATCCCAAGTCCCTTTATATGTGTCTGAAAAGATAGCTTAAAATATTTACCCTCAATTTTATGATGTTTATTGAAACATAAATAAACCTTAGCCTAAAGTATTTAGTCTAAGTCCCTTCCTATATCTCAATGCTAATTAAAAATCCTACTCTTTGTAGGATAAATAGATCTCACTTCATCATGAGAGTTGAACAGATGGAGTGAAACTGATAGAGACTATTCAATGAGACCATGAGTTCCCACAGGATTAACATGTGAAAAACCTACATTAATTACATAGAGTACAGAGCCTAGAAGTCCCATGAAGGAGCTAGGGGGCACAACTATAGGGCCTGACATAAAAAAACCAATGGCATTCAAGCCCTAGGATCACAAGCAATAGTCCATGTTGATCCTTCAGAATTGATCTGACCATGCAAATTAAAGGATGGTTTTCAAAATATAACATATATTTTCTTTAAGGCATTTATGAAAAATGCCATGAAAATTTATAAATGGACACCACATAGGCACCACACAAGCACAAAATGACAAAATTAAATATTTTATGTACTCAGAAAGGCAATTGTATAAAGATAGAGGTCTCAATCAAATATGAGACATGAATGAGATTAAGTCTAAATTTCCATCACCATTAAAGCTTTATAATAACCCTATCCTCTATAAAAACCCCTAAATTGAACTCAGATTAATCACAGTCAAGCCAAGAAGAGTTCAATTGAAATTTGAGTGAGAACAAATTGACCTAGAGGCTACTTTTAATCCATTAGTAAGCATTTGTAAATCTCACAACCATGGCATCTAAAACACAATCAAAAAAGTATGGGATAAAGTTATACTTGAATTTAGACAATTGAAGAAGAGTCTTTAAGGATACAAAATTGGATGTTGTAGCATTAAACACTAGGAATATGAACTTGTTTGAGCTCATCTAGACTATTAAAGAGATGCAAGCCATCATTAGTGAAGAATACAAGAATGCTATGATCTTATAGAGATACAAAAACATGGTTTCCATCTAGATGACTAGCCTCTATTATGTTGTTGCTAAGCCTAAGGTTTTACACTACCTCAATGTCCTTGACCCTATTTTCAAGGATTGTAAAATTGAGCAAGATTGGATAGTTCATGATTGTTGTTTTAGTAAAATAGCATAAGTTTCCCCCTTTCTTTCAAAATCTAATATAAACTATGTAAGCCCTATATAGACTTGCCCACCATTAGAGAGTAGACTAAAAAGCATAACTTAAACACAATCCTTTCCCCATGGTTACTTATCAAGAACCAAGTAATCCAGGAACCCACATGGAATATCTCAATTATCCAATTTAGGGAGGAGATTAGGATAATCATTACACTATTGAATAGTTTATCTAGAGCTCCCTCCACTACACATATTGATATAGCCTGCGTATCCTATGTTTACTTCATGGTAGAGAAGAGACTCACTCCACCATTAGGTGAGATGATTAATATCCATTTGAAGTCACAATTCACAACCATTAAGACGAAAACAAGAAACCACTTCTAATTGATGAATTATCTTCTATATGCCCTCTTTGCCACCACCAATATTGTAGACTTTAATAATCAGTCCCCTAAATGGAGGTAGAATGTCTCCCAACATTATTCCAAGCTTCACATATTCAAATACAGACACAACATGCAATTCATTTGTGATTATGTTTCTCCAAATCTAGTGGATGCCATCACAAGGATCCCCATGAGTAGGGTCAACCCATTTTTAATAAATATATTTAATTAATAGGGGATATTTGTTTCTACCTAGATCACATAATAATAGGGATAAAGGGACTTTGACATAGCCCTACATGTTACCCATCTATGTGCCCACCAAACTAGTAGAACAAGAAGTTATGTAACAAACTCTTCATGGTATAGATGGATTTTTCAAGGAGAAAAGGAAGGGACTCCTCCATCCCTTTCCTTTAATACTAAGTAGAATTATGTTGCAAAATTAGGAGCACATGAATGTTATTGCTAGACACAGGGACTAATTCAATCTCTAGCTAGATGAATTAAGGTAGTGGGACCCTAATGATAGGGTCATTAAACATATGAATTCCAAAACCATAAATAAGGCCTATGAACATTATCTTGGTATCCATGATACACTATACATCAATGCATTTGGTTTCCCATATATATTAGCTAGGTTGAAGAGGAATAACATTAAGCTAGATCATATGTTGGCTAGAGGAGATGACAAGCCACTAGGTAATATATGGAAAATGGGGCCCCTACAATATCAATTGTTACCTAGACCATCCTCTATACCACTTCCAAAATAGCCATATAATATAACACAATAGCTCTAAGTAAAAGTTGCACAAGGAACTAGAAAAGAGAGACTTGGGTAAGAGCCATCATCTTTAGCCCCACCTAAATGGCTAGAGTATCCGATACAGTTCTTAGATATGATTGTATTGGAACTTGGTGAGATAGTAGAGGACACCCTCAAGGTTTTGGCTAAATTATATGGGTTAGATGAATAAAAACAAGTTGAGGAACTTCAATCCTAGGTTGAGGAATAAAAATAAGATAGACAGAATGAGGTTACTTTGGACTTTGTTCCAATTACACCCCTACATAAAAGGAAGGCTGAATTGGCATTGGTTCTAGCTTATAAGAAGAAGCCGAGACTGACTCTCACTCACCCCATGAGTGAAGTCAACTTATTCAATGATGAATATCATAGCCATGGCCAATTATCCCTAAATGGAGCATTTATAAGAAACTACAAAAGATCCTAGTATTGTAGCATTCATAGGCCTTGACCCAAATAGTCCACATTGATCTGCATGATGAGGTCAAATGATGGATATTATATTTTATGAAAGAAGAATAGGGAATAATAATTTCCATAGAATGGTTAAGTAGTGCTCAGGTACAAACTCCTAGATCTTTATAAGTAGCACATAGATATAGGTCCCATAACCTCCAAATATGTTAGAGTCAATAGTTAGTGTGTAGTTTAATCTAGAAACAACATGATTGGAAAGAGTCACCACCAAGAAGACCATGGTTGGAAATTAAGAGTTCACATTTTATAATGTTTGATCATTTTTTATTTTAACTCCCATTGGAGATCAAGGGCATAGAGATCATCCTATTCAAGATGAGGACATACAAGGACTAGTTGATGCTCATTCAACTCAACTCAATGTAGGTATTAAGGGCATGAAGTAGAGGATAGAGAACCTAGAGAAGTAAAAAGAGAATTTGGAGACATAGGCTATCTTTTTGGTCCTAAAGGCAATGATAAAGATGTTTTAAGTATTTTTTATGACATGTATGACTCCTTAAATTCGATGAAGCTAAGCATCTTTTTATGACATGCATGACTCCCTAAAATTGATGAAACTAAGGTAATCTGTATTGACACAACAAAGTGAAATATCCAAAGGATTGATAACCCCATGGAAAATCTTAGAGGACAAAATAAGGGATCTTATCAACATAATAGTTAAGGGTAGGATTTTTAGCTTCAAAACCATTAGTCTAGCCTTATTGAATGCAATATTTGGCATAGTTAGGGATAACATCCAAAGCTTGAGTACTGACTCCTCGGGGATGATGAAGAGTAAATAATAATAATCAAATAGTTATTTAGCACCATGATGGTCAACCCTACAAAATCTAGCTACCTAGGCATCATTGATGATGACAAGTATAAGCATAAAGACACTTTGGTAATTCAAGAAGTGAGGAACAAGAGTCAAAGACAATTTGGTGGTGATAACAGCCTAGTTATGGACATGATATTTACTTGTGAAGAAAATATTACTAAAGCCAAGAGCATTAAGGAGGCCATGACAAGGAATGATAGGGATTTAAATGACTTGGTTCACTGAGTAGATGACTGTCTTTTAAATCTAACTATTGATTTGGATCTATTTAATGTGTAACATCAAAGGGTCATGGAGATTATTTAAGATTAGCAAGGGCGCTGATCAATGTAGGGGCCACTAGATAATTAATGATATTCCATTCTACGTAAGGCATTGTAATATTTTAAAGTAGAATATTATTTTATAAAGGCATATTCTAGTTTCTTATCATGTTTTCCTATAGGTCAGTCCATTTTGGAAAGAGAAATGTATTCTAAAACTATGAATAACGATAATTGTCTTTATCTTTGTATATTTCTAATCTTATGACTGACCAATATACTACATTACTCTCTTATAAAAGGTAGTGTTACCATTTTTAAGGAGAGAGAGATTTCTGAGCTAAAACTTGTATACTTTTGAGCAATTAATATAAACAAGTAATAATTAAAAGTTTTTCCAATTTTTTTTATATCAATTATTACATGGCTTCTCTCTCAATTGCTTGTTCTTGATCTTGAATTTGAATGGTTTTTATGAATTCTAAATGTTCATATTTTATATAGGGTTTATAATTTATGTTGAAGTTAGATTAATTGGATGTTCTTAGACTTTATTTATTTTTATTTGCTTTGTATTAGGATGTGAAAATGCTATTTGAATGCAGCAATAGACCTTTAGGGCAAAGTTAATTCATAATAGTATTCTTTCATGTTTTCCTTAGATAATTGCCTAATATATAGAGGTATTTGAGCATCTACTAATTCACATTATATATTGGTTGAATGCACGTTCATTTAAAAATAAAACCTTATCATGATGTTTGAGGAAAAGATACATAATCACATACTTTCTTTCTACCCTACCCTTTTTTTTGTTTCCTTTTTGACCAAATCAATCTAGTTTATGATCCACTATATATATTCATTTAGATTAGTCTTTAGTGTATAAAATTGATCATAATTCACTAACATTAGCATATATGTTTCAAAATTTGCATATATTAAGGACCACGATGGATCCCAACTACCAATCAATATAAATTTATTAAACAAGTTAGTTTGCCCTACCTCTATTTCACCATAAGTAACTAGATTACCAAAGCCTACTACTTATGCTCTAAATTATTAGAATTCTAAAATGAGGAGTGTTCTTTAAATACTAGAGCACCTATGATACACATAGAGGAATCAATAGGATGAGATTTGTTGGTGCTAGAAAGAGGACTATCTTTGTCAATTTGTTGAATCTTTGCTAATTTTGTTGTTTTTTGATCCAAGGTTGGTGTTGTCTTTGTACATTTGGATAGTTTTTTTCTCAAAAGTATAAAGATCACTAATTTATATGGTTCATGACCCATCATTGTGCTTCCTTTAGACAAAGATCAGAAGTCTTTGAAGAAAGATGTGTAATTCTAGTAGAGATAGCTTGAAATCTAAAGATCCAAAGTATTTGAGGTTAGAATAACTTGTTTTGATAAAATATTGGTAGATATTCTATAGATTCAAGTCCATTTCATCTTAGAATTGTAAAAATAGGTCATAGTTATGTAAGTGGACATGTATTTAAGATAGATTAGTTAAATGTTGATGTCCTTCATTGATATTTACATAAATCTTTGTAAAATTTGCTTCATGTCCAAGTATAATCCCTATTCTTTGCAAGGATTGATTTGATACATCATATTTCAAATAGGATAAAAATTTCTCAAGCTAAAAATTCCAAGAATCTAGACAAGATCACATTTAAAAACAAGAGAACCTCTACTGGAATTAGATATCTATAATAAAGCTAGGCAAGACAAAGGTAGACGTAGGTGCTTAAAGTCTTTACCCACTTCACTAATCCAAAATACTCATGCATTCAAAATTCATCAAGGTTTGGATTGGTTAGGAAGCTCACCTATCAATGATTATGGTGTGCTTCATGAATTTCATCATAATACTAAAGAATATTTTCCAACTTTTAGTTCTAATGGTATTTTAATAACAAAAGAACATGTTAAATTATTTAAGGCTGCATTAAGATTTTTAAATATAATTAATGAAGATGTATCATGTAGGTTTTCCCCATTTATATTTAAATATGATACATAGGAGTGTCTACTAAATTTTCCTAATGATTGCATTATCAACTAGGATGAGTTTAATAACATTTTCATTGACCAATTTGGTAAGATCATCAGCCCTTGTGTCTTGTCCCAATAATTTACCTCCTTAAAAATGGATTCCAATGAACCTATAAGAGATTTTAATTCTAGGTTATAGAATATTTACAATAGGATGATTGACCCTTATGAAATTGATCAGACATTAGCCTTGAAAATCTACAAAGATTCTCTTGATCCCATGACCTAAGTATTAATCAAGAGGGTTGTAGGTCTTATAAACACACTGGCTTTAGCCTATGTTTATTCTATGATCATTAATGACCAAATTGAATCACAATTTCAAATGGCCTAATATGTCCCCAATGTAAATCAACATATGCCTACCTTGAGTGTCCTTCCTAATAATAACCAGAATGTGTATGCTCTTAATTAACTCCCAAATCTAAACCACTTACCTTTGAGACATGATTCTCCTAACTAGAATTTGTGGATCCTAGATCACCCTTCTACTAATGATTTTAATTTAAATGATTAAATGACTTTAGTACAATCCACTAGTACCAATATCAACTAGGTCCATAATTCAAAAAACCCCAAAAGTGAGAATGAGTCCATTTTGAAAATGGTTCAAAAATTGAGCATTGATTTTATTCAGCTACAAAAACATGATGGTAATACTTGAGAAAATTCTAGTAGGAAATTCTATTTTCAAAGATTCAATAGGCCCAATAATAGGTTTGATAATGACAACTTTCACAACAATAAGAATAGTGACCATCTTCTAAAAACAAGACTATGGATATTAATCTTATTGACATTACTTTGTCTAAATATTCTAGGGTCCATTTTATTACTAAGCATGGTGAGATTGATTGCATTGAGTTTTATAAATCTTTTGAATCATTTTAAGAAAATTTGGAAACTTTTGAGGTAGTGCCTAATAAGGACAATGGTGTAGGTACTTCAGGATTTAAGCCTGCTAACTAGACCTTCATGGTGGAAATGTTTTATTTCCCCTTTTAAAAATATAATGAACTTAATGATGTTCTTAAATAAGTTCATGCTTTCTAGTAGTTCCTAAAAAAACATATCCTCTAATAAATATATAAAAAAGGCACCTTTGACTACTTATACTCCTCTAAATAATTTTGGTACTCCTCTGTATACCACTTTAAACAATAATCCAAAACCTCCAAGGGGAAGTACTCCTAAACCTAGCACTAAAACTTCTAATTATTGTAATAGGACTGGGTATAATATTGTAGAGGACATGAAGAAAATTAAAGCTAATATTACCTTGCATAAATTGACACATATCATATAGCAATGTGATCTATTATTGAAATCCTTATCCAAGAAATATAGAAAGGCATCCAAGACTAATAATGTAAACATAGCCATGTATAAAGTTAAAATAGAGATCCCACCCTTCTTACTTACAGTTAGAATATTCGATAATAAATTTCATAACTATTTGTTAGATTATAATGCCTCTACAAATATCATGCATGTAGGTGTTTATAACTTGGTTTGAACCCCATTAAGTTTTATGGGGTTTTCAGCTAATTAGATAAGTCTTGGGTCAAGGTGGTTGGATAATTGTTAAATATCTACATGCAACTAGATTCTAAGATAAGGGTCCAATGATTTATAGATATCTAAGTGGTAGATATCCCTAATACATATGTATTAATTTTAAGTAGAGAATGGGCAAAGGATATAAATGAATATATGTCCATAGACTATTCACACCTATGGCTACCTTAGAAGGGAGTTCCCAACTAGATCAAAGTTAAAAGGGAACCACGAATGAAAGATATGATTACTGAGTATAATGTTATCAATGAAAGCATCAATATAATTAAATTTGATTTAGGAGTTTTCACCCTATAAACTAACAAAGTGTGTGATCCTATAAATTCTAATGTTGTGCCTCGTATATGGAAGTTGTATTTTGATGGGGATAGGTGTAAATCTAGATATGGGGTAGGCATTATTATAACTGACCCTATTGGTAAGATATATCATTATTATTATAGACTCTAGTTTCTTTACACTAATAACCTTATAGAATATGAGGCTCTCATCTTGGGTCTACAATTTTCCATAAATCACAAAATCATTGAACTATTAGTTTATGGTGATTTAGAACTAGTAGTAAACCAAGTACTAGTGCAAATTGTCATACCTCGAGAGCTATAAATTTAGAGTCTAGGATTTAGTGGAATATTTTGATGCCTTCAATATTATCTCTACCCCTAGGGATAAAAATAATGCTACTGATGAGCTTTCCTTTGTTGTAGTTAATCTCATGCCTGATCAATATTCACTAAAATTTAGTATTGAGTTGATACCTTACCAATCTGTCCTAGATAATGTGAACCATCTGTAATTTTTTAATGATGACCAACAAATATTGAACTTCATGACTAGTTCAAGAGCATTTGAGGCTTAGATAATTGATGGGGCTGATGAAAATACATTTAGATGGATGAAAAAAAAATCCCCAAAAGGGATGATTACCTTGGAAAGGTTTTTTTGTCAAGATAAGATAGTTGAAGCTTTTAATATTCCCAAAGTAAGTGAAAAGGATTACACTAGAATTTATCTTGGACATCAAGATTAACCTCAGTTGGTTAACATTGGAAAAGCTTTTACAAGTACTAAAAACAAAAGATCTAAGGATTTGTTTAAAAACTTCAAAGATGTTATATCGTGGGCATATGATGACTTGAAGATATTTGACCCAAGAGTCATCACTCATACCATACCTCTAAAGGAAAGTGGCAAACCTTTCAAGAAAAAATAAAGACATATGAATCTTCTCTTAGAACCTATGATTTTCAAATAAGTCAAGAGGTTGTTAGATGCTATAATTATATTTCCCATTAGGCACTCTACCTAGTTCCCAATTTGGTGCCAATTAGAAAGAAGAATGATGAAATTAGGTTATGTATTGACTTTAGAAATCTAAATAGAGCATATAAAAAAATTATCCTCTTCCCTCTCTTGACCAAGTAATATAGATCATTTTTGGTTCAGTCATGATGTCATTTCTTGATGGATTTTTAGGGTATAGTCAGGTGTTAGTAGACAAAGATGATAGAATGAAGAGAACATTCAAAACTAAGTGGGCCACCTTTACATACAAGGGAATGCATTTTTTAATGATAAAAGTAGGAGAAACTTTTCAAAGGGCCATAGACCATGGATTTCAAGGCTTAATTGGTAAGTGTATCATTATTTACATGGATGATCTACTATTTTCTCTAAGAATAGGGAGGACCTTTTCATGCATTTACAACATGTATTCGAAAGGTGCATAAGGTATGGGATTTCCATTAACCCTATGAAGATAATCTTTTGTGTTACTAAAGGTAAAATGTTAGACCATGTTATCACTAAGGATGGGATTTCTATTGATCCTAAAAGAGTTGAATTTATATCTAAGATAAAGTCTCCCAGTATTAAAAAAGAATTGAAATCATTTTTTGTTAAGATAAAATTTGTGAGAAAATTCATATATGGCTTCACAAAATTATCAAATCATTGAATGATATGCTGAATAAGGATGCTAAATTTTTGATGGAATGAAAAGTCTAAGAAGGCCTTTGAGGAAATCAAAGATGCAATTAGTTAAGCTTCAAGCTTGATAAGCCTTAACTTTTAAAAGGATTTTTACCTCTAGTCTTTTTTGTTTGATCAAACTATTTTTGTAGTTTTATCTCAAAAATAGAAGGATATGATCATCCAATTACTTACATAAGTAATAATTTGAAATTTTTTGAGTTAAATTACACTTTGATTGTTAAAAAATCTTTGCATTAGTTAAATTAGTCAAGAAATTTTGGCACTACATTCTTAGCAATAAAGTGCATACCATTCTACCAGAGATAGACACTAAACTAATGCTGAGCCAATGCAAACTTGCAGAGTGAAGAGGTAAGTGGATGTCTATTATTCAATAATATGACATAGAGATGAAAAATAAAAAATTAGTAAAATGTTAAGGTTTGATTCAAATGATTACTAATAAAAGTCTTAATCTAAGTATTATGCAAGTTAATCATCACAGCTTTTAAGGTAATGAATGGTATGACTCCATTGTTTAGTTAATAATTGATGGAACCTATTTTATAAGACTAAGAAGGGATTAGATGAGGGATTTAAGTCTCAAGGTATCTCACTATCTCATCAAAATTGAAGTCCTGCACTGAAATAACTTTGAAGGTGTATACCTAAGAAGTGTCTCTAAAGAAGAATCTACTAAGGTAATAATCACTTTCCATAAGAATTTGGGAAATGGGCATACATCAGGAAGAACAATAGCCCACAAGATCCTCAATATTGGATATTATTTTCCCACAATCTTTAAATATGCCCATAAGCATGTGAGAGAATGCCATTCATGTCATATTTTCATCACCAAAGAGCTTAAGGTAGTATTGCCTTTACAACCTATCATGATTGACAAACCTTTTACCTAATGGGGATTCGATTTTATGGGGGTAATCAACCCCAACTCATGAGAAGGTCACAAGTATATTCTAATAGCTACTAACTATTACACTAGGCAGATTGAAGTAGTAGCCACCAAGCAATGTAGAACAAAAGAAGTGATCAAGTTTTTAAAATAAAATATATGCACCAAATTTAGAACTCTAGTCTCTTTGGTATGTTATAATGGGTCAGCATTCATATCCATAGAGATGAAAAAATGGGCATATTATAAAAGTATTATCCTAGAGTTATCATCTAACCATTACCCTCAATGTAATGGAGTGTCTGAATCAATGAATAATAAATTGATGAAATCCATTAATAAATTTGATGAAAACAAACTTTTTGATGAAAACAAACTTTTTGATGAAAACAAAATTGGAACATGGCATAAGATTCTCAAGTATTCCCTTTGGGTAGATAGAACAAGATTAAAGTAGGCTCTTAAAGCATCTCTTTTTTTGTTGCTGTATAGTTGTAGTCATATAAAATGCAAAATTTGGTAACTTGATCATGGCTAATGACACCAAACCCTTAGGTCCCTTTTTCTTACACTCATTACCCTCATAGGCATCTTTTTACTAATTCTCAATCATTTATGGCCTTCCATACTTGCTCCCAGCTAATCCAAACCCTTTTTTCCATGACTAATCTGTCCCACCAAGCCTCGTTAGCTTATGACAATAGCACCACACTTGAACTATAATGTTAGTGCCACTCTTGTCCACTTTTGGAACTCTTATCCAAGTGTAATTTTGGCCCCAATGGTCAATTACTTATCATTCCCCATCCTTATCCTTATCACCCTAATGTGAGTAGATTCAACCCATGACCAATAAATCCCTATAAAATCCTATTCAAATATTATTTGGAAAGGGTTAGAAAATATCACTAAGCAAGCAAGAATATAAGAAAGACTACTCAAGCAATCTTCCCTATTCTTTGTATATAGCCAAACAATATACCTAAAAGCTTATTTAAATCCTTACACCAATCCCTAGCCACCTCAAGTACATCTAGTTTATCATTTTTCATATTCATATAATTAATCACACAAAGCACATCAAGTGGGATAACTACATATGGTTTGATCCCTCTTCAGAGTATTGGTATGTAGGTAGCATTCCCACACTAGGGTTATGGATACACATTCAATAAATGTTATACACAACAATATCCCTCCCCCTTATTTCTATATATTTTTCAAATCACAATGGATTATAGGGTTTGAAGTGGAAATATACTCTATAGGGAGCTCTACAAACTTCTAGCTATCAAAACTTCATGGATAAGGTCATAGAGACCTTGTAAACAAAACCTAGAAAGCTCAGATACTCAAGAGAATAGTAACAAAGGTGGAATATAGTGCTAGTGCCACTCCAATATACTTTTACTATCATTATTAAATCACAAAATGAATATTAGATCTCATTTTGTGATAGTGTTTCAATTCGACACAGTAAATCTTAGACCTTGTCTCAGTTGTATTAGACAATTTCTAGCTAAGTTTTATTTTCTCCACCTTATTACTATTTTTAGAAAGGTCAAAATTTAAATATAATTTACAAAAATTAGTATCTTAATTATTTCATATTTATTTACTAATTTTACTACTTAGAATTTTTGATGAAACTATGAATAATATGCCAATATTCCAAAAATATTAAATGATTTGGTGAACCTGACTTACTTTATTTGTGCATAAAAACCCTATAAACCCTATGATAAATTTCCTACTAATTTTTCCCTATATTTTTTTGATTTTTTACCTGAATAATAAAATTATAAATTAACATTAAATTTTAAAATTTTGTAGTAATTTTAAAATAATTTTCTTTCAAGCCCTAGTTTCCCATACTAGGTCCCCATATTTTCCCTATAATTTTTCAATAACTTTTCCTATATTTTTCCTATATTTTTGTGATTTTTACTAGCATATTAAAATTAGAAATTCGCTTCAAATTTCAAAAATTAAATAGTAAATTATCAAAAAAAAAATCAAAACCCTATTTGCATCTTCTAGGTCTCTTTAAATCACAAATTTTCCAATAAATTTCTAATTTTTTACTTGCATATTTCACTCAAAAGTTCACTTTAAATTTAAAATATTCATAGTAAATCTACAAATAAATCATATACTAGGAAAATAAATCATATATTAAGTTGCATAAACTAGGCCCCATTTCTTTTGAGGTATCACCTTACATGTTTGTGAGTTTCTTATCCTTTTTATGCAATTTCTAGTTAACTATTTTTAGGACTTTACATTTCTTGTATTTAGTACTTTCAGTCTCTTACACTTTACCTATTATGAATTATTTTAAAAACTTAAATAACATATCAAAGTATTTTTCTACTTTAACAATGGCCAAATATACTAGTTTTGATGAAAGTGATAAAATTGAACTTCAAAAACTCTTAACTAAACACCTGGACATAAAAGATGGCATGCTTAAAATACTACAAGAAGGACAACAAATAATGAAAAATGGTCATTCTTCCCAAACCATAGAACATCTAGTTACAAATGACACTATGGGGGAAACTATGTCTCAACAACCCCCTATAGTAGTCAAACCTACCTCTATGCCACTAGCTATAACTAGTACATCTTTATATCCTGATGTTACAACCCTTGTGCAAGAGACAAGATTTTTCAATCCAAGGTTATACATCCTAAGCAAGGTGCTTCTAGACCTAAACAAGCTTTGGATTCTTTTTCTCTACTATATACACCATTGGCATGTCACATTGCTTATACCCCTTACCACAAGATTTTGTCCAACCCAAGCTTACTTTATATTATGGAAAGGCTAATCCAGAGACACATTTGAGATATTTTCACATAGCATGCTTGTATTATGTACCAAATGACTATCTATTTATAAATATATTTCCATGGAGCCTAAAAGATTATGATTTACAATGGTTCTATTAGTCTAGTGAATTAGTTAATCAATGCATTCGATCCTTTAGGCAACATCTTCATATCTCATTTCAGAATTAACATTGGTGATGAGGTTTCACATGCCCATGTTTCACAATAGAAACAAAGGTCAAATGAATATCTCACAAATTATGTTCTTTTATATAAGACTATTTTGGCTAAGATGACTAGCTCCATGGTTGGTCAAGAGTTACAAGATATCTTTAAATAGAGTCTTCTATCAGCTTTACATGAATCAATTATGTTTAAAAGATAATCTTTTTTCACTGAATTATGTCACACACTAGAGGAAAAATAAGTCAAGTTAATTTCAATTAGAAAAATCAAGTACAAAAGTATCTTAGACATAAAAAATAAGAGTAACAACAAAGTCCCATGTAAAGTCAAGATTAATGATAGCAAGAGTCAGAATCAACTAATAGTTAATGTGGCTTCTAAGCCCCCTTAATGAGTGGTTTTATCAGCACCTCCTAAGTGAACCCTCACCAATATAACAATTTATCTAGCTAGATTTTTACATCATCTATTAGAATGTAACATCATATCTCTCCCTCCTATTCAAGAATTTGACCCAATAAATCTTCTTCCATGGGAATATGATCAACATGCATTTTACATGTTTCAATGGGCACTAGGGCATATAAAAAATAGATGCATCAGTTTGAGACATAAGATAATTGATTTGATATATGGTTATCATATTGATATTGTCACTTTAGTTGAGCATCCTCAGGCAAAGAAAACATAAGATAAATCATTGAAAATATTCTCAAATACCTTTTTAAATAAATCTAAATAAGGTGTAGGGGACACATCATGGGTTCACCATGCATATCATGCATATCTACTACAAGATACATACAAGTCACCTTCATTAGAGACACATATTTTGAGTAACCTGATTAGCGTATATAATTATATAGTTCCATCTAGACCTTTCATCTCCTTCTCAGAGGAAGAGATAGTCTAGGATGATTTGGATTATCATGCACTCTTTATCATAGATTACATTCATAATCATCCTATTCATAGTGTTCTCATAGATAATAGATCCAGTGTGAACATGTGCACTATGACATTATTATAGTATAAGGGATGTTTAGATTAGGATATTACCCTAATGGACATAGTTATCAAGGGATTTAGTGGGAACATATAGAGTTCATTAGGTGAGATTGTACTTTGTCTATAGGTTAGTCTAACACATGTGGCCACACCATTCACTATTGTTCCTAGTGAAAGAGTTTTTGATATGTTACTTGGTCAATCATGTATTCAAAAACTTCAAACAATACCTCCTATAGTTCATAGATACATGAAATTCATTCATGCTAATGAGTTTTTTATAGTTTTTGAATTTCCATATGAGCTACCACTACCCACTTCAAAGCCATCTTCTACTTTACAATCACTAATTTCAATGTAGCCTCTAGTTCTAATTTCTCCACTAGTTATAGTTTTTCCTCTTATTTTGATTCATAAATAGTTAAGGCATCCATCACCATAAAAATGAGATCATACACCTCCATAGCTTCAAGATTGTAGACAAATTCCATCGACAGTGTTCACACCTAGGGAAGTATCATTGAGATCTCATGCATGTACTCATAGAGCACATGTTTAGATAGTTTCTCCTACTACTAGATGGGTCTTTAAGAGCCCTAAAGTTACATCCACTTCTCAGAGTTATAGGAAGACCCCACACTCAATTTCTACTCTAGATATTTTAAAACACTTACAACACATATAGCTTTTAAAGCCATACTCTCAACATTCTTATTGTGCTTCATGATCACACATGATTCCTCTCCTTTATACAAGACAACATGATAGGGAGTCTCCCATGAGACTCATCTATTAGTATCATCCCTTCCTATTTTACTTGTACATATATTTTCAATATTTATTATACATAGTCTTCTTATGATTGATTGCATATAGCTCAAAACATATAAAAAACACAAAAACATTCAAATATGTCAAAACACCAAAAACCCTTTGATTGTATGCATCATCCATGATTTACATTTTTACTATTATGCTATACTTACATTTGTTGCTTTATGATATTGTTTGTCTATTTATCTACATTACCATGCTTCACTTGATCTCCTTTGAGTGTGTGTAGTGACATCTAGCTCTTTGATTTCTTCATTTTACCCATTGAGGGGGCATCTTAATTCTACATTTAAGACATCAATAAATATACCCTCTAGGGAAATCTTCTACATGACTACACCATATAGGTTATGACATTCCTACACCACATACACTATAATAATATTGATGTACATTACATAATATGTTACATAGATTACTCTATCGACACTCACTAGTATATACCACTTATGTATTTTTCAACATATACCTAGTCTTGTACTACATGTCTTGTATACTTTCACTTCTTACTTTAATTATTTAGGTGTGATTTCATTTCTAGTATTTACATGTTTTCCTTTATTTCTTAGTATAGTTAGATTGATTGCATTTCTCACTTCCTATTTTGTTTCATGTATGTGCCTTAGGACATTTACCAATGTCCTTTGCTTCTATTTATGTGTATGCCTTAGGATATTTGCCAATGTCCTTTGCCTATAGTCTTCTATATGATTATGGACCTCAATCCAACCTTGCTTATTGTAATTGTATGTGTATGTAGAATTTGAACATGACTTTTATACTTGCTTTCCAATTTGAGTGACATGTGCCCAGGTCTCTTGTTTTCTTGGCCCCTTGACTAGCCTTGTACACTTCTTGTTTCTCACCTTGTGTGTTTGTTTCTTGTTTTATTCTCATTTTTAGAAATGACATAGTCCACATCATGCATTATCTTGATATTTTGTATGTCATGATGGACACCATGTTCCATCCCTCCTTACCAACTACCAACTAACAACTAAATAATAATAAGACTTTTAGTTCTAATTCAGTACATTACACATGTTATTACATTGTTATATATAACTAGGCATACCCATATTGATCTAATAATATTTCATTAAAAACCATGTTATATCTTGATATATCTTATCAATTATCATTGCTAGTTCATGTAACTTTGTAGCATAACACACTTATAAGGCACTTTCTTTTGAGGGCAGTCATTATAGGGTATTCATTCCTATCTTTAGAAGAGGGGGAAAAACATGGGTTTTATCAGAGAGATTAAATCTCCTAATGATACCAAGAACCATTACCAGATTTGGCCTAAGACAATAGTGCCAATATTAGTCTATAGATTTGGTGTCACTATTGTCCATTTTTCGTGCTCCTATAAAAATAATATAAAAACAAAACTTTACAAAAGTAGGCCAAAAAGTAGGTTCAACTATAGTTTTACATAGTTAGACCAGTTTAGAATCAATAGTTTTTAGTACACTTTTGATAAAAAAATATAGATATATGGTGCATTATGCATGACATAATGGCTCTCACTTCTAGTTTTAGATATGGTAGTTGGTATAAATTCTAGATCAGAATCCATATTCTAGACACCAGTGATTGGAGGTACTTTACATGGCACATTTATTTTATTTTCTTTTTGAGTTTAGTATTACATAGGCATTCTCAATAGTTGTATGACTTATTCCATCTATAGGTGGTTAGAATCATTTTTTAATGGATTTTATACAAGCCTTACTTCCACATTTCCGAGTGGCTTTAATATAAGCCTAGTGCACCAGTTTTGAAGTGGCTTTCATATAAGCCTAATCTCCATTTTTTAGAGTGGCCAAGAGTGGACTAATTTATATAATACATTTAACTATCCATTCCAATAATATCAAATTAAAAATCATTCATAGGCTTTAAGAGCCATCTCATTCAACACATATTTCATACTAATATGAATTTATAACTTCACTTCATGGGACAATGATGGAGCCAAGGGTCTAACTAGCTTTTATATTCTTGAGCCACCTACTTAGAGGGATTGGATACATAGTTAAAACATTAATTAGCACATGCATGACCATATAGCTTCTCTTAGTGGGTGATGATGGAGCCAAAGGGCTAGGGTTTGCATTCTTGAGCCATTTTTGGGGAATTGAGTAACCAACTTTGTTCATGATATTACTATTGATACAACATCATCCATCATTACTTAGCATCATCCATCATCACTCAACATCATAACAAGCTCTGTATTAGTTGGCATACCCAATGAGGTGTATTCATTCCTTTCTCTTCCTCTCTCTCTCTCTCTTACCCAACTTTGTATGTTATTATTTTAGATATAGCATATCAAGTAAGAACTAATCTACTCTTTATTTTTTTGTTGATTCATATTTCATAGCATGCTCTCTCTATGCACACCCAACATCACACAACTTCATGAGCTTCACCCTTGTAGGTAAGTTTATATACGCATTCTATTTTTCCTGTATTCTAGTATTTCACTTGACTACATCACTAGAATAAAGGGAGGCAAATGTAGTCATATAAAATGAAAAAAATTGTAACTTGAACATGGCTAATGACACCCAACCCTTAGGTCCCTTTTGCTTACTCTCATGACCCTCATAGGCATCTTTTCACTAATTCTCAGTCATCCACAAACTTTCAAACTTGATCCCATCTAATCTAAACCCCATTTTACATAACTAATCCATCCCCAAATTCCCATCAACTTAGGACAATAGCACCACACTTGGACTATAGTGTTGGTATTACTCCTATCCACTTTTGGTGCTCCTATCCAAGTGCAATTTTTTCCCCAATTGTCAATGCCTTCTAGTTCCCCATCCTTATATTTGTTATTGTAATGTGAGTACATTCAACCCATGATTAATAAATCCCTATAAAATTCCATTCAAAGATCATTTAGAAAGGGTTGGAAAATATCACTAAGAAATCATGAACACAAGCAAGAATACTCAATAAATATTCCCTATTCTTTGCATACAACCAACCAATATACTTAAAATATTATTCAAATCCTTAAAATATTCCCTAACCACCTCAAGTACATATAGTTTATCATTTTTCATATTCATATGTTGGTCTTTTAGTTCTCTATTACCACCTACAGGCAGGTGAGTATTTCAAAGTATAAGAAATGTGCAAGGATAACATGTAATGAACATTGAATTTGATCCTTAAATGAGTTAAAAACTTATCTCCATGCTTCGAAATTCACTTATTATACCTCAAAGAGCTTGACACCAATACTAAGTCTCTTATAATGGAATGTCATAATCATGGAAACCTCTATATGTGTACAAGAGTTGAGTGTGGATAGTGAATCATGACATGGAGCAAGAATGTGGATGAAAAGATTTATGGAAACTCAAAATAATTATAAATTATTTAATTTGATTAATTAAAATGAATTAATTCTTAATGTTAGTTCTAAAACATCTCATTCAACATGAAAACACTTATATACATATGGAACAGAGCTACCAGGTATCTAGTGGCTAGTTAGTGTGGTGTTCATGACTACAAACCATGAAAAATTTCTTGGTGAAAGAGGATTAAAAGGTAAATTTGGATTCAAAAACATATTTTAAACATGATAATGATATTAACGCAACTTATTAGAGCTATGAACCAATTTGAAACTCCTAAAAATGAAGAAAACTACCTACAACTTAGAAAATTGTATCTTCTTACAACTTTGATCTACTTAACTCACCAAAACACCTCAAAATGTGAAAAAAATCATGGAAGATAGAGGGGAGATAATAAACATAATATGGTACTAGTTTAAGCAAGTGGATTGTATAGAGCTACACAAACTAAGGTAAAACCTACATGCTACATAAATTAGTAGGCAAATTCGAAAGGTCAACTTCTTAGGAATGGTTCATAAATCTTAGAACCCCATTCCTCTAAAATAAAACATAAAATGGAAGATGAATAACTTTATAATATACTCTTAAAATCATTTTTCATTAAACTCTTCATGCTAACCATACCAAGAAAAAACTTAAGGGTCACTTCTACTTGCTAAGAAGGATGAAAAGGTATAGTAATAGTTTTGAGAAATAAATGGAAATTAAAAATTAAAAAAATATTAAAATAATCTTTGAGAAATTTAAGAGGTATTTTTGGATCATTTCCCATTGGTACACTTCCCAAGGAGTCGTACAAGTGCTAAAATATCCTTTTTCCAAAGAAAACTACCCTTTTAACTGAAAAACCTACCACTTTTTAGTTATGTGAGTTGATTAAGAATTAATTGGACAAATGAGGCATGACATATTTTTTAAAAATATTTACACTTCCCAATAAACCCATTCAACTCATTAAATACACCCTTTTTACCATTAAAATGACTCAACAGGACATGTTGGCTAATGAGATAAGTGACAAAGGCTAACCTATAATTAAATAACATTAAATGACCTATGATATACCTTATGACCAAAAATTAAACGCCATAAAACACTTAAAATTCAATTTATTTTACTAGGGGTTCCCGAATTTGACCTAAAAGTCAAATTTGGTTAATAAATTAGTGACTCATAGGGGTAATATGCCTACTATACTAACTAGACCAGTATCCTTATCATTCCATTCGGCTTAGGAGTCATATAAATTATAAGACAAAAAAGGAAACCATTTAACATTGACCACAAACACAATACCACTAATTGCCTCAACCACTCAAACCAAGGACACACACAAAATAAGACAATAATCATGTGTTTCATGAGTACTTATGGAACACACACACTAAACCAAACAAAATAACTCAAACACTAACTAAACTAAGATGATAAATTCCTCTTGGATCAAAGGTAAAGTTTTAAACTCTTCTTTGTTCATGGAATGAAGGAGTTAGTGACAATGTAGCCTTTTAGACATTGGCATTTATGCCTCCAACTTTATTATGATGTTTGCCAAATCCATTAGGATGATGTTAATTGAAAACCATGTAGATTAAAACATGTTGGTTATTTAAATAAACTTTTTTTACATCCAAATAACCTCAAAATTCTCATGTGGATCCTCAATTACAACCTCATTCTTGATTTTTGTAGGGCTCTTAATAAGATTGGGTTTTTTTCTTAGCGACAAGTTCTTCTATCTCATTAAGGAGCTTTGCATACTCTATCAAATATTGATCGTTATCCTCTATGGAATATTATTTATTTACCTTGTCATGTACTTGACCCTAAACTTGGAAAATCTCTCCAAGCTCTCGGAAGAGATTCATTTTCATATTCCAATCATCTTTGTCCTCTTCATCCTCTAGAACCACTACCTCTTCAATATTATATTCTTGATGTGTGATTTAAGTAATCTAATGTTATTAAATCTCTAATACATTTAATGGTGATTCAATATCAAACTAAGATATTGGGTCATCTTCAAGAAAAAACTCTTGCACATTGGTCTCAAGGGAATTTTCTAGGGCTGCAACATCTTTAGGAAAGACTTGAAATTATTTCCCATTTATGATAGAAAATTCATCTTCATGTTGTAGGTGATCATACACAACCTTTTGATCAGATGTATAATATTATTCAAGGGCTTAAAGATCTCCCATATCTTTGTCCATCATGGTGAGGTCAAGACTAGGCATCTTGAAGTCATGTGACCTAACCAAATCAAGCTATCAAGGAGGTATGTCTTCTTCAAGCAAGATTTATCTTTCTTTATAACCTAGGTGTTGATCATTAGGTTCCTATACCATAGTTCCATCAAGTAAAATGGTGATGGGGTGAGGAAAATATAAACTAGTTGGTAGAGGTGGAACATAGAACTCAAAATTAGATTGAGAGTGAAATGTATGGGGCTCCTTTGGAAGCTCTTGATGAAGGGGAAGTAGACCCTAGGATAAAAAAACTTGATTTTCTTCCTTCCACTTGATAAACACTTCATTCACATCTTACTTAGCTTGATTAATCTCTTGAGAAAGGGTGGATGGGGTGTGTTTACACATAGGATCTTATTTTGGCTCTAAACCTTCCATAACATCTTGACTTAGTAGATTTATCCTTAACTCTAACTCTTTAATTTTCTTGGCTACATTCTCTTGGAAAAGTCTCTCTTCTAGTTGATATGCATTATCATGAGGATGAGGAATACAAGGGGATTCATATGGAGGAAGGAAATTTAAAAGGATCAACTTCATTCACAACTTCACACTCCTTATCAACTGAAATTTTATTCTCTTTCTTTCCCCATGACTCCACTATATTGTTCCAGTGTAGAGCATTAGGCTTATGAGTCTCTTTTTGAGGTGGTGGGGATGTAATGTGATATGGAAATGAGGACTTTAATTCCAATTCTTTTTCCACTAATATGGACTATTGTATTTGCTTATTGTACAACTCAATTTTAATATCAAGGTTTGTTTCAAACATAAGGATAGTCTTTCCAACTCTCTCTTCCACTTGATTTGGAAAAGGATGACATTGAAAATTTTTATTAGCTTTATGAGTAGGGATCAAATATGGATGATATAAAACTTGGGTAAGTGGATACGAAGTTTGATAGACCTGGTAAGGCTACCTCCCATGAATTCTTAGCTTATCTTCCAAGGATGTCATCAAACCACTCACATCTAGCACCTCATTTCTAAGCCTTCACCAATTGTCTCTTTCAATAGGTTCCCACTCTCTTTAAACCAAATATAAGGCATATCTTACCTTATGAATGTAATTTATAGGGACCTCTTGACAACATGCACTTAAATTATCAAGCTTTAAAATGTACTTCTCACATCCCAAACGTGTTTGTCGGAAGGTGGAAATAGATGGAGTTAAAGATTGGCTAGGTTGACTAAGAGAAGCAAGATATTGAGGAGGCTAGATATAGGACTGATAAAACTCATGACAAGGTTAAATATTATTATATTGGGGATGAAAATAACCATATTATGGCTGGTAAACTTTATTCAAGGGTTGGTTAAGTATTTTCTCTTGTTGATAATGAATGGCACAAGCTTGTAATGTCTCACCAACTTGTAAATAAAAAAACTCAGGACCAAATTCAGACATAAAAATTTGTGAAAGTAGGAAAAAAAAAAATATATCACCAACAATCATCAAAAGGAAACCTAGGTTGCTTCACCCGCTGATGGATCTTTAGAGTTGACATTGATGCTTTGATAGATGCCTCCAAAGGCTGATTATTAAGAGATAACACAAAAAATCTGTCAGCCTTTTAAACTAAGAGTCCCACAAGGTGTGCCAAAAACTATTTTTATTTGTATTTTAACCTTTTGAGGATATTTCAAATCTCTCCTCATCCAAGTTTCACAATGGAAACACCTTTAGGATTGTGGGCAGCCTAAGGATGAGGTGAATCTCTAGATAGGAGTAGCTCTCTTGATGTACCACTTTTGATTACAACTACAACCAAAATTGGGTGGTGAAAAGGGAGAAAGATAACTAAAGGAAAAATAATATAAAGGATTTGATACACTAAATAACATTATGACATCCAAAAAGTAACATGTTATACATGAGAACAAAGGACAAACTAAACATACACTTCTTCAATCTATGTCTTCTCACATCAATGTTACATTATGAGGTTATGGATGAATGCCTTAGGCTAGGAATACTAGACAAGAGACATTGAATATAAATATTGAATATAATAACTCACTCTAACTTGGACATCTCCTTTAACACTTCACATGGCCTACAAGTAGAGGCTACAAATAGGTGAAAGAATGAAACAACATGCTAAGGAATCCATAGCTTTCACTAAGTAAGATTCACCATCTAATTGAACACACTATGACTAATAATTAAAGATGTAAAAATTAGTATTATTATTGATAAAATGGTATGAATTTTTTAATATATTTACCATACTTACGTGGAGCATAAATTACAATGGACAAAATGGCTAGTTCTTATATAACTTAAGAGAGAAAAAGGATAACAAAGAAGTTTAAGGGTCACAAGGGCACTTTTCAAGCTAATAAAACAAATTACTTATGTAGGATAAGAGGATATGGAATGAACCATGAAATTTTAGGAAACAAATTTTTTATTTCAAGGTATAAACCTCATGGAACATGACATAAAAGTCCTTATTTTGGCTTAGAAAACTACCTTCATTATTGGCCCTATTTGAATGCCTCATAACTAATTAATACTAGGTCTAATGATTGGGTTGAAGTGAAAGAACATTATATATGCCTCTACATGCATTTTTTTTAGGCTTAGTCCTCTAGAATCATATGGAAAGGGACTATCATCATTTATAGTCTAAAAAACTCTTCATCCATGTACCCTACACACTTGTCATAAAAATTGGGATCATTTTTCCATGAAAATACATGGGATCGAGTGTATTACACGTTTAAATACCCTCTATGTATTTATATGCATCAGGTTCATCTTAAATTTAGCTCACTTGAAGTTTTCCACCCTTCTTACTAGCTTGTCCACTAGGCCAATTTTGAATGGTTGAGATGAAGCACCTAGTTTGGACACTTATAAGTTTTTCTATCAAATTTAAATGACCATATGGATTTATAAAAAGTATAAAACTTCCTCTAAAATTTCATTTCACATTCTAAATCCTCCTATATCCTACACAACATAAAAAAAATGGTCAAAAATACCCTATTTTTGCTAAGTCTATATAACGAAAACGTATGTAAGGGATCCTAATTGAGTCCTCTACAAGGTCTAATAGGTTTCATAGTTAAAATATGCCATTATAATTCATATCCAACTTTGTCTCTCCATATTAGTCCTTACAAGGGTTATAAGCCTATTTTCACTCTTAAGGTTCATTCATAAAGCTTTGGCATTATAATTTCAATATAATTCCACAAAGAAATTGATATAGACCTCTTATAACTCATTGAAAATTCTTTTATTCCAATTCAAATCATCAAAAAATATATGAGCATCTAGACTTGCCATATCGAGATCCTTCTTCAATTTCCTTTAGGCCTTAGTTGTTTCGAGGTCCAAACATAGATTTCCTTTGTTTTCTCTACCCTCAAAAATTTTAACCACCTATATAATCATCCCATATATATTTTATAATAGGTTTAAATTATTTTCTAAGGCCAAAAGTGTGAAAGACCTCATCTTAGGACACTAGGCTTAATCCTTGTCTAGTAGGCTTACCTACATTCTTGTGGTTTAGACCATATAATTGAGTTTATTTACAATTTAATATCTAAATCACCTCTAATATTATCAAACAAGAATTTTTCAATCAATTGGAAATCTCACCTAGGGCTAAAGTTGAAATTGACCCCCTATTTGGCCTTTAGGCATACCCATGCCTCATGAGTTTGTCTTCACCTTTAAAGGAATGTACCTTTCTATTGGCATTACTCCCTCATTTATTCATTTAAAATATTTTCCTATGTGTCCCTCATATTTCCAAACCCTTTTTAAGGATCTTTTTAACTTGTAGTTTGATCTTTTTTCCCAATCCACCAAATTTACTAGTTTAAGCCTAAGAGAAAGTACCCTCTATCTAAGACAAAATACAGGTTACTTCCCCTAATTATCCAATAATTTTTTTAATTTTAATGGATCTTAAAATTTATGGATATTACTCACACAAAAAATTATCTCTAGATTCTATGGGTAGATCTTTCAAAAGCATTCAAACCTAAAACTGACCCTAGTGAAAAGGATTCTTCCAATAGACTATGTAATGCATGCTTAGGATCATTTATTTTCATGATTTCCTTTGGATAGATATTTATCAGGGTATGAACATGAATTTTTATATGTTTAAACTTTGTTTATCATTTCAACTTATCATACCCCTTGATACTCTTTACTCAGTCAAATTGAGTTTCCACTCTTTACTACATTTTTCCCTAATGACTCCTTCATGTAGGTCTCCTTATGTATTTTAGTGAGAAATAAATGCTTATAGGTATATTTTAAACTCATAACATCAGTTTCATTTTTTTAAACCTCTATCTCCCATTCATGTACTTCTCACACTCATAATACCTATGTTTGATCACTATATGCATAGTATAGTTGACTGAGTTTTGCTTGGGAAGGAACCCTATAGGTATTTAATGCATGAATAGGCCTTAAGAAATGTTTAAAAATTATTAATGTTTCTTTGGAGTCATTTATTGTTTATTTGGGTCTATCATGTGCAACTTGCATAGGTTATAGCCCACCAAAACACTCTTCCTTGCTCTTTGCCTTTCTTTATCCTTAAAGATGGATAAGGGTACATATGAGATGTAGATGAACTTTGATCATGGTATTATAGGCCCCTATTTGATTCCTAATATCACAAATCACTTTCCCATGCTTGTACTCCCTTGGATAGGTTGAAAAATCACATAGAACCATGACCAGTCATTGTTTTCTTGCAGTCAACTAATTGCATTTGCTTGCTTAAGAGGATACCTATAGGTATATTTGTATGTAATTCCAGCCTTATTACATGTTTTATGTTCTCTTTGAAACTCTCCATACTATGCCATATCTATTTTCATTCCTTTTATGCTCAAATTTAGGCTTATATTCAAGGCACCTAGCTTCAAGTTCCATGGTAACCTATAGCCAGCCTATAGGGTTACATTCATGAGGTAAAGGAAACATGTAGATGTAGACCTTTATTAATGAATTTTACATCATGAATGGTTACTTTCACCCTTAACCCAAGTTAACCCTTCCAATACCTAGGTCCACTTATGGATGGGGTAAGAGTTAAAGCTTGTAAACCTTATCAACCCCTATTCACACCCACAATCCATACACTAAGGAAAAGTTTCAATTTTTAATGGAGAAAATTCCTTCTTAAACTCAAGCTTGTAGATGATTCTAAAGAAAATTAGTGTTATACTAGCAACTTTGAGACCCCAAATGACCATCTTCCACTTGTCATATTTGTCCCAAATTTTGCATAGTCCTTATCTCATGTATGGGATGAAATATTTACATATTTATATTCCTTATAACTCTTTGCATATATGTTTCAAGACATCCAAAAAAACCCTTAGACCTCTATTTTTACAATTTAGGGAAAGTGGGCCTAAACATTGTTATTGTTCTCTAGAGGAAATTTCCAACTCATAATTGTTGACCTAGATCTAAACATGGTCTAGAATGGTGCTTTAAACTCAATAGGATCCCAAGAAGGTATTTCAAACTTGATTCAATGCTCCATGATGATCTTTTAGTTCTCTATTACTACCTATAGGTAGGTGAGTATTTTAATGTACAAGCAGTGTGTGAGGATAATAAACAGTGATGAGTTATAAACTTATCTCCAAGATTCCAAATTCAATATTCTTACCTCAAAAAGATTAACACCACTAACAAGGCTCTCATTTTGGCATGATATCATCATGGAAACCTTTATATGTGTGCATGAGCTGAGTGTGGATACTGAATCATGACATGGATCAAGAGTGTGGATGAAAGGCTTTATGAAAACTCAAAATCATTACCAATTCCTTGATTTTCCTAATTTCCATGAATTAAGTATTAATATTAGTTCCAAAACATCTCATTCAACTTGAAAACACCTGCAGACACATGGAATAGAGTTGGCAAGTATTTAGTGGCTTTTTAGTGTGTTGGTTATGACTACAAACCATGAAACATTTCTTGGAGAAAGAGGATGAAAAAGTGAAGGGGGAGTCAAAAAATTATTGTAAACATGATAATGAGATTATAACAACTTCCTAGAGTCATAACTATCATGTCCCCTTTTCAGGTGACATCTTCAGACTTGATGATTAGCCTATTATGCAACCTTCGTAGGCTGATAGGATGGATAGACGGTCATGATGGAGCTTGGCTTGGCTTTGATTAGCAAAATTTCTATAGTTGGCTTTCATTTGGGCTCTTATGGATGCTATTTGCCTGAGCTCTTATTATTTAGGGACTTTTGACACGCAGTAGAGCACCCTTATTTTGGTATGGTCATGTGTAGAATTACTCCCTTATTCACTAGCTTCAATCGGTTTGAGGATCGGACATATATTAAGGGAGATATTAATATTTGATTGATTTAATTAAATATTAATTATTTAGCATATTTTAATTGAAAAACCCTAATTCTTAATTATGAAACCCTAATTAGGGAAAGCACACCTTTTTGAGGATATAAGGGTTTCTTATTGGAGAGAGGCCATTATTATTAATGATTATGAGATTATGATTATTGATTGTTGCTAAGAATTCTTCTGTGAAGACTAAGCCAAGGGTTCCAAGATTCCATTTGCATTGGAAAACGTCCACTCTTCAGTGTGTGCAATTTAGAGGCTATGAAATATCAGCTGATTTATTGCCAATTTGAGAGATAGCTTCATACAAAAGTTATCACAGAGGTTTATAGGTTTGGGAGATAACTTCACACAAAAGTTATCACAGGTATTTTAGGTATTTATTTCATTATGTTTTGATTCAATAAATTATACAGATAGAGACTTTATGTATTAGAGCCATATATCTTGAGATCAAGGGTCCAATAAATAGGGTGTGTTATATTAGCAGCTGTATGAAGTCTGTACAGATCTATACAGATCCACTCAGAGACTGACATTGGCAGGCAAAGACTGACAGAGACTGACATCAGCCGACCATCTCACTGACGTCGATAGGATAACGACACCAAGAAACTAATGGTGGTAGTATAACTGACATCAGTGACTGTGTTTTTGACACAGCAGGCTGAGACTTACTAGATTCAGGTTTTATTCCCAGTTTGCAGAATACTAAGGTTATTAATATAGTATTTGAATATTATTTTATATGCATGATAGAGGGCATCTATTTTAATCATCTAAGCAAATAATTAAGAGATTATACTATGATTTATTTATCTATTTGGAAAATATTTTGCAAGAATCGCAATTTGTTCTTATTTCATACAAAAAAATTAGAATACTCAGAAAAGCAATTCAGAGCTTTTGTTTTTCTATAGTCCCTATTTGTTGGGGATATTACAGTGGTATCAGAGCTTTTATCCTACCATCCTGTTGGGTAGATTGGACATTGAATTGGTTAGTAAATCATGGGTACTTCAAGTACTCAAAAATAGTGGGACAAGGATCTGAAGAAGTTGAAACAAAGTTTGAAAATGTTAGCTGAAACCCAGAAGAGGATGAATAAATTTATTTCATACCCTACATTCAAAGATAAATTCATACGGTGTATGACATCCATTTTTAAAAGGTCCACATCACAAAACAATAACGAAGAGGAGGTTGATCAGTTTTCTCATGTGCTAGAGGATACTTAGAATTCCTTGGTGTGTACTTTGTTGGCTCTTCAGGATTTTGAGAGACACGTGGATGACCTATGTCATAAGGATTTGGACTCTCAGTTAGTTGTAGAGGATGCGAGAGCTAGAGATTGTGATGATGAGATAGTTTCAGCAGCAACTTCTTTGGAGTTAGATGAGGATGAGTCTGATGCTTGCATTCAGAGTGTAGAAGAGTCCCAAGATTTGATTATTACAGATGACACTTAGGAGAATGCAGTGGATAGTTTTGAGGACTTAGTTTCACCAGTAGTTTCTTTTGATACAAAGGAATTAGATAGTGATGCTACAGAGTTTGATACTCTTGATGTTGATATGAGCTTTGGAGTTGATTCATAGAGTATGGATGGTAGTAATCCAGAGATCAGTGATTTTGAGTCTACTCTTTTAGACTATGCATTAGAGAAGGATTGTAAGAGACAATCTAGCCAGTGCCATCATGTGTCTAGTTAGCTAAGAGTTAGTGAGCGAGACATTGCTACTGCTTGCAAGAATTTTGATGTTGCTCATCAGTTGTTAGCAATTTTTGGATGGGGTTCTCCTACTAGCATTAAGTAGGGAGGCAAATATTTGTCCTTGATAGAGATTCGCTCTTTATGGGAGGCTATCCAGATTCTGAGATAGGATTATATGTAGTTGGTAGCTGATAGAGATTATCTTGTGGAGTGGGACAACACAGCATATGATGCATTATTGGTCAAGAAAGATAAGGTGAGTGAGCTTACTCAATAGCTCGAGGTGACTTTTGAGATTCTTGAGAGTACATAGTTGGCTTATGAGGAGTCACAGTTTCATTTGGTGGAGGTGACCATGGAGTTAGAGCGAATTCAGTCTTTACCAGAGTATGTGCAGTCACAGGGTGTGTTATCTAATGACCCAAGGATATCCATAGTCGAGATCATTGGAGACAGTGGGGATGAGCATATATCTATCCTCGATGCTAGTGTTGGCTTACCTAGTTCATTTCCACTGAAGTTAGATTTAGTTGAGTTGGGTGCTACAGTTGAGCATGGTAGTCAGCATGATATGGTGATGGTCTCTACTACTGATGGCACAGGGACTAGTGAGGTTGTATCAGGGATCAGTTGTGATGTTGGTGAGTCAATAATTGGTTTGGATCCTATTTTTGATACTACTCCTTTAGAGGTGTCTTTGGAGGTAGTAGTTGGTTAGGTCTTGGTTAGTGATCAGTTAGTTTCATCTAGATTACAGTCTGAGCTACTGATTGAGAGTGGCCCATTTTATTGACATTACACTATAAGTGCTTGTCATCAGTTATGGGACATTTTGATTCCATGGGATGAGAGTGTGATAGACATAACATGGTGGAATGTGTATATGGTATTTGTGACTTTGGCAGTTTGAGTTGTCCATTCTACTTGAGTTTTGATATCTTGAGAGTTGGTGTCACATGGGTTTCTGACTGTGGCAGTTATGGAGTTGGGGTCCAGTTGAGCAGTGGTTCTCGATTCACATATGGATTCCTCTTGGTTATATTTTAGAGGATATTTTAGGAGCTTGCATTGATTATCATCAATATAGATCATGACTACATATGGGATCCAAGTGGATTGATTGGTTTGTTGTTTCGAGATTGCTCAGGGACAAGCAATTTTAGGAGGGGCAGATTGTCATATCCCCTTTTTAGGTGACATCTTTAGACTTGATGATTAGCCTATTATGCAACCTTCGTAGGCTGATAGGATGGATAGAGGGTCATGATGGAGCTTGGCTTGGCTTTGATTAGCAAAATTTCTACAGTTGGCTTTCGTTTGGGCTCTTGTGGATGCTATTTGCCTAAGCTCTTATTATTTAGGGAATCCTGACACATAGTACAGCACCCTTATTTTGGTATGGTCATGTGCAAAATTACTCCTTGATTCACCAGCTTCAATCAGTTTAAGGATCAGACATATATTGAGGGAGATATTAATATTTGATTGATTTAATTAAATATTAATTATTTAACATATTTTAATTGAGAAACGCTAATTCTTAATTATGAAACCCTAATTAGGGAAAACACACATTTTTGAGGATATAAGGGTTTCTTATTAGAGAGAGGCCATTATTATTAATGATTATGAGATTATGATTATTGATTGTTGCTAAGAATTCTTCTGTGAAGACTGAGCCAAGGGTTTTAGGATTCCATTTGCATTGGAGAACGTCCACTCTTCAATGTGTGTGATTTAGAGGCTATGAAATATTAGCTGATCTATTGCCAATTTGAGAGATAGCTTCATAAAAAAGTTATCACAGAGGTTTACAGGTTTGGGAGATAACTTCACATAGAAGTTATCATAGGTATTTTAGGTATTTATTTCATTATGTTTTGATTTAATAAATTATACAGATAGAGATCTTCTGTATTAGATCCATATATCTTGAGATCAGGGGTCCAACAAATAGGGTGTGTTATATTGGCAGTCATACGAAGTCTGTACAAATCCATATAGATCTGCATAGAGACTGACATTGGCAGGTAAAGACTGACAGAGACTGACATCGGCCGACCATCTCACCGACGTCGACAAGATAATGACACCAAGAAACTGATGTCGGTATTATAACCAACATCAACAACTGTGTTTTTGACATAGTAGGCTGAGACATACCAGATTTAGGTTTTATTCCCAGTTTGTGGAATACTTAGGTTATTAAGATAGTATTTGAATATTTTTTTATATGCATGACAGAGGACATCTATTATAATCATTTGAGTGAATAATTCAGAGATTATACTGTGATTTATTTATCTATTTGGAAATTATTTTGCAAGAATCGCAATTTGTTCTTATTTCATACAAAAAAATCAAAATACTCATAAAAAGCAATTCAAAGCTTTTGTTTTTATATAGTCCCTATTGGTTGGGGATATTACATGAACCAACTTGAAACTCCTGAAAATGGTGAAAACTACCTACAACTCAAAAAATTGTATCTTCCTTCAAATTTGAGCTAATTCATTCATCCTAACACCTTAAAACATGAAAAAAATGATGGGATACATGAGGGGACATATTAAAAATCATTTTTAACTAGTATAAGCAATTGGTTTCTACAGATCTACTCAAAGAAGGTAAAACGTACATGTTACATAATTTAGTAGGTAGAATTGAAAGGTAAACTTCTTAGGAATGGTTCATAAATCTCAATACACCATTTATATAAAAAAAATTAAATGGAATCTAATTTATTTTATAATATACCCCTAAAAGATTTTTTCTTGAAACCCTTTATATTGATCGTATCAAGCAAAAACTTGAAGGTCACTTATGCTTGCCAAGAAGGAAGAAAAGAGAGTAGAATGGTTTTGAGCAAGAAATAGCAATTCCAAATAAAAAAACACGTAACTAATATTTTTAAAGCTAATTAGGAATTTTTGTATCCTTTCCCATGTGTCACACTTCCCATGGAGCCACATACATGATAAAATCTCATTTTTTCCCAAGAAAACAACCCTTTAACTAAATAACCTACCACTTTTTAGTTATGTCAGTGTATTAAGACTTAATTGGACACATGGGGCATGAAATAACCCTTTGGAATCTTTACACTTCCCAAAAAACCTATATAACTCATTAAATACACCTTTTTGACCCTAAAAATGACTCGAAAGGACATGTTGGCTAATGAGATAAGTGACCAAGGCTAACATATCATTGAATAACATTAAATCACCTATGATATACCTCATGACCAAATATTAAACCCCCTAAAAAACTTAAAATTCATGTTTTTTACTAGGGGTACCCTAATTTGACCTAAAAGTCAAATTTGGTCAACAACAATAATAATATTAGAAATGGAAACAATAATTCAATAAATAAAACTTTAAAATTTGAGAAATAGTTTATTATTTGAAGATATGTCACTTGTTACTTTTTTAGAGGTATGTGTTTTTTCCATTAATATCCTTGACCAAATAAAGACTACACCACTTTTGGGTGTACTTGCTTTCTTTGTCTTATGTATAATATAGTTTAAAGATTGAATCACCAATGTTAAAGGTATTAGATTTAACCATTTTGTCATGTTGTTTGGTAATTCAAGCTTTACATTGGTCATTATTATACAATCACCCATATGATGCTTATACATAAGTTATAAAGCATGAATATGTGATTATTTCTTATCATCACAAAGAATGATTCCATGAAGAGAAAGGCATAAGGTAGACTAAAGACAAATGGGTTTCCAAAGTAGAAATATAACTATTAGTGTAATTAACCCAAATTTCAAGATAAAGCTTGAAATGTTAGTCATAATAATAATCACTAATTATATTTTGTAATATTCTATTATTAATTTTATTTGTGTCCTTTACTTGGTCATTACATTGAGGATGATAAGGTTTAGAGAATTTGTGTGTAATTTTAAATTTAGAAAATAATTATTCCATGTTCTTATTTTTTAAATTCCCACCATTGTTAGAGATTATGATGTGAGTACATTAAAAATTAAAATTTATTTGATTTAGTATGAATTTGGATTTAATTATATCTATAATGTTAATAAAGGGCATAACTTTAACCCATCTAGTGAAATATTTAGTGGCCTTAGTGATGAAGACATGATTATCTTGATAAAAAGTTAATTTACCAATGAGATATAATCCCCACATGGAGAAAAGCCAAGGATATTCTAATGTTTGAATCTCATCTGGAGGGTAGTGAATAATATCATCATATAGTTAGCATGGATTACACTTTTTTATCAAATATAATAGCATAATTTTTGGGAGTAGTCCAAAAAACATCCCATGCAAAGACATTTTTAGGGAGTAATGTGTCTTATAAGATGACCACCACACATTCCCACATGTGTTTGTCTAATAATAAAATGGACTTCCTCTTGAATGACATAACAAATCGAAGATCCCCAAGCATTATGGTATTATAAAGTGTGATAGCATAATACACAATTGTATGTTTGATTATGAATTAAATCCTTTTAATAATTTTTAGTGTCAAGAGGATAAATATGATGATTGATAAATTAAATGATATTATTGTACCATTGGCTTTGTCATGTAATGATAAACTTAGTATGATATATAGGACAATAGTTTGTAGTTTTTAAGAAAGATGGTGATCTTCATATGTTGATGAAAAATTTTAAATATTAAATGGCTTGATGAGAGTGAAAAAGATAAGTAGATGAATCAAGTGAGTTAGATATAGATTTATTATCTCTTAAAATTTTTTATATGGTGGATGATTTGAAATATTTAGCAATAATGGTTGTAATTTTATGATATGTGATAGTATTTTCAATTTTGCATTGATATTCACCATTGGCATGAGTATAAATGTGTTGTGAGTCACATAAAGCATGTAGGTGAGGGTTTTTTAAAGTGATGGTGGCTTTCATTCCTAAGATGGGATACCCATATTCATCCATGTTATTAGTAACATGAAAGTTTAATTGTAAGGAAAGATTTATTATCTTGCCATTGGGATCATCTAAGAGTCATTAGGTCTTGTCTTCTTGAAGACATTTACTTCCATCAAATTCAAGCGTTCATGTATCTTCATGTAAATAAATTGTAACTATAGGTAATTATTTCATGATGACTTTGGATTTTGGTTTATAAATATAAGTTCTTAGTTCATTAAGATTATTTTCCTTGAGATCAGCTATAAAGTTGTGAAAATAATCCTTAAGTGAAATAGCTTGATTAATACCTTCAATGTAAATGATTTTTTTCAGAAAGAGTATCTTAAAGGTGAGTAGTGGCTGGTATAGGATAAATAACAAGTTGATTGGCAAATTTTTAGCATTTAACTAATTTTTTCATGATTACTAAAAAATCTAATTTCATCAAGTGCTTCATCCATTTTCCAATTCTATTTATATGTAATAAATATTTGGAAAAAAATGATGAATGCGGTCATAATGTAAAATGACATAAATTGTTTGATACATAATTTAATGTTGAATATTTTCATCTACAAAATAAATAGTAAGACAATAACATTTGAATCTCATATATGGTGTATCCTAGTATATTAAAAATTAATTGATGTACCATATGGAATATTCATAATGTATTCAATCTTGTTGGTAAATCATTGTCCATATGATATGGTGATAGTGTATAATATAAAAGGATGATCATTTTAAGGTGGTTGAAGAGTTTGAGGATGTAATAATGATTCTAACATGTTCTCTAACGATTTTTGACAAGAATCATTCCTTTTTAAATTAATAACTTTATTAATAAGGGAACTAATCAAATAGATACATTAATCCATATTGAGAAAGAATCATCAAATGACCCCAAGTTTACCATGCTATGTTCATATATATGTAATGGAGAAAGGAATATACATGTGAATGATGTATTTTATTTTACTGTGATATACATAAATTCCACCTAAAGAGACTAATAATCCTAATATTTTTATTTAGGTGAAACTAAAAACACATTTGGAAGATTAAAGTCTATATTTTTTTTATGAGGTGATAAAAAATTATAAAAAGATCATGAAAATGATTTTCATGACAATTGGATCTAGTGATAAGATCATCTACATAAGTTTTAACTATTGTATGAATAATACTATGAAATATTTGAGTCATTCCATGTTAATAAGTGGCACCATTATTTTTAAGAATCAAAAGCATTTTAACATAGAAATATGTGCCACATTTTGTGGTGAAAGTGGATTTATGATTATCCTTGAAAGAGATATGAATTCAATTATATCATGGGAAACTATCCATGAGACATAACATTTCATATCCATTGGTGCAATCAATAATGACATCAACTAATGGTAAAGGAAAATTATCTTTAGGACATGCTAAGTTAATATTTTGAAAGTCTATATAGATGAAAACAACCATGGTGGCTTTCATACACATAAGAATAAAATTGGATACCCATTTATAATTTATAGATTTGATAAATTTGGCATCTAAAATCTTGATGATTTATTAATGATATAAGGTATAAATATTAGGAGTAAATTTATGTTGATTTTGACACATGGTATTTTCATCAAGATAGGTAATTATTATATGAACCATAATTATATGATAAATACCAAGCATGTATTAATATGACCATACAAAAGCTTCATGATATTTATCAAAATATAGACTAAAATTATTGTGTTTGGTAGGATGAAGATAGTTGAGATGATAATAGGTTGATAAATAGTAGTGGTTCCATAATTAAATGCAGTCATTTCATAAATAAGCATAACATTTACATATTAGGAATATACAGAGCAAGAAGAAGCATGGAAATAGGTTGTGGTTTAGGATAGACATTAGAAATTAAATTGGTAAAACATGGAGCATTTTTCTATAAATTACCATGTTCATGATGTTGGCATGGAAGTTGAGTTTCAAATGTATGGAATAGTTATATAATATATTCATCGATAGGGATCATGGGTAAAGGTAAATAATATTAAAAATCATCTTCATAATCTATTATTTTATTTCCATGAATTTCAATCTCTAAAAGTATTTGTGAAACAAATGTTGATTGTGCCTATAAGGTAATTTTAGGATTAAAGGTAGAAGGTTGTTTAATAGGATATGGATTAAGGATAATAGGATAAACAATATCAGTCATGGTGATATAATTATGAGTAATTTATATAGGATTGGTTTGGTTGATATGATCCATTAAAGATAGTAAATACTGATGTACTAGATTGATCTAATCAATGCATTTAGGAATTAGGCTGGATTATATCAAATTGATTAATTTATTAGATGACCCATGGACTATATAGAAATCATGAATTAAGATGTGGGACATAACTTTAAGGTCTCAATTCACTATTAGAGGATATGTGAACGACATGAATGTCATGATTGAAGCCATGTGTTTCTAATAATGTGTTTTGATAAATAAAGATGTCTAAATCAATTCATTGAGATTAAGCCATAATGTAAGTATCATCATAAGATGAAGATATAAAACTTTTATCATTTTTAGTATAAAAATATGTAGTGGAGATGCCCATATTACTAAACATATGAGGGGACATGGTTAGAGGGCCTTTAAATATTTTGGCAACACCATATTCATTACAAGCAAAAACATCCTCTATAGAAGAAGCGTCATGTACATTACACAGGGGAGGACTATTGGTAGTATAACTATGGATGGAGAGAAGGATGCATCGATTCCATGCTGTAATAATTTAATTAAATGGTATTTAAAAATGTTTTGTAACTCACTAAGTTCCTCATCATCTGAATTTACAAGAGTTACATGTATATTAGAATGCATATTAACTAATTTAGGAAGAAGATGACTATTTATTTGATAAATAGTAGGGATATGATATTGATGTTTTTGATTTGTATGTTGTATCATATAGGGATTATGATTATTCTAATGTTTGTAATATTTCTCATTATGTATGAATTTGATACATTGGTAACTAGAAAATGTAATAGCTCACATAGGATGAGTCAATGGATGACATAAAAGATTACTATAAGATAAAGGAAAATAAATAACCATGAGCTTGGTGAATATTGTCTAAGGTCAAATAATAAGAGGGATCCAAATGATACCAAGTGATTTTTGATTATTTCTATGAAATCCATGACACGTGAGTTAGGTTTTTTTGATATTTTATTTGGAATATCTATTATTTTTAATTAACCAAAGATAAGTATCACTAATGCCACATCCTTTATAAATTAAGAATTTTAAAATTAAAGTATTACTGATGCAAACTTTTTGATTAAAAAAGGTGGATCATCATCTTGAAACATAATTACATCATTTATCATATCATCTTCAAGAAACTATATGGAGTGTTTGGAGGAATAAAGTGTGTTTATATCATGCACCATTGTAGGTTGAGGATCATAAAGAGGGAACATATACTCATTAGATAAAGGTTCTTGAATGTCTTTTAGTTGTTGTATAATAAAATTATGATGATAAGGTTAAGTTATTACTGCCTCCATAAGAGTAATTTTACACAACATATAATTAGGTTCATCTAAGAAAATCCAATTATGTTTAATATAAAGAGTGAGCATGAGGTTTAGTTTTATTAGCTGAGGTAAGTTTTTGAATTGTATAAGGTTCCACTAGTGGAGGAATATGGTCACTAGTGGTTGGTTTTAAATATGATGTATTATTAGTTGTAGAGTTTTGAATAAGTTTTTTCATAGATGTCTTCTAATATTTGGTAAGATGGTATTTGTGAGTAGGTTTACAATAATAATTGACTTTATCCGTCTTCACACATTGAAAATTTTTATAATATTGATCATAATATACACCAATAGCACAAATATTTATAGTAGAGTATTATGTATTAGGATCATAAGAAGGTTTTTAATATTTTTAGGTAGTATTTTTAACAAAGTTTCTCTTTTGAAAAGCTTTGAGATAATCAATATGATATAGTTTGATAATAACATCATGATAAAATACATATCCTAACATGAAATAAACCAAATAATTTATAAGTGCATGACATGTGTAATGATAATGATTGATGTCACCATGGAACCAACAAAATTTATTAGTATCACATAATAATGGGGGAGAACTATTGTTATAGATGAAAGGTTTAGATGGAGATAATAATTTATTTATTTATGAGACCATCAAGGGTGGGTTGGAGGGTGTTTGAGTATGTAATTTGAATACTCCCATATTTATTGGATGAAATATATATATATAATTTTCTATAGTTATTTGATTAGTTGAAGTTTGAAAAGATTTCTTGATTGAATTTTGAGATGGTTTAAATTCATTCATAAGGAAATATTGTGTTTTAAATTAATGAAAATACTCTTCTAAGGTTTGAGGAGAAAATATTTGAAACATATATCTAATAGGGGAATTAAGGTTAGTAATGATTTTTTTTAAAAATATTATCATCACTCATGTTATGATCAACCTTGTTAGTTAACGGTTTCCATATTTTGATAAAAGTATTGGAATATTCCATGTGCATTTTCTTAGCATTAATGAAGTGACTAAGATAATTTTTATGAAGATTATTTTTTAAAAATTATTTGACTAGATAATCTATAAGAACCTCTAGTTTCCATATGGAATATTGGGGCAGTTTATTATACCATTCTACGTCATTTCTAATGAAAGTTTTTAATACAAGTTTAGTGGTAGGGAAAGTGTTGGTTTCTACCCATTTCTTATAAATATTACCAAATTATTGAAGGAAAATAACATGGTCCTTAATTCCATCACACTTAAGATTTGGAGAGATGTTTCCAATATTTATGGATATGATTAATGGAGCTAAAGGTTTAATTTAAGGATGTTGGAGCAATTTGTTATTCATGAGAGGTTTTGGGATGATATTTGCATTGGCATATCTAAGGGTGGGGTGGAATTTTTATTATTTTGAGGCATGATAATAGGGGTCTGAATAACCATTTTGAAGATGTGACTTTGCATTTGGAGCATTTGAGAATTGTTAGCTTTTTACATAACATTCATTTACCAAAGTAATTGAGCAATAATTTGAGTTGTATGTAAGGGTGGATTTTGATTACTATTGGTAGGAGGTGGAGTGTTATTACTAGTAGAAGGAGGATTTACTATATGAGGGTTACCTATTTTAGTATCAATTGATCCAATGGTAAAATAAGGATGTTTGGATAAGGTACCATTCATGTTAGAGGTAGAAATGGTATTTTAATCAAGTTTTTTTAATATGTTAGATTCATATAGATCATCATTTTGATTAATGTTTACCATATTTAATTTATTTGATATAGTTGTTGTTCATGATTATTTTCACCATGATGTATTATCCTATTGGGTGGCTAAAGTGTGTAAGACCAAAAAACTCATGTAAAATATTAAATGGTTAATACTATTAGTAAATATTATTATAGGTTATTTTGTGATGCAAATCAGTAAGGGAATGGGAAAAAAAAACATTGTTAGCCAACTAATAAACTAAATTGACCAAGGTTAATGTATTCCAAAACATAGTAAACTTCAAATGCACTAGGTCAACCAAAGTTTACTAAGTTACACAAGAAGGTAGAAAGAATAATCTATAACTATATTAGATTAACATGGGTTACTTTAGTTGAATAATAAGGTAATGGAAATTATTTTAAAGGCTACTAGTTTGACCAAAAGCAATCTACTAAGATAAAATTAATAATAGTGATCTAAGAGTCTAATGTGTCTAATCAAGTTGATCTAATTAGACAGGTAGGTAAAGACATTATAATACCTTTTATATCATGATTGACTTAGTTAAATATTAAAAACTTGATAGTAAATCAAAATTATACTAGGTTGACTTGGGTTGATCCAGTTCTACAAACTTATAAAAATAGTATAAGAATAAGTCGACCATAGTTGGCTTAGTTGTATCTCAATTTTTTTACAATAGATTGGGAGTCTACTTGATCTATATAATTAGATATGTATGTAAATAAAATCTAATATTAGTTCAATCATGGCTGAATTAGTTTGATTTGTAAAAGTTTTGACATTAAACTAGATGATGTAGTTTCCAAAGCAAAGGAAAAAATATGAAATATATAAGATTATTTAAATCTTAGTCAACTTAGTCTATTCACACAGTCTATTAGGTTGACTCTAGCTGATTTACTCAAGACACACAAAATAATAGTGTATTAATGAAGACTAATAAAATATGTAATACAAAATATACTAACAAGAAATAAGCAAAAGTGAATATTTGTAACTACTATTTCTAATTAATTATCTAAAAAGAAGATCAAGATAATGTACTAAAAGGATTTGAGTTATTTTTAGGATCTTAAATATAATTTCTTATATGTTTGATATTATCATCCTAAGATTTTTCTGCACTGAATATAGAGGATGTATCATTCCCATATACCACTAAAAATGGTTTTAAGGGTAAGATGATAGTAACTTTATATTGTTAATAATTAAGTGGTATACTAAAGAGTTAGATAGATGGAAGGATTCTTATGGTTTAAATAAAAATTGAATCCCAAGATTTTCCTAAATATCATGAGGTATGAGGAAACTAAATTTTTTATGATATTAGCTAGGTAATTTCAAAATTTCCAACACATTATCTAGGGAAATTAAAATAAATTAAAACATAAAAGCCAAAGTCAAGTATCAAAAACCAAATTTAAAATTTATAAAATTAAATAAATAAATATCCAAATATTTTTAAATCATAAGTAAAATTAATTACTATGAAAAAATAAAGTGAATTTCCTTGCTTATGTAAAAAGTAGAAACACACATAACTAGGTCAACCAAGGTCGATATAGTTGAACAGACAAAACATAACAAGGTTTATGTTGGTCGACACAATATATTGTGAAAATAAGCTAAAATAGATTAGGTCAACCATTATTGAATTATTTTACTTGAATAGACACATAATTGAGTCATCTAAGGTCAAATTAGTTGAATTTGTAATTCAATTTTTATAGAATTGAAAAACATGAAAACATGAATGAAATAATGAGTTGTTTATCGAGAAAACATAATTGAAAAACTTGTTTAAAAACTATTATATTGATCTAATATAAAATTAATAAACATAAATTAGGTTAGGCTAGATTGATCTTGCTATCTATAAAGATATTGAAAAATATGACTAGGTTAACCATGATCGAGTTAGTTTTCTAACAATGATTGTTGTAGATCTAAATGTTGAAATTGGGTCAACCAGGTGTGTTTTATTCATGTATAAAAAAGCATTAAAAATATATATTAAACAAATTTTACCATGGTCAACTTGGTCTATAAAATTTTAAAAATTTAAAAGGATGAAATAGACTAGGTTGACTCATATGACCTAGTTGACTGAAAGAGAAAATTGAAAATTGCATAAAATGAACTAGAACAACCTACATCAACGTAGTATACTTTAGGTGAATATAAAAACTAAAATAATATAACTATTTTATCTATATTGACCTAGTTTCATGTACATTAAAATCTATAATGCAAGAGTTAGATTCATGTCATTTACAACATAATGTATGCAAACAATTAAGATAGATATACAACTTATCTACCTTTGTAAATTAAATCTCAGATAAGGTAACCAACTAAAATATATTTTTATACTTTCTATACAAGGATCATTACCAAATTAGATACATAAACCTAACTAAGGGAGCACTATTGCACAACACTAAAAGAGATGGTTCTAAATCCTCTAAGTAGATAATATGAATCAAGAATCCTAGTTAGGTATTAAAATGCATAAAATTATATCTAATATTTTATCTGTATTGACCTAGTTTCATGTACATTAAAATCTATAATGCAAGAGTTAGATTCATGTCATTTACAACATAATGTATGCAAAAAGTTAAGATAGATATACAACTTATCTACCTTTGTAAATTAAATCTCAGATAAGGTAATCAACTAAAATATATTTTTTATACTTTCTATACTAGGATCATGACCAAATTAGATATGATAAACCTAACTAACGGAGCACTATTTCACAACACTAAAAGAGATGGTTCTAAATCCTCTAGGTAGATAATATGAATCAATAATCCTAGTTAGGTATTAAAATGCATAAAACTATATCTAATATAGTGTTATCATAGATTATAACTCAAAGGGTATGGTTTAAGACAACCAAACAACTCATGGACCATTACAAGAAAATAGAGGCCTATATCACATAAAGTGGAAGATGGCAAGCCTAGAAAACCCTATAAATGCACCATGTTTAAGTGTAGAGGTAATATAATTAATGTGTTATAAATAAAAACCTTTGTATTTTTTTAATATATAATATAATATGAAATAAAAAAGGTTAGAATTACTTACCTTTCAATGTACCTATCAATTCTCAATCTCCTCATTAGCCAATGGTGTTTTTCAATATATTATTTCAACTTTGTAAGAATTGCACTATAGTATAAATAATATTCAAGATAAAATATTTCCTATATACATCCAATACTTACTAAAAGACAATATTTCCTCCAAGGTAAAACCCTAAGAAATGGTTCCTTGAAGTTCAAATATATCATAATTATGATCTGTACTTATGCAAAAATGAATATTCCTCTCTATTATATTGAAGTGAAGGTTGCTTTTATATCAATAGATAATTCCCATCCCTAAAAAAAAATTAGCCAAAAATGTCATCTTGCCATGAAATAGTTTTTGAAAAATCTATAATTTGACCTTGAACTAGGTTAACCTAGGCTGACCTAGTTATGTGACATATGGAAGAAGTTTTGGAAATAGATCAAAAAATGTTGACCTAATAGGATAAATGGTTTTTAAATTAGTTATAGGCTGTTGAGAGGATATTTTATTATGTATTTGGATAATAATTATTTTTATTTGGTTTAGGTATGATATAATTAACCAAATATGATGTGAAGAACCAATGGTTTGACCACTCCTTTCCTAGTTCACCTTTTAATGCATGTACTTTGAAAGATTGATAATCAATAGGTTCTTATAGGATATAAAGTGTCATTAAAAGATAAAGTTTTAAAAATAGTATATATACATTATTAACCCCTAACTCTATGGAAATAGTTAAAATTGATAACCATTTAGCCTAAAATGATAGATAAATGTTAGTTTCATAATTACTATAACATAGTTTATATGTTGTAAGAAATGATAGAAGATAAAAATTGAGAATATTTGGGGAAAAATTCTCATTCCTTCCCCTTGTTACCACTTTTTGATCACAAATATCTTGATAAAATGAGGTGAGATCATATGGCTAATAGTAGTATAGACCCTTAAACCATTGAAATTTATACACAAAACAACCACATAAAGAGATATGATACAAGGTGTTATTAATCTTGATGTAACAAATTACAAATAAATCATAAATACATGAATATAATGTTGAAAATGAAATAGAATATGATTATATTTCATTTAAAATAAAAAAACTTGAAGTACAATATCAATGGCTTCATTGAGAGGACTAGCTAAATACTATATATTTTTTGAATTTATTTCCCCTATTTTAATCTCCTATTTTAACTAATTATATAATATTTTATTACTACTTCCAATGAATGTGATATCATTAAAACTAGTTGAAGATACAAGATACAAAATATATGAATATTTATCTTTTACCAATAATAACAATTAAAATTAACAATGTTTTTTAATTTTATAAGGTAAAAGCCTAGTTTTATAAGGACCAGGTTCCATAGTTAAGAAGTGTAGAATAAAGTCTGTTACAATAGGGGTTTATTATTTTAGAATATTTATTTATTATGTGTTTTTTCCCCTCACTTGGAGTTTTCTTACATTTATTGAGTTGTTGGCCATTTTTGGCCCACATACCAAGCTTGTACCTAGATATATCATGTTGCTAATGTAAGAGTAGATAGACAAGTTGAAAATACCCTTTGGGATGTTAGGAGTGCTTGAAACAAGTGTGGAAATGTAATGGATCAGTATAGTTCATAATTGTGTTCATATAGAAATTTTGAGGCTAATGGTACAAATTTTGAACATGTAGTTTATCAATGCTACATCTCACATGCATGAGGGTACGAAGAGAGAATGACCATATGGGTTTGTTCATTTTAGTCTTAGGAACATATGTGCCATGTTTTAGATCCTTTGTTAAAGTGTAGTATAAGATATGAAGATCCAAAGTTAGCCTCTCAGTAAAATTCCATTTTTTTCCATAGTTATTTTTCAAAGAAGTTCAATCTAAGCCAAGTGAGCATCTTGACAAGGCCATATCTCACATGTGTTATAGTTGCATGGGCAAGTGGTCATATGGGTTTGTTTATCTTGGTCCCTATTTTCTATGTAATATGTTCTAGATCCTCCATTGAAGCACAAACAAAGTTATATATGTGAAAATTTGGTTACTCAGTCAAATTTTGCTAAGTTTTCCATAGCCATTTGAGCTCAACCATCGTTAGGACATCACGTAGTATCATTTGAACTAGCTAGCTTATGAATTTAATATTTTCACTTAGAAGGCTCTTGTGGTAAGTAGATCAAATGGGTTTGTTCCTTTTAACCTAAAAAACATCTCCTAAAGATTTGGTACCTCCATAATTCTTGCACTTCAAGATCCAAGCCTTTAAATTTCATTAAAAAGCATGTCATTCATTTAGACATCAAGTTTTAGACAAAGAAAAAGAAATCCATTTGAGCTTAAATTTGATAGACATGTGACTATCAATGATAGTCATACAAAAATCATTTTATGGGAGTTAGGACATCATTTTTAAGATCATGAATTAGTCATTAGCTTTCAAACAGTGGGTCCCAGTTGATCTGATGGTCCACATAGCATTGTACATTTAGATATAATGATGAGTAGAGGTCAAATGGTCGATGAATCCCAAGAGATAATGTGTGCATGACAAGTGTCAAGGATACATTCAACTAGTAGATTATTGATGGTTCTCAATCATTTATACCAATTAAAATTGATGGAATGAGGTGATTCAATGTGTTAATGAGTCGAGTTAGATTTTGACAACCAATTAGAGCAAAGGCAAGCCTAGGATTCTCAATGAATGTTGAGAAGATATTTTTGACCATAGACAATAAGGTTTTATAGGGTCATATTGATTCCATTAAAACTCATTCAAACACCATGGAGTGGTCTAACTAACATAGTAGGAAAGATGGAACATAAGGGACCACCATTGGAGCTAAATATTAATCCATAGTTTGACATTTTATGACTTGCAGAGTTCATTCTTATGACTAGTTCGCCATTTCTAAATAATTATCTATGTAAAATGAACTTTTGGCTCCTTTAGAGATAAAGTAGGTCTATTTGGACCTATTTAGATTGATGTAAAAGGCTATTTAGTTTATAGTTCTATACTAATATGAAAACTGCAAGAAAACAAATAACCTTAGATTGGTTTTCCACCCATTATATGGACCTATGATCCAAAAATGAAGATAAATTAGAGATATGATTAATTCAAAAAGTCTTCATCCTTCATCACAACCTTAGTCTTGACAATTAGCTACTTAAAAGGCACAAAGCCATGAAATGGTCAAATCCATGAGTATGAGGTTTTGTCTTTAAGAAATAGATGGAATGAAGGATCAATGAAAAGGTCTAGTGTTGGGAATTAGAGCTATTACAATTCAATGCATCCTCAAAACCTTTAGGGAATTTCTCACTCAAAAATCCATGGGTAATGTTCTGATTGATCAAAAAGGTGGTGAGGTTTTCATTGTCTAGGGTGCAAAAGGTGGTGGCTTAGGTTCAATTAATGATCATGGACAAAGTGTTATTTTTTTATAGCATGCTCGTACATCTTTTATTTTATGTCTCTCTTCTCCTATATATCTTGGTCTCATTGTCATTGAAGCATCTCTCAACTTTTATAAATCAGCATTTTATTTCTTAAATAAGGATACTCATCGAGACTCTTAAAAAAGTGTGCTCATTTGTTATGGTTAAACCCTATCAAAATATTGTAAGAACTACCTTTTGAAGTAATAGGATTAACTCTTTACCTAACTCTTGTAATTAATTAGTGCTTAGCATGCTTGTGTATGGTAAATTCATGAATGATATTCTTCCTAGTTTGTTGTCCTTATACTTGCCTCTTTTAAGGTATTTACAAAATAACTTGTAAGTCTAGAATATTGTTCCATTTGGAGCACTATTTATATTGTGAGACTGAGTAAGCCACATTTGTCTTTTGTTGATCTAGTGTGTGTTCAAACTTATATGAGTATCCATTTAAATTTTGTGCATCACCCTTTTATCTTTCTTTATATCCCTTATCCTCTTTCTACCCCTTTTCTATGTGAAACATTAGTTTAGCAATAGTTTATGTGAGAATTAAGATGAATCCATCCTTATTCATAGGTTTAACCCCAACATAGGTTACCCACATCCTATGTTTGTTCCAATATTATAGATTAGTTGGAGAGAGCCTAAAGAACCCTATCCAAGGGAAAAAATTAAGTCTATAATAGTTTTTGGCATGCCCAATGGGATCATGTCCTAAATAATATAAATATTTTCATTGTGTCTTTCCTCTATCAAATTTTGGAAGAAAGTAAATTAGCACCAATGGTGACTCTAAACCAAGCTTCTAGTTATGAGCAGACCAAGTATGTCTCAGTGAAGGTTTTAATAATTTTTTTGATTCTCATTTGATATATGAGGTCAATATGAATAGTTATGGTGAATATCCTTATTATCCACCTCCTTATCAGTAGCCCCAATATGATCCTCATGATCCATATGAGTCTAATCAGCCCTACCAAGATTTATATCAAAGTTATGAGGAACCTTGGCAAGCTTCTCATGATCCTTATTATCAATGGAATAACTCTTACCCTCCTCATGACCCTCATCAACATCATGAGGACCATTTTTGGTCATATATGTAAGAATATTGTCATGATCCTTTATATAAATATAAAGCCTATCATAATAATTCTCCTCATCAACCCTATAATGAGACATTGATACCAGTGCTTAAGTGGACTTTAATAAGCCTAGAAAAGCATGCATTAGAGTTTTGCTCACATAAATGTTATGTCTAAGATGTCCCTAATCACTTGATTCATCATGTGATGGAGTCATTACATCAAATAAAAGAGGGATGGCCACCTTTTGAGAGAGCAAACTAGAAAAATCTCATAGGTGAGATGATGGATGTAGGTGGTTACATTTAGGAGATTGAGGACAAGCTAAAAGGCCTTGAGTAATAGTAGGTCTAACCTAACTAACCTTATGTGTATTCATATACACCACCACAATATTTTTATAGGCCTCCCATTCCTCTTCAAGAGACCATTCCAAGTGCCCCTTTGAGTATGGAATTTTCTTCATGTGTATCTTAGCCTTTTCTTTGATGGATATCTATCCAAGAAAGTTGTCAAAAAAAAGAAGATTATTATGGAACATCCCACTATTGTGATCCATGACTCCATCCTTATTTAATAACATCTTATGAAGTCCTTCAAGGTTTCAAGCTGGAACCAAGTGATGAAGTCATGGGTTAGGCTAGGTGAGGCAGATATGGATTTGAGATCCCAAAGTAATGAAGGATTTCAACCTCTGCAAACATAATTTATACCTCCTCAAGAGCCTTCTTGTGTTCCTTATATTCATAAAGCTACTAACTACCTTAGATAGAAGATATTCTAGGATAATATTGATAAGTAGATAAAAGAGTTGGAGGTGAAGATAAGGAAATAAGAGGAAGAACATAATCAAATAGTTTAATAAAGACCTTTATATTTTTCATCTTGGAACTGAATCATCCAATCAAGAAAACCCAGGGTCACTCAATCCTCTCCCTCCCCTCCCCAAGAAACTATGTCATTTCCATCTTAAAAATTCATTCAAAGTAGTAGGCAAAAGGAGGATGAAGTGGTGTTTATATAAATCAAATAAGAGACCATGAATCCTCCAATCCATCCCCCTCAAAATCTTATATCATTTCCTTCATAGAGATTCATTCAAGAGGTAAAGAAATAAGAATAAGAGGTGAAGATAATCCAAGAAGAGAAAATTCAAGAGAAAAAGTCAAGTACCTATGGAAACTTCTTTGGAACTCTCTCATCTTGTTGAATATTTTCATGGCTATGATATGCCACTCTTTCAGAAAGAGCCTCTCCTTTATTAGGCAAATCAAGAAGATGTAGTTAAGGTGCTAGAAAATAATTATGAATTCAGTGACTAAGAATAAGAGACCATCAATTATAGACCACTTAAAAAGAGCAAACATGTCTCGATATTTCATAATATCACAGAGGATGAGATACAAGAGCAAGTATAAGCTAGAGATGAGATCCAACATGAAGAAGTCTCAGATGTGCATCAAGAGGCTATTTTGTAAGAACCTCTTAATCGCATAGCAGTTGTCCAAGATCAAGATTTTTCTTAAGATATTGAGGTAGCTAATATAGATCAAGTATGGGATCATCTTTATTTGTAAGGTATCCATGAGGATAACTCACACAACACCATTTTTGAGGCAAAGAGAATTCCTAAATAAAAAACCAATTAGTAGTAATTATACCATGATTTCATGGGTGAGATTGATGAGCTCAAGATGTCAGAGTTGTATCATGAAATAGTGTACCATGCGAGATCTTTTGAAGATTCCATTAATACTTTGGATCATGAAGAAAACTAGCTTGATGACCTTGTGCATCAATAAGAGGAGACTAAAGAAGAGGTGATTCTAGATGATATGGAGGACGAAGATGATTTATAGCTACAATTAAAGCTCTTTCAAGAGTTTGAATATATCTGTCAAGATGAAGATCAAATGATCAATAAGGTGACCAAATAATCTCTCATGGAGGAAAATGATAAAGATTAGGTATAATATTCAAATCTCCTTAATGAGATTAAATAACTTGAATTAAGGATAGTAGTCTTTTTGAGAACACCATAGAAATCAAAGAGGTATGTCTTTTGAACCACTATTAGAGGTTATAGTTAAGGATCCATATGAAGAAGTTAATGTTATCTGGCTACACATAGCTGACCTATTTAGATCTAGTTGGTTCTCATTAAACATCATGTTAAAGAGGTTCATTGCTAAAATAAAGAATAATTGAGCATCTAGGCCAAGAGTCAAGGAGTTGTATGCCTCATTAAATTCCTCATCCCATGAGGTAATAAAATTATCAAGCTTTACTTTTGATCTAGGAGGAAAGGTACACATAGTTTTAGGTTGTATATATTAGATTAGTCTTGTTCAAATTGCTCCAAGTGTTGTTTCTATCACATTTGTTTGTTATCCCTATTTTGTTTTAGGTTATTTTCACTTTCAATAAGTGGCTTGGGAAATCTATTCTACTTTATTCTTTTTTGCCTTTGTTTTTTATCAAAGAGAGGTTAGAGCAAGATTAGCACTAGGACAATATGTTGGATCTAAGAAGAGACTCCATGCCCAATGGACTAGATAAGGCAAACGGTTAGGGTTATCAAATCATAATAGGCATGCTTCCCTACAAGTTGCCAAATATATTGGCCATTTTTGGCCCACATACCAAGATTATACCTAGATAGATTGGTTTACTAATGTATGAGTAGATGGATAGGTTGTGGAGACGTTTAGGGATGTCAGGAGTGATTGAAACAAGTGTGTAAATGCAAGGGATCCATCTAGTTCCTCATTGTGTTCATATAGACATTTTGGTGCTAGTGGTACAAATTCTATGTAGGAAGTTTGTAAAAACTATATCTCACATGTGTGAGGGTACCACGAGATAATGGTCATATGGGTTTGTTAATTTTAGTCCCAAGAACTTATCCACCAAGTTTCATATCCTCCACCAAAACACAATAAAAGATATGAAGATCCAAATTTAGCCTCTCAGCCAAATTCCATTATTTTTCCATACTTAGCCACTTTTCAAATATGTTAAAATAGAACCAAGTGAGCATCTTGACAAGGCCATATCTCACACATGTGGTATTTGAAGGGAAATTAGTCACATGAGTTTGTTCATATTAGTCCCTAATTGTTATGTATTGAGTTTTAGATCCTTCGATAAAGTGCAAATGAAGTTATACATGTGCAAAGTAGGTTCCTCAATTAGTTTTTGTTAAGTTTTCAATACTTGGCCATTTGAGCTCCACCGTCACCAAGATGTCATGCAAGAAGAATTTAAACCAACCAAATTGTGAATTTAATATCTTCACATAGAAGGCTCTCAAGACTAGTTGATCAAATGTGTTTGTTCCTTTTAACCTCAAGAACATCTCTTTGAAAATTTAGTGCCTCCATAATTCTTACGCTTCAAGATATAAGACATCAAACTTGGTCAAAAAGCATAAGACATTCACATAGATGCCAAGTTTTAGACAAAGCAAAAGAAATCCATTTGAGATTAAATTTGATGGTCATATGACCATAAATTATTTTCATTTTAAAGTCATTTGATAGGAGTGAGGATGTCATTTTTAAGATCATAAACTAGAAATTAGCTTTAAAATAGTGGGTCCTAGTTGATCTAGCAGTTGCATGGCATCATACATTTAGATCTAATGATGAGTGGAGGTTAAAGGGTCATTGAATATCAAGAGATAATATGTGTATGAAAATTTTCAAGGATGAATTCAATTGGTAGAGGATCGATGGTTCCCAAAAAATGATACTGATTGAAATGGATGGAGTGAGATGAGTCAATGTGTCACTAAGTCGAGTCAAATTTAGGAAATCAATTAGAGCAAAGGTGAGCCCAACATTCTTGACAGAGGTTGAGAAGCTATTTTTGACCATGGAGATTAAGGTTTTGTAGGGTCATCTTGATGCCATTAAAGTTCATTCAAATTCCACAGAGTGGTGTAATTGATGCATTATGATAGAAGGAACATAAGGGACTACAATTGGAGTTAAATATTGACACCTGGTTCAACATTTTATGACTTGTAGAGTTCATTCATGTTACTAGTTCACTGTTTATAATGAAGGATCCATGTACAATGAAATTTTGGCTCTTCTAGAGAGAAATTGGGTCTATTTGGACCTATTTTAATCAAGGAAAAGGTTATGTGGTCAATAGGTCTATACTAGTATGGAAACTATAGGAAAACCAATAAACTTAGATTGGTTTTCCACCTATAGATGGACCTATCATCCAAATATGAAGGTAAATAAGAGATATGATTAATTCAAAGGGTCTTCATCCTTTAGTATGGCCATAGTCTGAACAACAAGCTACCTAAAAGGCCTAAAACCATGATCCATTTAGATCCATGAGCATGAGGTTTTGTCTTCAACTGAGAGATGGCATGAAGGATCAATGAAAAGGTCTAGTGTTAGGAATTATAGCTAGGATCATTCAATGCATACTCAAAACCTTTGGGGAGTTTCTCACTTAAAATGTTAGGTTGTGGAGCTAAAAGATTCACTGATGCAAATAGGTGAGGAGGTTACAGAGAGTTTTTTGTTGTCACAGTCGCCGACGTCGATCAAGCCAACTGACGTCGGCAGGGTACAGATAGAAGGCAACTGACGTCAATCAAAGTTTGGATGGCATCAACACCACCCAGGCAGACAGGGACCAACGTCGGTCACCTATGCAGTTTGAGCTATGAATGTTACGGGTAGTTAGTTAACGAACCAAGTGTTTGCATGTTAAGAGCTAAATTTAGACTAGAAGCTATGGATCTAATTATTATAATTAGGTGTCTAATTATTGTTTGCATGTGATCTATTTAAGAGACTCATTGGTTATATTTTAAAAGTGTGTTAGAGAGTAACATAGCAAAATATAAGCTCCTTCAGAGAGAAGAGAGCATGGTGTGTTCCTCCTAGTGCCACAGTACCAAGTGTGGGTGCTAGATTTGAAAATCAGTAGGGTTCTTCATGTATGTATGATCTTGGTCACCAGGTGAGCATGGCTACTTTAGGAGATCTACATGGTAAGTAAGATCATTGATCTACAGGTGTATGTGTGTGCAAGGTCTAAGGTTCATAGGTGTGCAGAACCAGATTGATTTATAGGTGTGTAAGATCAGATAGGACAGTAACACAATAAGGAATAGGATCAGGTGGGATCTACTTGGAGTATAGTGTGTACTCAGAAAGAGAGCAAAGAGGAAGGCAAGGAAGATCCTTTCATAAGTAAGATTAGATTGAGTTACAGGTTATTGCAGGTTCAGGGGAGATCTACTTGAAGTATGTTTGTGTACTTGTGGAGTGCGTGGAGCATAGGAGTACTAGCAGTAGTGGATACTGGCTGGTTGGAGGTGAACACCAACTCTGTGTTTGAGTTGTGTGTTGTGACTGTAAGAGAGAGAGCTTTGAGGGAAGATTTACTATTTATGCCCTAGAGGTTGGGGAGCCCTAAAGGTGTGTAAGGAAGAAGAACTGTGGCAGCCTTCTTTGTTTTATTTCCTTCTGGAAGAGTTTTAATACAAGTTGTGTATTGTCTCTCATATTTTGTGTTGTTTCTAAGTTCTAGTTACTTGTGTATTCTGGTTAATTTCTGCATGTTAAGTTTCCTGGTAATCAATTGTGTGCTTCCGTTATTTCACAACAAGTTGTATTAGAGCTAAGGTTGTAGGGAGCAAGTTTGTGTTTGGTTACAGGTCACTCTCAGGGGTTTCTAATTAAGTGGGAGTAGAGTAATGGCAGAAGAAAGTAAGCTAAGAATGGAGGAGCTAAAAAGTATGAATGGTCACTTACGGTCCTATGGAAAGAAAGAGCAGGGAAAAGAATATTGTTGGTTGGTAGAAGATTAGCATGAAGGAACTGAAGATGTAGATGTTGTAGGTGTTGTTACACAGGATGCTCTGGGAGGTTTCTTGGATAAAATTGAATCTTGGTTAATAGATTCTATTGCCTCTTTCCATGCAGCCCTAAGGAGAGGATCTGGTGAGCCTTGTCAAAGAATTGGAAAAGGGGAAGTGAAGCTAAAATTGTAGGTGGCCAACACATGGGTGTTGAAGGAGGTCATGCAGGTCCCAGGCTTGGAGATGTGGCTAATTTCTTCAAGAAAGTTGGGTGATGAGAGATGCACAAGAACTCTCATAGCGGATGCACTTGAATTAGTTGGTGGTAAAAAAGTAGGTACTCTTTATCTACTTGCTTATATTAATGATTATTATTTTGTTGTGGAGATGTGGCTTTGTAGGCTTGGTCACATGAGCAAGAAGGAAATGCATGTTCTTAAGCAGAAGATAGATGTATTTGATAGGCTTAAGAACTGGAAAGCCTTGGTGTTTATGGAGGAGATGGCAGACAGAGGCTAGTAGATGGGGTTGGATACTTTTGAGCAGGGCAATTTGGACATGGGTTTTGATTCAAAGGAGCTCACGGGTAAAAAGTCATCACTCATAGGTGAACATAGGTACCGGCATCATTCAGGGGGAACTGGCATCGAATAGACAGGTGCCGATGTCAGTCATGTGCAGACTGAAGCTAGTGATGTTGGGCAAGGTAAGATCGACATCGGTCAGGAGGACCGACATCGGCAAAAGGAGATATCAATGTTGGTAGAGTTGGTAGTCAGGACAAACACATGGAAACTGATGTCAGTCGGATGCAAACTGTGTAGTGACCGAGGTTGGTCACTGTAATAGATTTTGGGCAGACATCAAGCTATCAAGGAGTCTCAAATGCCCATATGGAGGACTGAAGGTGGTAAGTAAGCTTTAAATTCATTGTTCCTCTTCTTTATACTAGTTGATGACTGTAGAGTAGGAAGTATCTAGGAAATAGTTGGAGCATGGCAGGGAGAGAATACAAAACCAAGCGGGAGATTTGGTAGGGTTGCTAGTCGGTATGAAAGCATAGAGATGAATAGATACCTTAGTTAAAGAATAGAGAGAACAGACATGTGAGATGGAAGACCAGGGCATATGGTTTTAGGAAGCTGTAGGATAGTGGTACAGGTTTGACAGGTGGATGACAAAGCATGGCTTTAGTCAATGTCAAGGTAACTACTATGGTTTGTCTTACCAGGGGGATGATGGTCATGACATTATCCTATTATTGTATGTGGATGGTATGTTTGCTAGCAGGTTTGTACATACAGGGTTTTGCTAAGCTAAGGGTAAGATTAGTTTAGTGGTTTGCTATGAGGAATTTAGAGTAGTGAAATTCTTTGGCATGGGAGACATGCAAGATCACAGGGTGATTTTGTCTCTAGTGGGAGCTGATGTGAATCAGGTGTTGGTGAGGTTTAGGATGCAAAACTGGAGTGCACTAAGGGTTGGATAGTTCAATGTCTAAAATCACATGAGGTCTGGTATAGACCTGAGTTTGCCCAAGTAGTGGGTGTTGTCAGAGAGTTAAGAGCCAATTTAGGGAAGTGGGTTCTCAGGTATTTGAGAAGGATCAACAGTAGGGATTCGTGCTATGCAGGGTCAGGACTTCACTACATGGGTTTGTAGGTTTGGATGTGGTAGGTTACTCAGATGACATGAGGTGCACCATAGGTTGTGTGGTGGGTGGTGTTCAGGTTTCATCTTGAAGAGGGATACAAGCTAGGAAATAGATTAGATGGGGTACAGGTATAGGTATAATGTAGCTATTTATCTCCAAGTGGGAGATTGTTAGGTTGTGGAGCTAAAAGCTTCACTGATGCAAATAGGTGAGGAGGTTGCAAAGAGTTTGTTTTTGTTACAGTCGCTGGCATCGGTCAGGCCAACTGACATCAGTAGGGTACAAACAGAAGGAAACCGATGTTAGTCAAAAGTCAACTAGTGTCAGCACCCCCCAGGCAGACAGGGACCGACGATGGTCATCTATGTAGTTTGATCTGTGAATGTTATGGGTAGTTAGTTAATGAACCAAGTGTTTGCATGTCAAGAGCCAAATTTAGACTAGAAGCTGCGGATCTAATTATTGTAATTAGGTGTCCAATTATTGTTTGCATGAGATCTATTTAAGAGACTCATTGGTTGTATTGTAATAGTGTGCTAGAGAGTAAGAGAGAAAAATATAAGCTCCTTCAAAGAGAAGAGAGCATGGTGTGTTCTTCCTAGTGTGACAGTACCAAGTGTGGGTGCTGGATTGGAGAATCAGCAAGGTTTTTAATGTATGTATGATCTTGGTCATCAGGTGAGCATGGTTACTTTAGGAGATCTACATGGTAAGTAAGATCATTGATCTACAGATGTATGTGTGTGTAAGGTCTAAGGTTCACAGGTGTGAAAAATTATATTGATTTGTAGGTGTGCAAGATCAGATAGGATAGCAACACAACAGGGAGCAAGATCAGGTGGGATCTACTTGGAGTATAGTGTGTACTCAAAAAGAGAGCAAAGAGGAAGGCAAGGAAGATCCTTCCATAAGTAAGATCAGATTGAGTTATAGGTTGTTGCAGGTTTAGGGGAGATCTACTTGAAGTATGTTTGTGTACTTGTGGAGTGCGTGGAGCACTTGTGGAGTGCATGGAGCACTTGTGGAGTGCGTGGAGCATAGGAGTACTGGAAGTAGTAGATACTGGCTAGTTGGAGGTGAACACCAACTCTATGTTTGAGTTGTGTGTTGTGACCGTAAGAGAGAGAGCTTTGAGAGAAGATTTACTATTTATGCCCTAGAGGTGTGGGAGCCCTAGAGGTGTGTAAGGAAGAAGAACTGTGATAGCCTTCTTTGTTGTATTTCCTTCTGGAAGAGTTTTAATACAAGTTGTGTATTGTCTCTCATATTCTGTGTTATTTCTAAATTCTAGTTACTTGTGTATTCTGGTTAATTTCTGCATGTTAAGTTGCTTGGTAATCAATTGTGTGCTTTCGTTAATTCCCAACAAGTGGTATCAAAGCTAAGGTTGCAAGGAGCAAGTTTGTGTTTGGTTACAAGTCACTCTCAGGGGTTTTTGATTGAGTGGGAGTAGAGAAATGGGAGAAGAAAGTAAGCTAAGAATGGAGTTGAAAAGCACGAATGGTCACTTACGGTCCTATGGAAAGAAAGAGCAGGGAAAAGAATATTGTTGGTTGGTAGCAGATCAGCATGAAGGAACTGAAGATGCAGATGTTGTAAGTGTTGTTGCACAGGATGCTCTGGGAGGTTTCTTGGATAAAGTTGAATCTTGGTTAATAGATTATGTTTCCTCTTTCCATGCAGCCCCAAGGAGAGGAGCTGGTGAGCCTTGTCAAAGAATTGACAAAGGGGAAGTGAAGCTGAAATTGTAGGTGGCCAACACATGGGTGTTGAAGGAGGTCATGCAGGTCCCAAGCTTGGAGATGTGGCTAATTTCTTTAGGAAAGTTGGGTGATGAGAGATGCACAAGAACTCTCACAGTGGATGCACTTGAATTAGCTGGTGGTAAGAAAGTAGGTACTCTTTATCTACTTGCTTATATTATTGATTCTTCTTTTATTACAGAGATGTGGCTTTGTAAGCTTGGTCACATGAGCAAGAAGGAGATGCGTGTTCTTAAGTGGAAGATAGATGTATTTGACAGGCTTAAGAACTGGAAAGCCTTGGTGTTTATGGAGCAGATGGTGGATAGAGACCAATGGATGGGGTTGGATACTTCTGAGCAAGTTAGTTTGGACATGGGTTTTGATTCAAATGAGCTCACAGGTAAAAAGTCATCACTCACAGGCAAACATAGGTACTGGTGTCAGTCAGGGGGAACCGGCATTGAACAAATAGGTGCCGATGTTGGTAATGTGTAGATTAAAGCCAGTGATGTCAGGTAGGGTAAGATTGACATTGGTCAGGAGGACTGACATCAGCAACAGGAGACGCCGATGTTGGTAGAGTTGGTAGTTAGGATAGGTCCATGGAAACCGATGTTAGTCGGATGCAGACTGTGTAGTGACTGAGGTCGGTCACTATAACGGATTTTAGGCAGACAACAAGCTGTCAAGGAGTCTCAAACACCCATATGGAGGACTGAAGGTGGTAAGTAAGCCTCAAATTTGTTGTTCCTCTTCTTTATACTAGTTGCTGACTACAGAGCAAGAAGGATATAGGAAACAGTGGGAGCATGGCATGGAGAGAATACAGAACCAAGTGGGAGATTTGGTAGGGTTGCCAACTAGTATGAAAGCACAGAGATGAATGCATACTTTAGTTAAAGAATAGAGAGAATGGACACGTGAGATGGAAGACTAGGGCATATGGTCTTGGGGAAGTTACAAGATAGTGGTACAGGTTTGATAGGTGGATGACAATGCATGGCTTTAGTCAATGTCAGGGTAATTATTGTGGTTTGTCTTACTAGGGGGATGATGGTCATGACATTATCCTGTTACTGTATGTGGATGGTATGTTTGCTAGTAGGTTTGTACATATAGGGTTATGCTGAGATAAGGGTAAGATTAGTTCAGTGGTTTGCTATGAGGAATTTGGAGCAGTGAAATTCTTTGGCATGGGAGACATGGGAGATCACAGGGTGATTTTGTCTCCAATGGAAGCTGATGTGAATCAGGTGTTGGTGAGGTTTAGGATGCAGAACCAGAGTGCACTAAGGGATGGATAGTTCAGTGTCTAAAATCACATGAGGTCTGGCATAGACCTAAGTTTTCCCAAGCAGTGAGTGTTGTCAGAGAATTAGGAGCCAATTCAGGGAAGTGAGTTCTCAAGTATATGAGAGGGACCAGCAGTAAGGATTCATGCTATGTAGGGTCAAGACTTCACTACATGGGTTTGTAGGTTTAGATGTGGTAGGTTACTCAGATGATAGGAGGTGCACCATAGGTTGTGTGGTGGGTGGTGTTCAAGATTCATCTTGAAGAGGGATACAAGGTAGGAGATAGATTAGATGGGGTATAGGTATAGGTACAGTGCAGCTGTTTATCTCCAAGTGGGAGATTATTAGGTTGTGGAGTTAAAAGCTTCACTGATGCAAATAGGTGAGGAGGTTGCAGAGAGTTTTCTATTGTCACAGTCACCGACAATGGTCAGGCCAATCGATGTCAGCATGGTACAGACATAAGGCAACTGACATCAATCAAAATTGGCCAGTGTCAGCACCCCCAGGTAGACAGGGACCGATGTCAGTCACCTGTGCGGTTTGAGCTATGAATGTTACAGGAAGTTAGTTAACAAACCAAGTGTTTGCATGTCAAGAGCCAAATTTAGACTAGAAGCTACGGATCTAATTATTGTAATTAGGTGTCTAATTATTGTTTGCATGGGATCTCTTTAAGAGACTCATTGGTTGTATTGTAAAAGTGTGCTAGAGAGTAAGAGAGCAAAATATAAGCTCCTTCAGAGAGAAGAGAGCATGGTGTGTTCCTCCTAGTGCCACAGTACCAAGTGTGGGTGCTAGATTGGAGAATCAGCAAGGTTTTTCATGTATGTATGATCTTGGTCATCAGGTGAGCATGGCTACTTTAGGATATCTACATGGTAAGTAAGATCATTGATCTATAGGTGTATGTGTGTGCAAGGTCTAAGGTTCACAGGTGTGTAGAACCAGATTGATTTGTAGGTGTGAAAGATCAGATAGGATAGCAACACAACAGGGAGCAGGATCAGGTGGGATATACTTGGAGTATAGTGTGTACTTAGAAAGAGAGCAAAGAGGAAGGCAGGGAAGATCCTGCCATAAGTAAGATTAGATTGAGTTGCAAGTTGTTGCAAGTTTAGGGGAGATCTACTTGAAGTACGTTTGTGGTCTTTTAGTGTGCGTGGAGCACTTGTGGAGTGCGTGGAGCATAAGAGTACTGGTAGTAGTGGATACTGGCTGGTTGGAGGTGAACACCAACTCTATGTTTGAGTTGTGTGTTGTGATCGTAAGAGAGAGAGCTTTGAGGGAAGATTTACTGTTTATGCCCTAGAGGTGTGGGAGCCCTAGAGGTGTGTAAGGAAGAAGAAATGTGGTAGCTTTCTTTGTTGTATTTCCTTCTGGAAGAGTTTTAATACAAGTTGTGTATTGTCTCTCATATTCTATGTTATTTCTGAATTCTAGTTACTTGTGTATTCTGGTTAATTTTTGCACATTAAATTGCTTGGTAATCAATTGTGTGCTTCCATTATTTCCCAACAAAAGATCCATGGGTAGTGTTCTAATTGATCATAAAGGTGTTGAGGATTTCATTAGCTAGGGTGAAAAAGGTGGTAGCTTAGGTTTAATTAATGACCCAGGACAAAGTTTTATTTTTTGATAGAATGCTCACACATCGTTTCTTTTTTTTGCTCTCTTATCCTATATATCCTAGTCTCATTCCCATTAAAGGGGATTTTAGCTTTTAGAAGTTAGAATTTTATTTATGAGATAGGGATACTCATCGAGACTCTTAAAAAAGTGTGCTTGTTTAATATGGTTAAACCCTATCAAAATATTTTAAGAATTGCCTTTTAAAGTAATAAGATCAACTATTTACATATCTCTTGTCTTTAATTAGTGCTTAACATGCTTTTGCATGGTAAATTCATGAAGAATATTATTCTTATTTTGTTTCCTCGTTGCTTTCCCCTTTTAAGGTGTTTCCAAACTAACTTGAAAGTCTAGATTAGTGTCCCATTTGGAACCTCTTCTATGAAATATTTATGAAACTATTGAGATTGTGAGATTGAGTAAGCCATAGTTTTTTTTTTTTTAATCTAGTGCATGTTCAAACATAAATGAGTGTCCATTTAACTTTGGTGCATCACCCTTTTAGCTTTATTAGGAGACCTTATCCTCATTTTACCCCTTTTCTATGTGAAACATTACTTTAGCACTATTTCAGGTTAAAATCAAGAGGAAGTCAACCTTATCTAGAGGCTCAACCCTAACATAGGTTACCCATAGCTTGTGGTTATCCCAATATTATAGATTAGTTGGAGAGAGTCTGAAGAACCCTATCCAAGGGTGTGAATTAAGCCTATAATAGGAGCTACTCCTTTATTGTTTGACCTATTGAGCAAATTTAATGGACGGGTTACTATTATATTATGATGGTTTATTGACAATTTTTTTACGAGGAGTTACTCATCACTCTTTTATTTATACTTCTCACTTTTATCATCTTTTTGAATGAAAGTCTCAATTTTGGATCTTATCTTGTCTTTTGTAAGATTCTTACATTTTTGTTGCATTTTTATTTTAGATAATTTTTGTATGCACCTACTTTGTTTATTTAATCATCTAGCTTGTGCATTCAATGTATTCATAACTTGGACTCAACCTTGATATGGTATCAAATTCACCTTAGTAATCGTGTCTCTACATTTTTATATTATAAGCTTTATTTTGAACTCTAGAGTTTATTTGCATATATTGTGAGGCTTTTTTTTTAGAGGCTTTGAAAAAAAATCAAGTGTGTTTTTAAATTTAGGTCCTTTTTACTAATATCTACATTTTTTTCACTACCATACAAAAACTATGATTGTAGCTTCATATTTCTGACACTTCTTTATATCTCATGATTATCTCATTTTTTAGAATTATTTGTGTATGGTGTATTTTATATAAGCTTTACTTACTCAGATTCTAGTCTATTTTGATCAACTTCGATTCATCTTCTATTTTGTAAATTTTTTATTATGCTTTATAGCAAAGATATTTTGATTGGTTTTTATTTACAAACTCTTGTTTGGCTTCCTTATGGACCTGATAGTTAGTCATCCAAATTATAAGGATACAAAACAAGTGAAAAGAGTTAAATCCAATGAATTGATCTAGGATGACAAAGAGACAAGGTTAAATAGGCTTGATGACCTATTATAGGCTCATTAAGGAATCTTAGCCCATTCCATGTTTTAGTTTCACTCAATTGTCATCCTTACAAAACAAGATTTTGTAATCCTATGAGAAAATTCATAGATGTCATATTCTTGGCACCTTCATCCCTTGTGTATCCTTCACCTTTGGCATTTCCCTCTACTTAATATCATGTTCTTGGCCCCTCCATTGACCTTATCTACTTCTGGTTTTCCCAAATTGGCCACATGCACAAATGAGTTTTTAATTTAAAAACCACCATTGATTCGAAACTACAATTTTTTAATCCATATTTCATTTCAAATGGTGGTTTTAGGTTTTTTTTAAAAATGGTTTACATGAAGTTTATTTTAATTAATTTCATTTATTTTTAATGGATAAAAATTATAGTACAAAGTATTCTGAAGACATTTTGAACTAATTAATAATCATGGGGAAGACTTTTGTAAATTATTGTAAGATTTATTGATTGGACATTAGTGGTGAGGTGTTTATTTAAGATAAGGCATTTTTGGACTAATCATTTTTTTAATTGTTTTTTTAATAACATACTATGGGAGATAGAAGGGGAATTTTTTTATTTTGTAAAATCTTCATATTTTCATTCAATGAAGACTAGAGGGTGAGTTCTAGTTTGGTAGGTGGACAAACCCCCTCACATTAAAAAAACACTTATATGTTTATATTGTGTTCACTACAAGTACTTCTCTTGGATACATTTTTAGCTGAGGTTGACATTCTCTTTTCATTTTGTAAATCATGTATTTTCTGACATATACACTAGTTTTTCTACATCAATATTATTTATGCCAAATGTATTTTTAGCATGCATAGTTTACAACATTTGGGGTGGGGCATGGAGGTTTACCATTTCATTTTTTATGGGTATACTTTATTTGTGTCAATATTTCTATTTTTCTTGCACTTTCATTTCTATAACAACAACTACAATCACCACACTTTATTTCTACAAAAAAATGATACTAGTTCAATTAACACTTCAACACCATTTATATATCACGAATGGAAAATTAAATGAAAATTATTCTTAGGAATAAAGGTTTGTATCTCATTATAATGGGGTTAGAAACTCAACCAAATATATATGTATAACAAATTAAATGGTATAATCATAGTGATTAAGCCAATGGGACGATGTGTCTTTTTGTGTCTCTAGATCTCCTTTTTCATATCAAACCTCAAAAAAAACACAATGAAGTGTGGAAAATCTTGGAAAAGCTCTTTGGGAATCTATATGTGATGATAGGTCTCTAACTAAAAAATGAACTTATCATCCTATGTCCTATCAACTTTGAAACCCTTCAAAATTTACTCACCAAGTTCAAGTCCTTGAGATTATCATTTAAAAATGTGTAATAGAGAATAAATATGACCAAATTTTTTATCCTATACCCTATAAGCTAGGACCTGATTACTTCGTCTTTGTCTCTACTTTCCATGCCACTAAAAGTGCTTTGAGCACTACATGGAAAATGACCTCTTTAGATGCCTTTGTTACCAGCTCAATTCAAGAGTAATAAAAGTTAATATAGATCAACACATTAAATTCCTCAAAATATTAATCCCTATTTATTAGGAATGAGAAACATAAAGCTTCTGACAATGATAAGAAGATAAAGAACAAGGATTAAGAGAAGAGGAAAGAATCAACCTCCTCTTCTAGTGACAAACCTAATAAAGAAAAGGTAAAGTGTGTATATTGAGATAAAAATGGGCATACTAAGCATAAGTGTATGAACAAACAAATATATCACCTAACTCATCTTATAGAAAAGAAAAACATAAGTTTTACTAAGACTATTATGTATAATTAATCAACTCAAGATTCTTCTAAGATGAAAGGCAAAGGGAAAGAGAAAGAAAAGGGATAGGATATTGTAGCAATTTCATCTCCAACAACTTAATGGGTTATAAATTAGGTGCTTCCAACTATATGGGCTCTTCATAAGTTTTTTTATTCCTTATATCCATGTATCATGTCTTAAATCACTTTGGGTGATGATAGTTAAGTGGAAGTTTTAGGGAAATAATCTACTAAAATGGATGAACACTCAATAATGTTTTAAGTGTTCCATCACTTTCAAATAATATCTTATTAGTGTAGCAAATCAATTACATTTGAATTGGCATGAGGGTAGATTTTTCACTATATTATATCATAATTAGAGAAGTACACAATGATTATATAGTAGTAGTGAGTAGGGAAGATCACCAAGCTAGGTTATATACCTTCTCACATTTTGCACCTAATTATTCTACAACTAAATTGTTAACTCATATAGATGGAGTTAGAAAAAAGTGGTATGAGTGGTTTGGAGACCTCAACTTCCTCTACCTAGAACAACTCAAGAATAATTATATTATCTTTAGGCTTACCTTGAGTCCATTTCTATAATGGTTTTATGAGGGTTTCACCCTTGGGAAGCATCTTGAAGATAAATTTGACAAAGGTAAAGCTTGGAGAACTTCACAAGAATTAGAATTCATACATAATGATGTATCTAGGCCTTTTGCTATTCTATATTTTAAAATGGATAAGTATTTACATACATTCATTTATGATTTATTTAGATACACATTGGTTCAACTCCTCACAAATAAATATGAAGTTGTTGAAAAGTTTTGAGACTGCATGGTTCTTTCAAATAAATAAATTGAGAAATACATCAAGATTCAATGAACTGATAATGGGGGGAGAATCTCAACAATAGGTTTGAGAATTTTTTCACAATAAAAGGGATTTATTTGTAGTGAAAATTTCCTTACATCCCCTAACATAGAATAGTTACAAAATGTAATAATAATTTCTTGAAAGAGATAGATAACTATATAATTCACTCTAATTAATTTGAACCACAATATTAGGCCAACGAAATCAATCATTATTTTTAAATTTAGAAGAGGGCTCCCCATAAATATTTTAAATGCATAACTCCTTTTGAAGCTTATTACTATAATAAACCCATAGTTAAGCATTTCAAAGTTTTTAGATCTCTATCTATATCTTCCATACCTAATAATAAATGTAAGGCAATGGAACCATAAATTAAGCCTTGCATCTTCATAGGTTATCCATATAGTGTCAAGGGATACTACCTTATTCATTTGGCCACACATGATATTGTCATCGAGAGAAGTGTTCAATTTCAATAAAGCCATATTTATTCAACACTTGACACTTATCCCACTTCATTGGACTCACTTGGATTTGATTTAGATGATTTTGATTAACCTAAGAATATTTTGGAGGTTGAGGACACTTCTTCCAATTTTGATATCAAAATTAATGATAAGGAGTCATCTTCATCAACATATAGCCACACATTGGAGCATGACATTTCTCTACATAACGCATCCACTTCTAGTCCTATTTGGGATAGGTATACAATTTAGAGTGTAGGAACATGGGTTTGGGATCCTTTAAATGATAGGAAAATATGTTATGAGTTTTAGAGTGGTCTACATGTTTTTTATGCCTTTGTCTCAGATCTACAAACTTTTTTAGAGGTATCAGGTATTCTTGAGTGAGATTATACCATACATGAGGAATATAACTCCTTAATCATGAACCACACTTAGGATTTGAAGCTTATTCATAAGTTAATAAATATGGTTTAATATAAATGGATGTATTAGAACAAATAAGTAGTAGATGGGTTCATTGAAAATTTCAAGGCATGGTTGGTCACCAAGGGTTTCTCGAAGGTTCATAGCATCAACTACACAAAGACATTTTCACTATACTCAAAAATTAACTCCATGAGACTCACATATATTTATTGATGTATCCAATCAATTGTATGTTCATTAGATGGACATGAAGAGTGCCTTGATTCAGAGTGATATTGGAGATTATATTTACATGGAGAATCCTCTGGGCTTTATTGAGGATTATTACCTTGTATGTATAATTCATAAATCCATATATTTCCTTTAATAGGCCCTTCAGGCTTGGTACACCAATATGGATTCCTTTTTTCGTATATCAGGATTCACTATATACCATTTAGATCCAAACATTTATCTCTTGTTGTAAGATGATTAGATCTTGAATCTGGAATTTTATGTTGATGGTATCTCTTCTTCATCCCTTGCAATGGTGTAAAGGAATATTTAGGATAAATTTTCCATGATAGAGTTGGGATTGTTACACTACTTCCTTAGGATTCAAATTTCTTAGTTCAATTAGGTGATTACTCTTGCATTACCTATGTATGGTATTGATCTACTTTCTTAGTTTCACATGACTAATTATAAGCCAAATCCAACTACATTTCTATTTAGATTCATGCTTCAGTCAGAATGTATTTAAACTTTGGTCCATGCTATTTTGTATCACTAAGTTATATCCAACCTTATATACTTGACACATTTCAAACTTGGCATATCATATGTAATGGGCCTAGTTTCTAGATTCATGTAGGAACTCTAAAAGCTACACTAGAAAGAAGCCAAGAGGATCTTTCACTAGATTGAGGAAACACATAGATTTAGGATTCACTATAGATCTAGCATTAACATCAACTTGATTGGATATACTAATTGATAATAGGAATCATAATGGTATGGTGATATTCATAATCACAAGTCCACTTTAGGTTACATTTTATCCATTGGTTTATGTCCAATTAGTTTGTCAAGTAAGAAGACAAATGTTATTACTTTATAATCTATTGATTCATAGTAAAAGGTAGATATCAATGCTACCACTGAGGCCATATGACTTCAAGGGATTATTTTATAATACATTACCTATCTCAAAGGACCTACCATCATTGACTATGGCAACTAGAGTACTATTCAAATTTATAGGAATCTAGTCCAACATCAATGGACCAAACACAGAGATTCACATGAACTTCATCAAAAATCTCATTCATGGGTACATCATTAATATGAGATATTTCCATATGAAATAATATACAACAAACATATTCACCATGCCTTTCATGGAGATTGAGCATATTCACTTCCTATCTCTTCATAAGATTCAAGATACTGTAACATCATCTTATATGGGGGTAATTTAGCCTAATCTTTTCATGTCTCTCTTTTTATAGGGGGATTTTTCCTACATGTTTTCTCCCTTTCTCTACTTTATGAGAAATTCATTTGTACATGGGTACATTAACAAGACTACTTTTCAGGACTTATTTTTTACACTGCACACCTAATTTGTGCTTATGGGAGATGTGTTACAGTATGGGTTTATTATTTTACCATATTTATTATGGGATTTTTCTCCCTCAGTTGGAATTTTTTATGAGTTTTTTTAATGAATGTTTGTATTTTGGCTCCAAAATTATATTTTTAAATATTCTCCCATTGTTGTTTCATTTTAATTTTAGCTACTTTTGTGTATGAATCTACTTGGTTCATGTAATCATTCAACTTGTGCATTCTATGTATCCAAAACCTAGACTCAAACCTAATAAAATATACATTTTCCTCTATTATTGGATCCTCTCTGCTACCTCTCCAATTCACATTTTATTTAATGGATTGTTTGTGAAAAGAGTTAGTTTTTATATTTAGCCTCTAATCATTGGTTATTAATGAACCCATTATCTCAACAATAGTCATTTATTTAATATCTTGAACTCATATATTATAAACACAATATGATCAAAACACATACAAAGACTCCTTAGGACCATCCATATTATCCTATGGTCATATATAACATCTAAATTGGTTTTCATATAATAAACTATGCTAATTGTTCTAGTAAATAACTCATTGATTGAATTACATTCCCTCAGTTTGAAGGTCTCAAAATATCTTCTCAATAGTTTTAGCCTAACTAGATTCACCTTTTCACTTCCCTATTATGTATTCTAAAAATAATCCTAAGATTTCATGGAGTTTTAAATAAATGTTATGCTTGGCAATATTGAACTGGTCAAAACCATTTGAATGTGTCTTAAAGCCTTTAAATTCTTTTTTCTATCACACTTGAGTAGCTTCCTCTGTTCTTGTGTGAGAGTATCGAATATGTCCTATTTAGATGGATCTATATAAACTCCTTCAAAAATTTCCCATAGCTCATTATAACATAATAATGTTTTCATATTTATATGCCAAACATCATAGTTATGTTATTAAATGCCAGGGGTTGTTAGCACTAGTTGATATTACCGACATCAATGATATAAAATGCCAAAAATACTAAGGCTCTAATATCAATTTGTTGGAAATTAATAAAATATATAATACCAAAGTGTTGGTTTTAATATGAAAACATGGGTTCTCTATTTTACCTACACACAAAAGTATACAAAACAAAATTCTACATACAAGAAATACCCAAGCAAGAAGATACACATAAATAAATGCATATTATATATTGATAATCATAAGCATATTTATAATCAATTTTTATTATTCACAACTACTGTTATGTTATTTTAATATATATTTTTTTTTTGTATTTTAAAATCAACACTCTAATTTATATTGAACTTTACCCATTGTTTTAACTAAACTATTGCATTATTATTTCTTGATCTATTTTGTTATATTATTCTACTACTATATTATGTTATCTATTATTTTATTGTTATACATATGATTATTGCCTTAGTATTATCTCACTATTTTGTTCATTTTTTTAACCATGTAAATCATATGTTAGATTAAAGGGATGACTTATCAAAATTACTGATATAATATACATTAAATAGCCACTATTTTGCTATAAAATTTGATTTGCTTTGAATTTATAAAAATATTAATAAATGTGTAAATAAAGAATTATCTAGAAAACAATTATTGTATAAGATCTGGTTACTAAAAACTAGGTTATGAATAGGTCTGAGTGTCATCAATAGGGTCCTAGAGTCATATTCCTTGGACAATGTCACCCAAATTGGACAGTAGTGTCATGTGGCACTAGTGCCTTGAAAATGGCACTAGTGTCCCCTTTATAGGATTGTTATCAACTTTTGGGTGCACATGCACCCATGTTTTTGGGTTTTATTCCTATGCACATGATGTTTGAAACTCTATTTTATACCTATAATAGATGTTTTATGTTACAAACCCTAATTTTCCTTGCAAGTATGGCATGAGAAAAAAATGTGTATTCATTATTAGGATAGGTTGGACATCCTAAACACCTCACTATGAAGAGAGTTGCCTACATTCTAATAGTCTAAGGAGGGATTAATCTTGAGGTAGTTCTCCCATGTAGTACTTGGTGAAAGTTCAAGTGAATGCTTGAATGATGGTGGTGTTGAATGCCTTAAGTGTGATTTAGATTCAAAACCTTTGAAATCTAGGGTTAGGGTAGATGTAGATGGTAATATGCATAAGTAGGAAGAATAGGGATTAATATCCTTAATTTTTCTCAACTTGTTTATTGTTTGAACAAGATTTTTGCATCTATTTTCCATTTAGTAGAAAGAGGCTTATTAATCTTGTATATATAGTGTTTCCTAATTTGTGTGAGTAATAAAATGTGATTTGGCCAACATTTGGAGGGTTACACATTTTAAAATGTATTTATTTATAAGATTTATGGCAAGGGACACTGCCGCCATGTTAGGGACACTAACACCATGTGGCTCAAGTGTCTTTAATGTGGTGCTTGTCTATCTATTAAGATGTTAGGCACAAAGGGGTATGATCTAGGATGCATGTCTAAGACTTTGTTTTGGATGACAAGGGATGTTTATAGTCCACATAATGGCTGGAAAAGTGTGATAAATGTTCTAAGATAGGTCTAGGGCTAAGCTAAGAATATGTTGTCTAAATTAACACTCTAAGCATCAAAAGACCACTTTTAGGTGACTACATTTGCACCCCCCCCACACCAAATTTTATGTTATAAATGTATAAAAATGAGATTAATAGTATAAATGAAAAATAACCATATCTAGTCTTACCTAGGAAGTAAAGCTTGTGTAGTTGTGTCTGAGTATGTGAAGCTAGGTTTTAGTATGTGAAGCTAAGTCTGTGTACATGACGCATGATCTAAAACATGACCATAGCGAAACATTCCCAAATTATTCCTTAATTCAAAGATATCAAAACAAAAATATGATGCTAAATAAAGTAACTAAGTAAAGTTGAGTAAAGAGATGGGAAAGAAGAAAGTAGTGAGTACACCTCATTGGGTACATGAACTAATGCATGAACCTAGTGATAACATTTATGTGTGTACATAGTGATGAAATCATTTGAATAGTTTGGACTAAACTAATAACTTTCTCAATCCTCATGTGTGGGTGGCTCAAGAACCTAATCCCATTTTGAATCCATCATTGCCCACCCATGTTTCATGGATCATGACCTGTGCATATCTTAGATTAGAATATAAGTGTGTATAAACCTCTCATGTGGGTGGATTAAGAACTCAAGTGGGATATGAATCCATAATTTTCCACTTGTGTGTAATAGATGCATCTAAAATTGAACAACATAAAGTGATGGAAAATTTTAACTTGATATATCAAACTGTGTATATTGGCTCCATGGCCACTCATGTACATTAGGTAGTGTTGGGCCACTTAGGAATGCCAACCATTGTAGATGGAGTAAGGCACAAAAATGATGACAACCTAGAATATGATTTCAAGTGCATACAATATAGAGAGTTACATGGTGTTTGTCATTCCCTGTGTGTAATTGAGTATATGGAAACCATGTTCCATGCACATGCACCCTATCTGATATCTAAGTATACTAAATTTGTACTACGTTGAATAAGTATATCTATGCATATAAACTAAATGTGAGGATGATCATGCCATGCATGATGCCCCAAATATAAGAAATTGGTATGAATATAAGCTAAATTAGTGTGAATATGAGCTAAATCTAACCATGTTTATCAACCTATAGTTGTATCTATATAAATATGTAATATACTTGTATTGTTATAGCTAATCAAAATACCTTAAAAGTAGGGATGCTAGACAATAGTGCCATATCTTAGACATTAGAACCATGAAACACTAGTGTCCTAATATGGGTGGTAATGTATATTTGGTTTTAAGTATGATTTTTTGAATACTTTTTTATTATTTATTTTTCACTATGTCTTACCTATGTCTAATCTCCTAAAATTGAGCCTATGTGCTAAAAATTATATGTGACTAGAAATCTAGGACCCTGATCTATATGAAAAACCCATATGAATTCCCCCTCTTTTAAGGGTAGTTGTTTACCTTTACAATAATTGTCCTCAAAAGAAATAACTATATAAAATGTGGTAGGAGGAGCATATATGATAATTGTGTGATAATCCAGCATAATGTCCAAACATAACATCAAAATGTAAAACAATCTAAGTATAAGTATGTAATGTAATATATTATATCATTTCACAAAGTTGTCAAGATAGATGTAACCAATGTGTATAACAAAAAATATGAGTAGAAACCTAATAGGATGGTGCATGATATCCATCATGGCACCCATGTAAGAATGGTAGATACATGAGGTCCCTCATGGAATTGATAAATAGTGTGTTTAATAAGAAAATACAAGTGTCATGATGATGACACATATAATAAATCATACATACAAAACACATGAGGCATGAGAAATAGGCCAAGGGACCACAATATAAGCGACATGGGCACATGCCACTAAATCTAAGAAATAATACATACAAGGGCATTGTCAAATGTCTACATACACAAGTAATAAGCAAGTTGGCTTAGATACACATAGAAGGACACGTTCAAATGTCTATATACATAATCAAGATAGCAAACACAAGGGACATGGGAACATGTCCAAGGCATACATGAATATAACTGGTGTAGAGCCAAAGATCAATTACCTAATTAAATTCATTTGAATAGACTAAGAATAGGAAAGCATAATCAAGTCTAAACTAAGAAAGCTAGAAATGAAAGTATGTAAAAATATATTACAAATCTATGTAAATGCTAAGATGTACATATGTTGAGTTTAAACTAATGATAGATGGAAAAAACTTTGAGTATGAGTATTAATGATCAATATCAAGATATAACAATGCTAAAACTGGAATGTATAAAATTTAAGGATAGAACCTAGTAATAGAAACCATGTAGAAGATGCCCCTAAGTGGGCAGATGTATCAAATTAATAAACCTAGATCAGTGTATAGGTCTCTAGTGGCTAAATAATATCAATTTTGGATCAATGTAGTCTACCTAAGTCCTATATATAATACACAAACACTTGATAATAACAAGTGCATCATGTATGTATGACAAAATATACTATACTAGCATATTTAACATATGTAATGTCTGGAAAGTAAAAGAAATGTAAACATAACAATGCATACAATCTATAAATTTTGTGTTTTTTAAGTAATATTTGAATGTTTTTGAATTTTGATATGTTAGTTTTATATATATATATATATATATATATATATATATATTATGGATATAAGCTATGTACAAGAAAATGAAAATAAACTATGTACAAGGAGTGGGAGAGAAGAAAGTATGTACAAGGGCTATGAACCATACTAACTAATGAGTCTCATGAGAAACTCACTATCATCATGACCTAGGTCAAATAATGTAATTTTGATCATGTGTGTTATGTGAAAGGGAAACTATGAGCCGATAATCTATTGTAGTGAGTAATTAGTGTTTTTATATGCCTATGTCATGGTGTAATGAATTTTTTGCACTAAATGTGATGCCATGTGAACTATAGGGTTATTACAAACCTATATGGTATAATAATAAGCTATATATGACATATGTTCTTAGTGATAAGAACCCAAAGGACACAATAATATTTATCTTAGGAAAAATTAAGTGGAGGAAGATCCTCTATAATCTATGACATATCTATGACACAGGGGCCACTCTAATAATGGTATCCATGGGAGAGTATGCATATGTGTCAATATAATAATAGTGTACCTCACCTTCACTAGTGGATCTAATAAAATATATGATGTATGCATAGGAATTGTACTCTAAGATATAACTAATAAATGTGCAATATCTTGTAATAGTTCTAGAATTATAATTGGCAACTATGTTAAAACTAACTACGGGATGGGTAGAGGATACTTATATGGGAGAATATCAACTTTGACCACTTGACTAACATGTATGAATTTTAATAATCTATGAACTATAGATGGTATGGCTTAGAGTTATTGTAACCATGAATTTCCCAATAACATATCAAACATGGTTGCACTAGTTACTACTAGGAATTAAGTGGCTATATGTGTTTGTCTATCTTGTAATGGAAGCACAATCTCCTCGATGGATCACTAAAATTTACCATTAAAACCATTGATGATTGTGTCTATGGTGAATATATCCATCTCTATGTACCCAAAATGCTACGAAAGTGTCATAGTGCACATGCTTTTGCTTGACATATTATCTACCATAACACTCTGGATAATATGATGATCTATGTATGCTTATATAAAGAGTGAATGTAAATATGTATCATCATAAGAAATATCCTTCTATAAAAATGTAATGACTAGTCTAGGTGGCACTATAGTATGGTGAATTCTAATAATGTTCTACAATGAATGTGCCTCCTCTATAATAGTTGATATAAAGTTGGTGGTGGTTGTGCCTGATGTGTGTAGTGAACACCTAATGTTCCACCTACCTTGTTTATTTTATGATTTGGGATTGGATTTGAGAATATATTTAGTGCATTAGCTTTTATTTGACATACTTTCATTACCTATGACGGTGTGCCTAAATCAATAATATTAGCCTCAATCAGATCTTGTATCTTGTGATTTAGGCTTATGCATATAATTTTTGTATGGTCTGGAGCCCTATGGTACTCATATAATGCATTGGAATCATAGTTTTTTAGAAAAGGTCATGTTATATTAACCTCTTTAATGGGAAAGAGAGATATGACGTTATATTCCAAGATCTTTTTTAAAACCCGTGATGGTGATTTTGGAAGGTTAGTGAAGACTTAACACAGAGGATAAAATAAAATCAATCTAGGGGATGGCTTGGAAGATATGTTGATTGTGGCCTTTTGATCACTCTTATTATCAATGTCCCTTACCTTGTATGTAGGTTTATTTTAAATATTAATAGTTTATTTATATCCATTGGTATACTTAATTTTTCGCATTGATAGGATCTTATCCTCTCTTTCTTTGGCTCTGTGACATAGATCTATGAATGTAGAAAACTTATTGAATAAGATAGATTTGTTTAGTGATGGTAATATTCTTTATTTAAATATGTCCTAAACATCTATGTATACCATGGGGTTATTCGATTTAGATAATAGAGTCTTATATTGTAAGGCATAATCTATGATAGGATCGTTTGACTTTTATTTCAAATTTTCCACTTGTGGATATGATATTTTGTCATTGATCTTGATAGAATAGTGTTCTAAGAACATGTTGGCCAAATGATTAAATTCTATGATAGATTTATTTGGTAAATAATAAAACCATTTTAGGGAATAATCCTTTAAAATGTATGGAAATAACTTTTTGAGAAGCCAATCATTGGCCATGTAGTCCACACGTGTTACATGAAAAGCTCTAAGATGATGCTCTGGGTCACCCTTACCATCATATAATGCAATCCTAAGTGCCAAAAAACTAGATCACAGGGTATTTGTTGTTATGTGATGTGTGAAAGGTGTATGCAATATAATATTAGAATCCAAGGCATGTGATGGCCTAGTGGCTCCCTTATTAAGATGTAACACCTTAGATTGTAGAGTATGAATCTCATGCATAAGTAATTATGTATTTGGGGTGGGGGTACTAGCCAAAAGAGGTGTAAATGTTAACTAAAGGTTATCAAATTATAATTTTAGGTTGTGTTATATGAGTTCGCTATGTTGGTTCCACTGTAGGTGTAATAACATTATTAAATGGGGGAGTAAAAGATTGACCAATATTTTTTTGTTCTTGATTTCCAATATGGATTGTACAATTTTTACATTATTAATAGGTTGTTCTTGAATTTTATCACTGATGCCCTATAATATTTCATCTTTATTGATAATTATGTCATCATTGTTAAGTGGAGGGAGAGTGTCCTAATTTTCAATGTGTATATCATCTTATTCTTGATTGTATTGTTCATCTTCGGATGCATTATCATTGAATTACACATAATTAGGGTGTGATGGATGCATAATTGGAATTATGATAGGTATCTTATCAATTTTATAGGCTTGGATAATAGGAATTTGAATATGCTCTATAGGATTACCACTTAGTCTATCACTTCTTCTTAATGGAAGAGAGATATATTTTTTAGATGGCATATAGTAAACAAATTTGAATGGAGATACTAAAATAGAATATATGAAATCTAAAAAATTTAAAGCAACTAATGAAAATAGGAAAAGAAAAAGGATACAAACCCTAGGATCATATAAGGTTAGGGTTTTTTGAGTGAGGGTTATTTTATAGAATAATAAATTATGTTTAAATAAATGAACCCTAATGTGAGATTTATTTAATGAGATATGTTATGCCAAAACTTTATAAAAACGGAAGTATTTAACCATAATTTAATGGACAAAAATTTGTATAATGCAAACTAGGGTTTTAAGTAATATTCAAAGTATGTTCGGTTCACCAAATGTTTTAACATTTTAGGGTTTTACAAATGTAAATATTATATTCGAGATGATTTGTATAAATTAATGAAATAAATAAACACTAATTTATTATATAATTCTACTTATTTGAATTTCTAAAAATAGTAAGAAATATGTGCAAATAGAGACTTATCTAGAAAATAACTATCACAGAAGATCTAGGTGCTAAAAACTAGGTTACAGGCATGTCTGAGTGTCATCAATAGGGTCCCTAAGTCAAATTATTCACTAGATAGTAGCACCTCACTTGGATAGTAGTGCCATGTGGCTATAGTTTCCTAAAAATGATGCTAGTGTCCTCTTTATAAAATTATTCCTAATTTGTATGTGCACTTGTGCCTATGTTTCAAGGTTTTATTCTTATGTGAATGTGAAATATAAAACTCTATTTTGTGCCTATTGTAGTTGATTTATGTTGAAACCCTAATCCTTCTTAAAAGTGTATCTTAAGTTAAAATTTTGTGTTTATTCGTAGGATAAGTTGGACATCCTCAAAACCTCACTATGAAGATATTTTCCTACATACCAATAATCCAAGGAGGAATCAATCTCCATGTAATTTTTCCACCTAGTAGTTGGTGTAAGTGCTAGCAAATGCTAAAATGATAGTGGTCTATAATGCCTTGATTATGCTTGAGATTGAAAATATTTTAAATCTAAGCTTAGGGCTATTGTAGATGGTAGTATGCAAAAGTAGTGCATAATAGAGATTAATAACCCTAATTTTATTCAACTTGTTTCTTGTTTCAATATGTTTTTTTCATTTATTTTCCATCTAGTGCACAAATGTCTATTAGACTTGTATTTATAATTTTTTTAGTATTTTGTGTATAATAAAAGGTTTTTAGGCCAACATTCGGAGGGTTACACATGTGTCTCTAGTGTCCTTAATGTGGTTCTCATGTCTAGGTGGTAGGTTGTTAGGCATGAAGGACCACAATCTAGGAATGCATGTCTGAGACTATGTTTTGGTTGAATAAGGGTGTATGTGGTCCACAAGATGGATTGAAAAGTATGATAAAGGCTCTAGGATAGGTATAGGTCTAAATTAGGAATAATTTATCTCAAACAACAATCTTAGCATCCAAATACCACTTTTAGGTGATTACACTTTTCCACCAAATATTAGTTATAAAACTTCATGTTCATTCTAGTTTGTTAACTATTTAAAATTTGAAATTGTTGCACTATTAATCCAATAATGGTCATATTGGTCATTCATTACTTAATATGTTGTTAGTGGTTGAATATATCTATATCCAATAAGGAATATAATAATCTCATAGTTAAGTTATTTGATATGTGCATTAGGTAAAGATTTTATTTTAACATGTCTCTTTCAACATCATAATAATGTCATAGTTAGGTTATTTAATATGTGCATTGGATCAAGATTATATTCTAACACATCTCTTTCAACATCATATATCTTCAAACTCATGGAGTGACATAAGCATATCAAATAATTTTTTGAGTGGATTCTAAATATTTTTTAAAGTGATATATTTCAAGAGGATGGGATTTAAAAAAATATATAGAAGTATATGAGGGTTACATAGATGGATGAGGTTTCATTTCAAGGAAATGTGCACCTGAACATGAAATCTTTCTTCACATATAGTTAAAGGTATTTTTAACACATTTCAGGTGGAATTAGATGGTGTAAATAATCATTAGTAAAAATCGCATGGTTATGTGGCATTTACATTATAATCAATTTGAAAACTTAACAGTAATAATATAGGATAGGAAGGTAGGTATGAAAGTAAATAAAAGGATAAATATAGAAGATAAAAAATTGGTAACTACTAAAAAAAATTCATGGTCGTTACAATGTTCATGGGAAGGTAAAAGGGAATCCAAATGCGAAATAAGCCATAGGAGAGTCTTAAACAAACTAATGATGAATATCACTATTTAAGTACTTTTTGAGCTATTTAGAACTTCAAAAGTTGGACTTATGCAAGTTCATTCTTGTTAGTAGATATCCACATGTAAGATGGTAACATGATTTGCTAAAATTCCTTTGATAAAAAAATTTAGTTCATAATTTTATAATATGTGAGGTATTTTTCTTGTAAATAAGTAGCACTGTAAAAAGTGTTATAGAGGAATTCACTACTAAAATAAAGCATGCACACACCATAATTATAAAATATATTGCTCCAAAAATGCTAACACATGAAATAAATAAGATGCTAAGGATAAGAGTGATACCTCCATCTACATTTATTTTGAATAAGTAATTTAAGACATTTATAATATCTTAATTCATTATAATAGTGGGGTGGATTGGATGATTTAGTTTTTTTTAAATTGTTAGTCTCATTTGAAAATGTACTTGGGTATTAACTTAAGATCTTATTGTTTAATCCTTTTATGGTTTTGGATAGTTAGGGTTAAGGGAGGTAGAATAGCCTAATAAAATGGATGAATAAAACTATTCTAAAGTAGGACAATTAAATTAATTTAAATAACAAAATATATCGAATCTAGAAAATTATAAAATATAAAAACTATGATCCCAATTAATATAATAATATCTATAACATAAAGAAGATATAATAATTAGTTAGTATTAAGATGTGTAAGCATATCTAAGTTTTATAGGTGTATAAATAAGTAGATAGATGCTTAGGATCCCATCATTATATTTTAGAATTATTATTTCTAGATGTCTGGAAACTATTGTTGACCTATGGACATTAACATTAACATTTTTATCCATGGCTCAACACTTCTATCCCATATTGAATTTTCAATGTAGTAAAATTTTACCATTAGGCTTGTTATTATTTTTTATCACCTTTTTGTTTATATATGGACTGCTTTCACATACTCTATATGATTGTATATTTCTCAAACCCTAGTTTATTCATCTCAGTTCATGTCCCTTTGTAAAAAATGGGTCAATAGGTTCATGAAGTTGAGTTGACCTCAAGGATCCCTTTTATAAATGAGTGCTACCTACATAGCCACTACTTCAAAGACAACCTCAAACATATGTAATTCTCCCCTAAATGTGGGATTCTATGTGCACAAGGGTGCAATATGTTATATATAAAGGCATGGAATAGTCGATATTGTAACTTGAAAAATATTTCTCAAGGGTTTTTATCTAAATAATTTGACCTTGTAATATGATTAGTTATATCACTCATATATAAATAGGGAAGAATAGGGAAGTAAAATACAATTGTGAAATTCATTTAATGAGATTGAATAGGTGTTTGCTCGATATTTTATAGATGGGTAATGAGTATGGTTTGATTCTTATTTATACAACACCTTAAAATATATGACATAATGATTAAATAAGATAAATAGTCCAACTCATAAATTTTTAAGGATTTGAAATTTGAATGAATTTTAAGGTACAAACACTAGTTAAGGAAACTGGACATTAGCATCAACACTAGTGTCCCTATATGGATGGTAGTGGTCAAAACTATAGAAATTTTCTAGAGGTATATAATTATTAGTGAATCATATAAATCATATTTTAAGATTTCTATAGCATAAATATGATTTGGGTCATCATAATGATAGAGATGGTCTATAAGATATGTATTTAAGCACAATGAAATGGTGAATGTGAGACTTTCGGTAGCAATAAAGTATTGAAGCAAAGGGTAGGACCCTAATTAGTATTTTACTATCTACACTTGCTAAAGTTGTATTTTATGATTTGTCTTTTATAAATACTTCATATCAAAATTCTTTATGTTTGATATAACTCATATTCTCTAAATGTATCTCAATTTTATTTTATCTATAATTTTTTTTCTTTTTTTTTTATATTATATTTTTATATTAATAAATTTACTGTAATATTAATAAACTAATTTAAATATCTAATAATTTTTAAAAAAATATAAATTATTTAATATATATTATTAGTAATTTATAATATTATTTTTATATATTTTCCATAATTTATATATTGGGTCAGAATCACCTTCTTAAATTTTATAATCAAGTAATCTCAACAATATATGCACATTAGCCACTTTTATATTAAGGAAGTTGATGTTTATATCTATTTATGTAAGATGAAATTTAAATATGAATATAAATAAATAAAAAATAAATAAACACAAATTAATTCAAATTATTGTCTAAGTAGCGTCATCTTATTTTCTATAATTATTTAGGTCAGACGTTAATTTATCTGCATTTAAGAAGGCCATCAAACATATGCATTAGTTTTTCCTTTAGATAGTTATCAGATGGTATAAAAAATACATTAATTTAAAAATCCAGCTCTAACATCAAGGTATACATAAACCAACATTGAAATCTAATGGCATTCCACAATGTGTAAAACCAATGACGCAATACAATCAAACTAATAATAGAATAGTTTTCATATCAATATATTATAAAATTTAAATAATTTATTGTCTACTTTTAGGTAGATTAGAGATATGAGACAGTTAAACGATATTTTCTTATATTTAGGTATGCGTTTGACTATTGATATACAATTTCAAATCTTAGTTGCAACTCCCGTATTGATTTTGAGTGTTAAAACTCGCCCATTCATAACCAGTTTTATCATATCATATTTTGAATCATATAATTTAGCAATAATTTTATTTTACCATCTTTTTATTGGTACAACTCTTTTCCAAAGGAAAATAAAACATGATCTTGTTATTTTATAAGGATTTATGTGTGGAAAATTACTTTGCAAATAATTTTATTTTATCAATTTTTTTATTGGTACAATTTTTATCAAAGAAAAATAAAATATGATCTTGTTATTATATAAGGATTTATGTGTATGATGTGAAAATTTATTTTGTAGAGGTCATAAATTTTGATCTAGCATCCAAATTTAGTTTTCATTTTTTTTTAAATTAATATATTTGTAGACATTATAATTTCCTACCCTTAGGAATGATTATTTAGGAGTCATAGGTCCTATCAAATTTAAATCCCTAAATAAACTTTATCCTAAAGTTTAAATAATTTACCATTTACCTGCCTAGTAAAAATCCTTTTACTCTTACCCCTTTATGATTCACAACCTCCTAAAACCAATTATAACCAAGAATATACCCATATAACCACTTCATATCATGTGGAATCATTACAAACGAATTCCACCCATTCCAAACCTATTCTCATCCATGGTTGTAACAAAGGCTCCATTTTGTGAGAATCGGTGGCGATTCTCATGAGATCAGTATCAATTATTTCGATCGGCATCGATCCATAAATATGTAGCCTATGTCTGCATTCAGGATGGGATGAAAACATTGAGAGCCTAGAATTACTATTCATTTTGCTTGCAAATTTAACGACATTTGTACTGGTACTCTGCTAAATTTTAGCTCATTCATCACATCCTTTACACAACTAGAACTGTTGCTTGCACTCATAGAAGGAAACCATTCTATTCATAGTTGATAAAAAGGTAATTATTGCATTTCAATTTCATCATTATCTTTTAATTATCAATCGTTTAGATATCCATTAAATCTATTAAGCATTATTACTAGTCTCTGTTATCTATCAATCCAATTCTTTTAGCAAATATTCCTCATTTTTTGTTCTCTATTTATTGAATTTAGACATAGAGAATCGGCACTGATTCTACCGATCGACACCAATCCTATCAGGATCAACATTGATCTATTGTGTTTAATACATAAGATTTGAAACTATATCTTAAGCTTATGTTCTCAAATCCTTTGTTGATTATTTTTTAAATGTGGATTTATCCCTGTAGATGACCTTAATTGGTATAGCCCATGACGTAACCAACATATTTCATCTTCCTATAGTCCCTCAACCTTTATTTCAAGATCAGAACGAAATTAGTTTTGAGTTAGCCATCTATGCTATCATCCAGGCACCCACATGTTGATCTTGGGAAGAATCATTAGCTATAATTCAGGGTGATGTAGATTTTACTTTTGCTTATTGGGAAGAATACTTTATTTACATCGTTGAATTAATCAAGGAGGAAAATCATGATTAATATCAATATCACATCAATTATCTAGTTTTTAATTTCTTATGTTTTTATTTCACTTAATTGCTTAATAGTGGACTGGCATCCATTCAATGGAGTGTACCACTTCCTAGAATTGATCTTTGATTAGGAAGTCCACCCTTCTCTCTACTAGTCTATTTTTGTCAAGTTTCTATATGTGTGCAGGTTAGTCTTCCCAACCAGAAAGGAGTTATCACTATCATTCGATTCAAAGTGATACACAAGCATCTTCCAATCCACAGGTAACATCATAAACCCTATTATTTCAAGTTTTTAATAAATCACATTTCAAATCTAAGAAAACACAAAAATTATTTAAACATTTTGGCATGCCTAGTGGGAGGGTCTCACTCTTTTTGTTAAAATTCATTTTTGAATTATTTTAACTCTCTCCCTTTCTTATGTGTGTTGAATTCATCTAAAAGAAAATAAAAAATTTACATTTTTCCTTTTTTTTAAAGGATAAACAATCTACATTGAATTTGACTATTTAGTTTAATCACATGAATAATTTAAGTGGTAAATTCATCATAGTTGTCACTTTTATCACACACAAACCAAATCACAATCACAATAAACTCATCAAAACCCTTGACATAAGGCAATTGACAGGGATTTCATCACCTCATCACAACATTTTTCCGAGTGATCATTCTTGGATTTCACCACCAAGGGGAGGACCAACTCAGTTCTCTAGCTGAGTATAAACTCTGGTCTATTGATATATTCTAGCTAAGCACCCAACACCCTTATGTTGTGGTGTGTGAAGTGAGGGGGTGGGCCCCAACACCAATCCAAGTATCAATACCAATATAGATCCCTTTGAGCACCAAAACTAAACCTAAGACTATCCTTAGATCACCATTTATTAGGTCCATCGATATCCTTCTTTTTTCTTTTTTCATCACATTAAAGTTAAGAATGTAAATTTTTTTAAGATTGACTTTAGTGTGTGAATATTTTCATCCTCCTGTCAAAAATGAGATAATCAAACATAATCTTTTGAGTGTTTTTTATTTCTTGTTATCATCACTACATGGTTTTGACATGACAAAAGTTGTAAAATAAAACCAAACCCTCACTGTATCTTCATTTATGGAGAATTTACCTACCGCCTACTTCACCTGAATCCATAGGGGAAGGCATCCCTTAGTACTACACCCAAGATGATCTTGAGTTCACCATAATACTAGATAGCCATCCCATATCCGTTAATCATTATCTCACTTCTAGATCCATTTGTATCCCAGTATCTCCCCATATGTAGTTTTCTAGCATTCATATGGTATGCCCTTTGAAGAGGGTGAAGGATTTACTACTGCTATGGTAACCTCCCATAATAATCCCCCTCCTACTAGTTTTGATACCACTATGATGCAACCCTTAGGTAACCAACCTTTGGTGACATCTAGTAGGCCATTGCTAACCATTATTCCAACTTATAAATTTACTGCTACTTAACCTACAACTACCCAATTAGTTACTACTATCCTCTACAACCTAGTAATATTAGTTCGAGCCATGCTTCTACTAATTCAAACTACTATGACCTTAATCACACAAGCACAACCATTATAATAAAATCTTATGAATCAGCCACCTTAGCAGTAAGTACCTTTGACCACCAAATATATCGTGCCTACATAGGATATTGGGTCTACATATATCCTTATACAAACTCCATAGTACATGGTAGCTTCTCAACCCATCATAACCACATCGGTAGGATACCCCCTATCTCAAGGTTTTACTAAATTGTTATCCACATACCAACTCCCATAACATAATGTCCTAGAAGGCATTCATCAACATAACATCCAACTTAATCTCATGAGCATATTTATGAATAGGGTGGCTAACTTAGAAGCTTCTACCTCTAAGCTGAAGAACATGTTCACCTACAAATAGATTTGTAATGATCCCATCAACCCAACAGTTCCTATCAAACCATATCCACCATAATGGGAACTCCCTATGTTTACTAAATTTTAGAATAAATAAGACCCACAATAACATCTCCAAGCATTTTGACACACTTTTTACCTCATAGCACATAATGATGTGCTCTTTCTTAGAACATTCCCTATGTTGCTAGTTGGGTTGGCCCTAGATTGGTACAGCTCAATCCCCTAACATTACCTCTTTTCATTCGGATAGTTATCTCAAATTTTCTTAAAACACTTTTCCATCAATATAGCAAGAAAAGTTACCATTACAGACCTTTGTGCTATTTGGTAATTTGATGACAAGTATATTGTTGACTTTGTAGCTAGATGGAGAAGTTCAATCAACCACCTCACATTCTCTTTACCACAACTTGAGTTAATCAAATTATTTACGAGAGCATATTCTAAACACATTTCATCAACACTATAGGTCTCATCCTTTAAAAAAATTGATGAGGCCTTTTTCATGGCGCACAAGGTTGACATTAGAGCCTTAAAATAAGGGAAGGTCAAATTCTAAAACAATAACTTCAAATCAAAACCCTCTAATGGTACTACTAGTAATAACAAAAATAAAACCAAAGGGGTTGCCAGCATCGTTGTTGTGAATTCAGCACAAACTCAAGACAAAAACTCATCCAAGCCCTCCACTTCATAGGCACATTCTCAAAAGTTATTAACATGCTTTACACCGAGACAATATACCCCTATAGGAGAATATTATGCATCTATTTTAGAAAAAATCCTAAAGGCTTTTATTTTCAAACTCCCTCCCATCAAAACTCTCAATGTGTTGCATCCTAAACCTAATTCGTTTATGGAAAATGAATTCTATAATTTTCACCACATGATAGGCCACAATGTTAGTAGATGTTGATATTTCAAAGGATTAGTACAAAATCTTATAGATCAAGGAGAGTTTCAATCAGACAATTTTAATGCCCCCATAAACCAATCCATAGACATATTCATACAACCTTTCCCAAATCATGCATCTACATCAAATTATGCATAGGTCAATCAATATCCACATCGAAACATGAGACTAACGTAATTAACACCATTTATGGTTAACTTCTACCTAAATAAATTTTTCCCCTATTCTTGATCTCCTCATAAGAGACATCTTTGAACCATCCAACCCCAATGAAGACACCCCCAAAAATTACTCTAATATGATGGATCTCATTGTTTGGGACCCATTAGAAGAATCCATATCTAAATACACTTAAGAACCAAGAGAGGATAAATTTATTGAAGAAAAGTTTTGTGTTGACATTTCATAGGATTCCATTCCTCACACCATTTCAATACCTGCACCTAGTATACATGTTCCTATTAGCTTTTTACTCCCCAAGGAAACCATTATACCTCAAACTATCTCTAGACCAGATCCCCCCATTACTATGGAGACACTAAATCATAGAGACAATAAGGGAAATGTTGTAGATACCAAAAATAAGAATCTAGGAACCCCAAGGGGAAAATATTTGTAACATCCTCATGTTAGTATTACATTACCTAAAGAAGACATTCTTTTAACCCCTAAAAAGATATGAAAAAGAAAATCACCATTGTCTCCTATTAGGACTAGAGATTTTATACTAGGTCCCTATTCTTTAGCCAAATTTAAAGTAACTATCATAGAATCTACCATTCAAACACAAGTTCCATCACAATAAAATATCCCCACTATAGTCATGCTAATCCATAATCCATTAAATCCTTACTGTCCACCCATTTTAGGAGTAAAAATTTACCATCAACATAAAATACCTACTATAAGGACTATTCAAACTACTATCTCAAGAGGCCAAGTATTGAGGCTATGTACCACTCATCCACCAATACCTTGAAAAATGAAAAAGTTAAATCAAGACCCATTAAAGGGATCTTATTCTAATATCCTTGATCATCTTATCAAGACCTCCTCAATCATGCTACCACAAATAAAACCTATCAACCCTCACATTCAAAAGTCATCATGGTATAGAGAAAATAGGTAATGTGCATACCATCGAATAATTGAGTGTGACATAGAAAGATATAACCCGTTAAAATTTAGAGTACAAAATCTATTAGATGAAGATGATCTCTTAACAAAACAACCAAATCATCCCCATCCCTCTATAGTTTCATCCACCATATAAAATAACATGTTACAGAAAACTCTAAAGGAGGATATGACTACTTATTATGTTCAACATTAATCTCTCCCCTTATGTGAAAATGACTCTAAGAATGAAAAACATCCTTTGTTTTAGATAGATGCAATTCATATAGGCACATGATCCCAAGCATAGGGTCACAAGACCCATAATCATGAGATATCTAAAATAACCATCATAAAATCAACTCCCACAACAAATAATCCAACAACACCCTCCTCTGAACCTAAAGTCTCCATTTTAGGAAAGGCACAAAATAATAATGATTCAAAGCTTATCCAAATATATGTCCTCAAGTAACTGCACCAACTACCAGTCAAAATGTATTTGTACAAACTCATCCAAAACTCCACGCAACATCATGAATCCATGATAGAAGCCTTAGAAACCACATAAATATAAATAGATGAGCCCTAACCATTGTTGGCCTTTATTGCATCACTCCTAAATCCCTTGTCTATTATGTTTCACAATTCAAAGATACCACCTTTATAGCTAGATGATTAGGATCATGCCTTGTTTATCACCACCCAAATAGATCAAACTTAGATTAAAAGAGTCATGATAGATAACATAACTAGTTTAAACATTATATCTTCTCATGCATTCAAATAACTTCAGCTACATGACATAGTTGTATCCCAATTGCCAGCTAGCCTAAGAGCCTTTAATGACACCATTTCCCCTACATTAATAATGGTATTCCTTCATATTGAATTAGGCACAAAACTCCTTCCTAAATTATTCTGTCATTGAAGGAGAATTTAGTATAACATTCTCCTATGACATCCTTGGATATGCACCATGCACTACATCCCCTAAACATTACATTGATGCATTAAGTTTGAACATGAGGGAAAATTTGATAAAATCTTAATTGACCCCCATCCCTTCAAAACTTATAAACTTACCTTCCGACCCAATGAGGTCCTAATTCCACTACATAGTGTTGTCCCATCCCCATCTAATGAAGCATTCACTAACATAACCATCCCTGCATCGAGACCAGGTAAAGAAACAATCAAATCTACCTTCCAACAACTTTCAATTAGAGAGTACCAATTATTAATGATTAATACCCTCCTTATACCATAAGAATATGGATTCCCCAAAAAATATCCCACTTATTGTCCAAATATAGGGGACATTATTCGCTTCATTCCACCATTCCTTCACAACCATTTGATCTATGGGGGGGATTTAACAACCTTTCATGGCCCCTTTTGAACAAACTCAAGTTAAATCATTCACATCTAACTTCTCATTTATTGATTAACACCATTTTTTAAAAACATACCTACAATGATGCACCTAGAAAGGTTTTGGTATGGAACATTATGAGTAGGGCCAATACGTGGTTATATTAAAGGAATTTATAAAACCCCATGAGAAACACAATGTTGGATTTAGTAAAATCCCCAAATTCACTCTAATGTTTACCCTTCCCCCCATCCTTGAAGAGAATACACCATCCTCACCATCCAACACCTCTTCCTTGACTGATAACATTGTATCCATCTTTCCTATATTTTTTTAAGTCATACCATTTTCATAGAGCCTCTCATCTATCAGTGTGATAGTAAGGTCCACACCATCCCTCTATCCTACCCTAACATGATAGGTCAAGATTATCCTACCAACATTTTTCTTCAATGCTAAGATGATGAGTCCATCTTAACTCATCTAAGAATTGAGAACTCACATATACATAAATTGATCACATTAGGAACTTTTAATCTTTTGAATGAGGCCACTGTTGACATTACCATAATATCCCTAGAAACTCCTTGCATTATTAAAGTCAATAAATCCTTAGATCCTCAAGAATCATCACTATGTTTATAGATAATCATAGTGAGGCATTCGCTTGGTACTATAGTAATATGATTGGTATTGATCTTCCCATAATTATCCACAATATCATTATATTTCGTAATGCTAAGCCTATTAAAAAGAAGTTTCATAAAATGCACCCTCACATTGAGCTCTTAGGAAAAAAAGTGCTTCAATGCCTCCTATCCATTAATTTAATCTAACCCAATTACTACCCTCAATTGGTATCAAACATTATCCCTATAATGAAGCCTATAGGGGGTCTTCCTCTTTTTATTGACTTTAGAGACCTAAATCTCACTTACCCAAAAGATGACTTTCCTCTCCCTAGTATTGATCAATTAGTATATTTAACCATTGGCCATGAAATGGTGTCATTAATGGATGGTTTTATTGAATCCAATCAAATCCTTATTGTACTAGAATACCAACATAAGACCTAATTTATTAGTCCATTGGGGACTTTATACTATTGTGTTATGCTATTTGGCCTAAAAAATGCAAGAGACACCCATCAGGGAGCCATGACCTATATTTTTTATGATATAATCCATAATATTATGGAAGATTATGTAGATGATAAAATAATTAAATCAAAGTTATGAAAAGATCACCTTTCCATTCTAAAGGTTATTTTTGATCACCTAATCTAATTTTGCATCTTTTTAAACTCCAAAAAATGCATTTTTTGAGTATTGACAGGTAAAATCCTAGGATTTATTATCTCCATACATGGAATATATGTCAACCTCACTAAAATCAAGGCCATCCTAGAAATGCCACCTCTATAAATCTTAAGCATCTTCATAATTTTCAAGGAAAATTGCAATCTATTCATCATTTTATATCCCATTTATCTGACCATTATCATCCCTTCCATCACCTTTTAAGAAAAGATACCCATTTTAATTGGGATTATAGCTATAAAGAGGATTTTGAATCTCTTAAGAGCTATCTTCTCTCACCATCAGTTCTCACCCCTCTAAAAGATGGACAACATTTCTTCTTATACATCTCTGCTATTAACCATGCCCTTGGATCTATGCTTGCCCATCATGGTGAACAACACAAAGAATAGGCTATATAATATGTCATTTATATTATTTTTGAATATGAAACACATTATTCTCATACTAAAAAGTTATGCCTAGCTCTTATTTTTGTTTCCACTAAATTGTGACATTACCTTCTCAATCATAATACCTATGTTGCTATGAGTATTGATCCCTTAAAACTCATGTACTCTAAGCCTTATCAACATCAACAAATGGATAAGTGTCTTATGTTCTTATTAGAATTTGACCTAGAGTTTATCCATCAAAAGTTAATAAAAGGTCAAATTAATACTAATCAACTTGTTGAGGCACCCCTCCTTGATAGTCAACCTATTAGTTATGAATTTTTAGATGAATCTATATCCTCCACCTCTCAAATTGATCCACAATATCAAATGGCTCTCTTTTTTTATGGATCCAAATGTGAATGTGGTGGGGGAGCTATAATTATCCTCATTCCTCTTGGGGGGACACATATCCCTCTATCTTTTAAGATTGATTTAGATTGTACTAACAATATGGTAAAGTATGAGGATTTAATCATAGGTTTCCAAACCACCCTAGCATTAAGTATTAAAGTGCTCAATATTTAAGGTGATTCTTGGCTCATGATTAACCAAATAAAAGTCACTATTAGTGAAGGAATGATACTCTTCATAATTATAAAATCTTAGTTGATTAGTTTCTATCTACCTTTGACCATTATGCTATCTAGACTACCCCTCAATTGACTAATAAATTTGTAGATACCATGGCCTCCCTAGCCTCTTTTAACCCATCCTCATCTCAAGATTCAGAGTTTTTTGTCCTTATTCATAGGATCATTCAACCCTATTTTAAGAGAAATGATCTCTCCTCCATCCATAGTGTAGGAGAGAATCCATCAGATCTTTGGTATTCTCAAATATTTGATTATCTATCTAGGGGAATTACTCTTCTAGACCTATCTATGAATTCTAAGCGAGCCTTTCAACATCATATTAGTATCTCCTATTTTATCAAACTAGGGTGTATCCTTTACAAGCATGGTTTTGATGGCATTATTCTTCACTGTCTCCAAAATCTTGAAGTTATACTTTCTATTAAAGAAGCTCGTGATGGATCATGTGGAAGACACTTTAATGGTCACACTATCACTAAAAGAATCATACAATTGGGTTTCTATTGGCCCAATTTAAATCAATATTTTTTGTATGTTAAGAAGTGCATCAAATGTTAGCAACATGCCAATTAATCCCATATCCCTATCCAAGCATTGCAAGTCACTTAGGACTTTTGGCCTTTATCTTAGTGGGGGCTTAAATTTATTAAATAAATTAATCCTAAATCATCTCAACATCATGGGTTTACTATTACCACCACTAAGTATTTTACTAAGTGTGTTGAATCTATCCCCCTTATCTCAACCAAAGCAGATAAAATCATTGAATTCATTCATCAACATATCATTTGTCACTTTGGCATCCCTCATAAGATCATCACAAATAATGGAAAATATTTTAATAATAAAAAAGGTTTAAGATCTCTGTGATTCTTTTAGTGTTAAGCTTATTTCTTCCTTGCCTTACTATCCCCAAACTAATGCCCAAGCTAAGGCATCCAACAAGACCGTAGTCAAAATCCTAACAAAACTAGTCAGTGATGTAGGCAAAAATTAGCACTTGCATGTTACTTGTGCCTTATGGGCTGATCAAAATAGTATTTGAACCACTATAGGCACTACACATTTTTATCTAGTCTATGGTACTGAATTTGTATTTCCTCTCAAATTTTAGATTCCATCCTATCGTATCTTCCTAAATGATATCATTTTTTAAGATGATTTTTGTTAGGAAAGACTAGCCTAGCTTGAACTCTTAGACAAGTTTCACTTAGCCACCCTCGACCATCTACATGTATATCAGAAATGAATTGATGTGCTTATAATAAATATTTAAAGCAATATGAATTTAACATTGTTGATCTTTTCTTAAAATAAAATCAACATGTAACTAATATGGAGAAAAAAATGCAAATTTTTCTCCAAATTGGCTCTGACCATATATTATTACCCACAAATATAGATTTGGGACATATCATTTGGATTCTCTTAGTGGAAAATCAGAATGAGAACCTCTTAATGCCTAACACTTGCATCTATTCTATTGTTAAATAAATTTTAATCACTTTAGTTAGCCCAGTTTAGTTTTTAGGTTGTATATCCTTCTTATTATTATACCTAGTAATGATATCTAGAGACATGTGGTCATCTAGTAGATTTTCCTATTATTAACCTTATATATGAATAACCCAACTCTATTCATAGCATTCTATAATTGGATACACTATTTCCATTTTGGGAAGAAGCTCCAAATCATTACTCCTTGAAATCCCCCCTGATCACTAAGTCCCTTTTAAGAATATGTGTGTTTTATCTTGTCTATCAAAAGATTTGAGAGATTATCCTAGGGTACCTAAGGCCAATCCATCAAGTCAAAATAATATTGGGATCAAAAATAAAAATCATAACACCAATAAAAGCATAAGTAAAATGAATAGATTTTTCCCTTGAGGGACAACTATATTAAATCCACAACATTTACAACACTATATCAAAATCATAAACTGCTCCCTTAAAGGACAACTATTTCAAAAAAATATCTTAATATATAGACCACTCCCTAAAAGGATGTCTATCATGCATAAATAATCCCTAGAAAGTTTCTTGCATCAATCAACTTTCTTAATTTGGTAGACTTCTTGCATTGATCAGTCTACATAGATTTGCACATTAGGATTCTAGGTTAACCCTTAATTTGGAGTATATAAGATGGAAGAACCTGATATTTAACACTTGTTCCTAATCACATCCTTAATAAAAATTGATCAGATCCTAAATTTGGTGGACCCAAAGTTGTTAGGACTTTTATTATCACTCAGTTAAGGATGCATGTGCATCACATTTAAATGCTTTTCCATGGGTCATGGGACAAACCAATCAACAAGCACTGATCCTTTTTGTGTAAATTTAATTAACAAAATAACATCCAAACCTAATAAATAATTATCATTAATCCATTTATCCTTAAATCCAAATCTATAAAAAATCATAATCCATAATCATTAATCATGATCCATAATGCATAATGCATAATCCAAATCATAAAATTTCAAATCCATAAATCAACACATTTATCTAAAATTCATAATCAAATAAACCACAATCCATAAATTCTTAATCACATAAATCCATTAAATCATAATCTAATTAAACCATAAGCATAATCATATCCATATTAATCATCAATATTTCTAATCCATTGCATCCATAATCTATGAATCACCTATACTACAAATCAAAATCCATATATCATCACATAAAAACTCATAATCATCTAATCTAATACATAGTAATTAAAAACATCACATGTAAAATCCCATAATTTAATTACATCCATATCCATAAACATGATCACATAATCTATAATCCATAAACTAATTATGACATACTTCATCAAAAACTAAATTCATAATCCATTAATCTATAATCCATAGCATCACATAATCTATTAAATGTAATAATCCATAATCTAATCCACAAAAAACATAATCCATAACATCCATAAACATAATCCATCCATAAACATAATAATCTATCTATCCATAAAATCAAATAATCCATAATCCTCAAATACACACACACACACACACACACACACACACACACACACACACACACACACACACACACACACAAATATATACACACACACAGATATATATATATATATATATATATATATATATATATATATATATATATATATATATATATATATATATACATACACACACATTTATATACATATGTGTGTGCATATACGTATATGTGTGTATGTATGTGTGTGTATATGTATGTACCTATGTATCTATGTATGTATGTATAGATACACACACACACACACACAAACACATAAATTTAGAAAGTGAAGTCTACTCTACTCAAGTGAATTATTATATGAGCTCCACTCCCATTTCCACCCATGTCTCCATCCCTATCCCTCCTTCAAGTGATGCTCCCCATTCTAATAAAATCTATAAAAGTACACCTAGAATTTTTGCCCTGTGTGGCTCTATAAGTCACATAGTAGGGAGTCTCTAGTAGCTAATATAAGGCAACCTGATCATATATCTCAGCTCCACCATAATCTCCCTATAGTGATTTATGATCACTATCCCCAGTTATCTCATATTCAACTTGCCATCTCCCCAATCACCTGTATCGATTCCTCCCTTTCCTACACCTACCTCCTCAATGTCTCTAACTCTACCCTGTATCTGTCATGCTCCTTCACCACCAGGTAATTATTTAGCTATAAAAAATCAAATCCCACCTATAATGTATCCATATAAACCCATGTAGTATCCTACTTCACTCACACTATAGTCAAAGCTCCCTGTGTCACCATCAACTACCTATCTAAGTAGGCACACGACTCCCATATTATGTCTCTTTCTACAATAAGATCAACCACATGTATCTCCTCCTCCACAACCTCCTCCTCATCTCTTTTGACCTCTCCCCTAATTTACTCAACCCCCATCTCATCTCTTGTCCTCTCTTCTATCCCCTCAAAACTAAATCCCTTCTCCTCTACCACACCCTCCATCTCCTCATCCTCCCTCTAGTGTTACTGAACTACCCTCTCCTACCACTCCCCCCACTACTCTACCCACTAAGATGTATATGTAGGTGTGCATCTTGCATCCTCCATGTCATTCCCTACTAGCACCTAATCCTCCTCCACTAGGATATCTCCTATCATTGGTCCTGATAGCTTCCACTCCATCTCATCCCAATTGTATACATGAGGGGCCCATGGGATGTCTTGAATTGTACTTAAGTATTGCCTCACTCAACCAAAATGAAGATACTTCCACTAATCCCTCCTCCTCTCTATCACCCATCTCTCCTTCAAAATCCATGTTATCTTTGGTTCCATTCCTAGCCGCTCTATAAATCATAGATAGGGCCTCTACATGATATCTATAACCCATAATTGCTCCAACACTCCCCTATAATAGTCTAAATCTTTAACAATGTCATCTATAAATCTATGTGCTAAATCAACCTTCCACCATAAGAAGACTATGTTGTAGCCGGTCTCATACCACTATATCCATGGAGTACCTATGGGCCACACTATCTGAATGTGCTCATAATCCCAATACTATAGTATCACTATCACATCCAAATCATACCATCTCTAAGTCCTCCAACCATAAATCTCCTTGTAAATCCATTCCAATAGAGTGGGAACCTAAACAAAAATGATATGGTGCTCATGCATATCTATAACTACTCCTATTATACCCCATGGAAACCTCCCTCCCCCTAAGTTTGGAAGTTCATATCATGAAATTTCTAGCATCATCATTGTCAGTACACCTCTCCCTATTGTGTTTACATGATAAAATGGCCTAAAATTGAAAGCCCCAATAACAAATCTAATCATAACCACATCACCACCATAAAGACATCTCAGGGTTGCATTTCAACTTTATTCATCCATAGGAACTATCAGTGTTCCCTACACCAAAATTCATAGAATCCTATAAATGTCCTCCTTGGTGATGGTCATCTCATCGGTAGGCATCTAGAAAGTCTTAGTTGTGATTTCCCATCACTCTATCAATTCCATCAACAGTCTAGTGTCTCGATGGATACATCAATAATGTTGCAACCCCTCTCAATCTTGTGGCCTCCAAGTGGGCCTAGTCATCATTGCTAAGTTGTACTTGTAGATCCTATAGTAATGGTGGCACTTAATCCCATATTTGTAATATCCCCTATGCCTATAATCTATATCTTTATAAGCCTATAAATCTCCTAAAATACTTAACTTAGCCTATTAACCTAGCTATACCTTAATCCCTTTCCACTAGGTGAGAATTGATGTTGATTCGTTATGGATCAACATCATTCTCCTAGATTAGCGCTATTTTAATGAAATAACATCAGTTCCCTATGAATCATCATTTATTCATTAGGGAATCAATGTTGATTCCATATTGTTATTCCTATATAACTAGCCTCATTTTATCCCTTAAAATTAAAAAAATTAAAAAATTAATTAAATACATAACCTACCTCATCTTGGGAGTGTTATCATCATCAAGAACCGTTACTAATAGCCACTATTTCATGCTATGAAACTTTTGTCATTTGAGCTCTGAGGTGTATTTTGAGATCTCTTATTTTGAAAATGAGCCCTTTTCTATGATGGACTTGTTTTTATACTCACATTTAGATCGGCATCAATCAATTTTAGATCAACATCATTTGTCTTGATCATCACTGATTCATTTTAGATTAGTGTTGATTGGACCCTTTTTACACTACTTGTACTTCTTATGTACATCCAATATTACTCCTTAGCTATTAATAGTTCCTTGGCATATTTACCTTATTATTTGACCCATACCATTTTAGGGTTTTGGATTTCAACCTCTTGATGGTCCCATAACCTGCATAAGGCATGTGCACTTTTGGGTATCTCCCCTTAATAAGGTGCTAGAAGTCTATTATCCCTTGAGAAAATTTATCTATAGGTAGTGTTCACATCATTTAGCACACCAGATGCTTCAATCATCCAACCTTATCATTGTTATCTTATTTAACCGTTGTTAAATCCCACTTTTTTATGATTATGGCACCTAGTTACATGATTTACCTTGAGTCATCTCTACTTGTACTACCTTTCACACTTCTAGTGAAAAACATACACTTCATATTATGCATCAACATTTATTATACCTTATATGTTATTTATCCATCACATCCATTTTTCAAACCCATCATCTGATCCTTATCCTCTGCCAACTCCTAGTTTAAGAGGGGATACCTCCTCACATAAACCTAGGGTAGTGGACCCTTCATAGTTTTTGTCTTACAACATGCATCCTATACCACTCCATAAAAAGGGAAAAATGTAGACACTATAATTTTATACACCTAGGAATGATTATTTGGGTGTTGTAGGTCCTATTATATATAAATACCTAAATAAACCCTATCCTAAAGATTAAATGATTTACTATTTACTTGCCTAGTAAAAATCCTTTTACTCTTATCCCTTTACCATTGCCAACCTCCTAAAATTAATTATAACCTATAATCTACCCATATAATCACTTCATCCCATGTGGAATCGTTACAAATAAATAACACCCATTATCAATCTATACTCATGCATAGTTACAACAAAGGCTCTATTTTGGGAGAATTAGTGATGATTCTCTTGAGATCAATACCGATTCTCTATATCAACATTGATCTATAAATATATAGCCTGCATTTGCATTTAAGATGAGATGAAAACATTGAGAGACTAGAATTATTGTTCATTTTCCTTGTGACTTTGATGGCATTTGTATTGGCACTCTGCTAGATTTTTAGATCATTCAGTCACATCCTTTGCACAACTAGAACTGTTGGCCACACTCATGAAAAGAAAACATTATATTCATAGTCGATTAAAAGGTATGTATTGCATTTCAATTTCATCATTATCTTTTAATTATCAATAGTTTAGATATCCATTAAATCTATTAAGATTTATAACTAGTCTTTGTTATTCATTAATCCAATTCTTTTAGTAAATCTTCCCCATTTTATATTCTCTATTTATTAAATTTAGACACAAATAAATAATGTTTATTCATTTAGAATCAACACCAATTCTATTGATTGACACTAATCTTGTCAAGATTGACATTGATATGTTATGTTTAATACATATGATTAGAAGCTATATCTTAAGCTTTTATTCTCAGATCCTCTAGTAAATAATTTTTAAGCATGTATTTATCCATATAGATGACCTTACCCATTGTATCCCATGATGTGATCAACATCCTTCATCTTCCTATAGTCCCTCAACCTTTATTTAAAGATCTAAATGACATTACTTTTGAGTTAGCCCTCTATGCTATCATCTAGGCACCCACCCATGAATCCTAGCTGAAATCATTAGCTATAATCTAGGATGATGTAGATGTCACTTTTACTTACTAAGAAAAATACTTTATTTATATTATTGAATTAATCAAGAAGGAAAATTAGTCTTAATATCATTATCACATCATTTATTTATTTTGTAAATTCTTATGTTTTTGTTTTTCTTGATTGCTTAATAGTGGACTGACATCCATCCAAGGGAGTGTACCACTTCCTAGAGCTAATCTCTAATTATTCAGTCCACCCATCTCTCTATTAATATATTTTTGTCAAGTTTCCATATGTGTGCAGGTTAACCTTCATAGTGAAAAAAGAGTTCTCACTATCATTGGATTCAAAGTGGTGCACAAACATCTTCCAATCCAAAGGTAACATCATAAACCCTATTATTTTAAGTTTTTAGTAAATCATATTTCAATTCTAAGAAAATGAAAAAACTACTTAAATAATATCTTAGAGGATAATTCATCCATACCTCAATATTTATAGTTAGGGTATGCTTGTATATTTTTATGACCATACATGGCCATCTAAGGGTCTAAAGGAGTATTTTAAGTATCTTTTTGGTAATTTTATAAATTTTTAAATTATATTTATTTGTAACCAAACTTTAACTAGATTTAAAGTATATCCATTGGTGTGAATTTATTTTGAAGAAGATAAATGTATATTTTTAGACCCATCTAAATTTGCATATAAAATTGATTAAAAATGGAAACTTCTAAAAATAAAAGGGTCAATTAATTCTAGATAGCTTTTTAATTTTTTTTATTTGTTAATTTTTACATTTAAAAACCAATTTAGAGTTTATATTTATGTTAATGATTTTATGTAATTATTTTAATGCATTCAAGAATATTATAGTTCTATGAAATTCTAAGTAAATTATTCTACATGAGTTTTTGCCTTGCTAGATTCTCATTTCATCATCTAGTATCAATATTTAATGATTAGTGTAAAATTAGTGTGTATATAATAAGTTGATATTTGTAGGCCATCCCAATCTTATATATAAAATTTTCTAAAAATAGGATCTAAAAGGGTCATCTAACTCTAGATAACTTTTTTACTTTATTTTTTAGGTTTTTGCATGTAAAATCCAATTTTGAGTTGAGTTTTATTTAAATAATTTATATGTAATTATTTTAATTAATTCATGAAGAATCAATAAATATGCGTGTTTTCTACAATTCTAAATAAATTATGCCTATTAAGTATTTATTTTCATAGTTTCTAATTTCATCATCTAGTATCATAGTGAAGTTTGGATCTTGATGGTAATATAGCTAAGAATTTTTATTTGGTTTTGAAATTATGTTTTTAAAAAAATTATGTGATCAAATAAAATGTGTAAAAAGTGGCTATAAGATAAGTAAGAATTATACAAATGAATATAACTATGCAACAATTGTAGATGAAAGTGGAACAATTGATTGCAATTGTCACATGTTAAAGATGAAGGTAAGATGGAGATAAAATAGAGGAGAAAAAAATCATGAGGAATAAATTTAATAAGAATTATAAGAACATTAATAAATGTCATAAATTTAAGATGGGATGGTTACAACCATAGAAAGAAAGATTCAAGGAATCAAGGTGGAATTTGTAGAGTATGGAGATAGTTTAAAAGTAGAAGAGTTGATAGAGTTTTTAAATAGTAAAAAAAAATGGGTGAGTATAAAATAATAAAATCAAATAAATTTTACATGCACAAAATTTCAAGGTCATGTAATGGTTTAGTGCGATCACTTGCAAAAAGAGAGATAGTGAAATGTTAAATAAAATATCAAGACTTAGAGCAATATGTATAAAAAGATGAGATAAATGTATCCATTTAGATTAAGCAAAAACCATCTACATAAGATTTAATAATTTAGTGTAAAAATGTCACAGTGTATAAGAATATACTTATGAGTTTCATAAGATATCCTTATGAGTGAAGCATAATGAAACAAAAGAATAGATGGCTACAAGGCATGCAAATGATTTAAATTTTTATGTTCAATATGAATTAAGAGTGCATAGAATAAGTAGCATGGAATAAGATTACCAATCATATTTGAATTAATAAAAAGAAATAATGTACAATATTTTATAAGATCATGTAGGCCTAAATGGGGAAAATCATCTCCAAGGGGTTGAGGTGGGTTTAATCCCACTAGAGATGATTCATATTTTGGGATATAAATCAAGAAGATAGTAGATAAGGGTTTCAAAATAAACAAAGAGGAAGACAATTCCAAAGTGTTAGAGGTTATGGTGGTGATAACTATTGGAGTGTACCACACATATCATATGTTTGTTATAGATGTGGAGAAAAGGGACATAGAGAATTTGATTGTCTGTGATATCATGAACAAGTAAGGAGTTAAAAGGATTACCAAAAATTTAATTTTATTGAGGCTGGGATAGAATAATAGAATATATAAGTTGTAATAGACACATGATAAAATATCATGATGAGGATGAAAATGATAGCTAAAAGGAAAGAATAGGTGCAAATTTAAATAAGGTGGTGATTCATGGTTGTGTATAAATATTTTTCAAATAATTTTTACTTAATAAGGTTAGATATGTGAAATAATAATTGATGGTGTTAGTTGCATAAATATGGTTTTTAAAAATGGTAGAGAAATTATGTCTTCAATACGATAAGCCTCCTTATCCTTTACATATTTCTTAGTTTAAGAAAGGCAATGAAATTACATCAGGTCAATCCTGTTTAATCATGTTTTGCATAAGAAAAATTATAAGGATGAAATATGTTTTTATTTTATCCAATGAATTCATTATATTTGTTTTAGGCAAGACCATGGAAATATGATAGAATACCAACTCATGATGGAGCAAGGAATACATATACCTTTTGTAATTATGTTAAAAATGTAGTTTTATAACCCCTTAAATAAGGATAGTTACAAATCATGTTGGACACAAAACAATTGATAAAAGACATGAAGATGATAGGTTATTATGTATTGAAAAAAAAATAAGACACAAAATTGATGTAAATACCAACATAAGAAATAAAAGTGTTAAAAAAATGTGTAGATGTTATGCCTAATGATTTTATAGATGGTTTACCATAAAATAAGGGCATTCAACATAATATTGATTTGATTTCAGCATCGACTAAACCTAGTCAATTAGCCTATAGGATGAGTCCAATAAAACATGTGAAGTTGAATAGATAAGTTACTAAATTAGTGAGAAAATGTGTATTAGGGGATAACATGAGACCATGTTCAACACCAACATTGCTAACTTAAAAGGCATAAAATAGAGGATGTGAGTGTATAGTAAATAAATCAATAGATTTACCATTAAATACAAATTTTCTATATGTCACTTAGATGTTACGATGGATGTGCTTACAAGAAAAAAATACTTAAAAAAAAATTATCTAAGGAATGGGTGCTATCATATTTGGATTTTTGAAGAAAATGACTGGAAAATAATATTTAAGAGTATGGATGACTTACATGAGTGGATGGTGATGCCATTCAAATTATACAATTCACCCAATATATTTATGAATATGTTGAACATAGTGATGTGAGTTTAAATTGATAAGTTTATGGTGTTTTATTTTCATATTTATTTAGATTAAATGAGGGATCAAAACATTTTAGAATTATATTAGAATTGATAAAAAAGGAAACATTACATGTAAATATTAGGAAGTGCGAGTTTATCTAGAAATGCTTTTTTCTTTAATTTTTAGTTTTATAAAATGGTGTAATGATGGAATAATAAAAGGTAAAGTTGATTGTGGAGTGGACTATTCCAAAGATCATATCAAAGGTAAAGTATTTTCATGGTTTATCAAATTTTTATAGAAAGTTCATTGAGAATTTTAGTGGCTTTTTAACACCAATAACATATTGGATGAAGGGGGAAAAAATTACATGGAAAAGGGAAGGAACACAAAGATTTAAATTATTGAATAAGATTATAGGAAAACATATTTTATGATTGTAATATTTTATCAAAGTGTTTGAGGTAATATCCAGGTGTTTATGTTGTGTTGAGTCAAGAAGGAAACCCAATAGCATATTTTAGTATAAATTTGAATGAGGTAAGAATATCTATTATATATATGCTATTGAATTTTATTCCATTATATAATGGTGCCTAATGAGTTTATCCTATTTACATACCATAAGGCATTGATGTATGTGAATACTCAAAAAAAGTTAAATGGTATACATGGAAAGTGAGTGTATTTATTATAGAAATTTAACTTTTTCTAAGATATAAATCTAGAAAGTTGAATCAAGTAGCCAATGCATTGAGCAGAAAAGTGACATTTGTAACTATTATGGTGAGAGAAGTAGTTGGATTTCAAGTTCTTAAGGATTTTTTTGTATAGTGATCTAGATTTTATAAAGATATTTATTTAATGTATAAATATATTATTAGGTGAAATAGGTATTATTCATTATGATTGTATTATACATTATGATTATCTTTTCAATTGAATATAGTTCTGTATTCTTGCTGGTTTTATGAGAGACAATATTATAATAAAATTTAAAAGTGGTAGTTTGGACATAACCTTTGGTTAGAATAGGATAATAGAAAAACATAAAGATATATGCCATAAGGTATAATTAAATATGTAGGATATTCCAAGTGGTTAAAGGTCATACATAAAACATAGCATTGTACATGTCATTACTAGTACCAATAGGACCAAGGATAAATCTGAGTATGGACTTTGTATTGGGGCTGCCAAACACAAAGAGAGGTAATCATTCCATTTATTTTGCTATGGACATGTTTTATACGATGGTTAATTTTATTTCATGCAATAAAACAAATGTTTCCACTATAGTTATACATATATATATTCTAAATATGTTGTGAGATCCCATGGTGTTCCAAAAAGCATTACTTTAGAGAGGGATACCAAATCTTCATCATTTTAGAGGACTCTATGGAATAATATAGGAAATAAACTATAAAACATTAGGGAATAAAACCAAAAAATTGATGGATAAACAAAATTAGTAAAAAAGATCCTGGAAAATTTGGGTAAAAGCATGTTTGGATAAAATCCTAAGAAATGGGACTTGGATTTACCACAACATGAGTTTATATATAACAACTTTGTGATAAGATCAACATGGAAATTACCATTTCAGATATTTTACATAATAAATACTACGGTTTTTTCATATTTATTGAAATTATTGATTACAAATTTGATTTGTGATCATTCATAAGCCTTTGAAAAAGACATACAATGAAAACAAGAAAAAGATAAAAGAAATATACATGAAATCAATGCATAATATAAAACCATGGTAAATGTAAAATAATTCCAAAATTATTTTAAAAAATAGATTTAGTGATGATGTATTATAAAAAACAAATATTCCCCAAAGCAGCATATAACAAGCTAAGGTACAAGAAGATTGGTCCTTTCAAAATTGTGAAGAAAATCAATGATAATGCTTATGTGGTGAATTTATTGCATAATTTTTGTATTTATCAAGTATTTGATATTTAATATTTGTATATTTTTCATGGAGAGGATTATCAATGGGAATAAGATGAATGGTTTTATTATAAGTAACATGTACCAATGAATAATAAATAAAATATAACATGTGTTATGGACTAGACCATAATGAATACAAGGCAATGAAATAATATTATGTATTTGGTATAGTAGGAAGGATTAAAAAGATAATAAAACAATGGGATTTATAAATTAGAGATGAATAATTATGAAAAGGATGAATGGAAGGAGTATAATCAAGGAAAATTACATGAGCTAAGTTGTTTTCAACTAAAGGAGAATGATGCAGGCACTTATCTTACAAAGGCTACAACTTTTGGTCCAAGAACGTATTGGATATCTCATTTTTTGAAATTTTGAAATAAATTTATTAGAAAGGATAATGATTCCATAACTTGTGATATATAGTCAGGTTTTTTTTTAATTAATTCTTAATGAAATATGTGATAATTTAAGGGTTTGAAATTGCATTATAACTTTTTTTTTTTGGTAATTTTAGGATAATTAAAATTAGATAGCTTTGTAACCACACATGAAATTGATTTAAAATTAATTAGATAGTGTGAATTTAGGGTGTATAGGATAAGTGTATTTTTTTAGGCACATCAGATATTTCATTCAAATATTGATTAAAAAAATAGTAATTTCTAATAATAATATGGTTAGTTAACTCTATGTAGGTTTTTAATTTATATAGTTTTTTTAATTTTTTGCATGTGAACTCAAATTTGAATTTTATATTTATTTAAACAATTTAATTTAATTGTTATAATGAATTAATGAGTAAAAAATAAATATGGTGTTTGGTTTTTTATATCAATTATGTATGTAATGAACGTGAAAACTATCAAGAAAAGAAACTACTAATAGGCAAAGCTTCTAGAATAATAAATTGTATTGATTCATATTTAATGATTAAAATAATTAAAAACCATAAATAAATAATCATAAACTTAGAATTAGATTTCACATTAAAAAATCATAACTCTAAAATTAAATAAAACATGGCTTTCTATTTTTAGAAACTACTATTTTCAGTACATTTTACATACAAGCACATAAAGATCAAAAAATATCCAAAAATAAAATTAACCTATTAGAAAAATTAAAAAAAAAATTAAGTCTATTTACAAGAATAGATATTTTATAAAATTATCAAAAATACAAAAAATAATATTAAACTACAATTTTAAACCTTCATATGGTCATGTATGGCCTCCAAAAAATATCAAAAACATCCATAACAAGACGAGTTATAGATACACCAATATTTTTGAGATGGTAATTATAGAATGAATATGGGCTCAAAAAGAGATATGGATCAAAATTTATGGCCTTTATAAGTTTGGCCTCTATTTATGGAACATTATCTTGTAGGTAAAAACAACTTAGCTCCTACAAGTTAATCTAATTATATTGATCCTATCTATTCTTATCCATCTTATTTATCTCCCATTATATAATCCAAGTGTTGTATTCCTAATACAATCATTATAATTTTACCAAATACCTATCATTACTTCCTTGAGTTGTGTTTATTGTCTTCTTATCCAGAACTTGCACTATCTTTTTTATTTAACCTTTTAGGGTTTTACTATGAAAAACTAATGTTAGATTAAAGGGATAAGATGCCTATAAGTCAATGAATATTCAATAATTAAATGATAATTATTTATGATTTAGAGATTATTTGAATTTATATAAATAACAAAAACTATGGATAAATAGAGACTTACCTAAAAAATGACTATCATAGATGATTTAGGTCTTGAATGTTGAGATTTGGGTAGTAGTTTATGTTGACAATAAGATTCTATTGTTCATATGTTCACTAAATAGTAGTTCCTAGTATGGATAATATTTCCATATGTGTGTAGTGTCCTCAATGTGGTGCTATTATCCCTTTTGCAAGACTATTCCTATTTTCTGGGAGCCCCTACGCCTGTGTTTGTATCTCATGTTCTTGCATGCACAAAACCTATAAATTTTTGTTATGCTTGGAAAACCTAACTTAATGTGAAAATTGTAATACTCTTTGAATGTATGGAATGAGAAATAAATTTGTGTGTGTTATTAAGATGGATTGGACATCCTTAACACCCCTCTTTGTAGATAGTTTTCCCACCTAATGCTTGATGTATGTTTAAGTGAATGATATAATGATAGTGGAATTATATGCCTTGAATGTGATTAAGATTTTATATTCTTGAAAATTAGGATTCGAGATACTATAAATGGTAGTATGTAGAATTAGGAAAGAATAGGAATCAAATACCTTGATTTGCTCAACTTTATCTTTTGTTTGAGTAGCTTTTACTTCTATTTTCCATCTACTAAATAGAGGTGGATTAGGCCTTGCATTTATAAGGTTTTTTTGGTTGTGATAGAGGGGCTCACATTTGAAAAAATATACATAAAAAATATTTAAGGCTAAGGACAATAGCATCCAATTAAGGATACCAGCACCATGTGGTTACAATGTCCCAAATGTGGTGTTAATTTACTCTTTGAGGATTACTAAGAAATTTTAATTAGGGTCTGAGATGATAGTTTTGGAACTATGTTTAGACTTGATTTAGGTGACTATGGTCTATTGAATCACTAGAAAAGTAAGTTTAATGCTCAAGGATAGGTATATGGATAACCTAGAGATAGGTTAACTCAAGTGACACTCTTAGCATCTAATTAACACTTTTAGATGATTACATTTTCACCCCATTTATGCTAGTAATGTAGCAAAGAAAAATGACTAGTATAAAATAAAACAAAGTGTACCTATATTTAACTTGAAAATGAATCTTGTGTAGTTGAGTTTGATTATGCAAATTTAAGTTTGTATATATGGAACATGATCAAAAGTAATGACCTACATTGAAAGATGCAAAAAAATAATCCTTAAGAGATGATAAACAAATACTATGATGAAATGAAATAACTGAGTAAAGTTGAGTATAAAGAGAGGAAAGGAATGAATACACCTCATTGGGTACATAAACTAGGTGATAATCTATGTGTGAGTGTACATAGTGATCATATAGTTGAATAACTTGGATTAATGTAATGTCTTGCTCAATCCTCATATGGTTGGCTCAAGAAGTCAATCCCATTTTTATTCCATCATTAGCTACCCCTACTCAGTGGATCTTGATCTCTATGAATATCTAAGGTAATAATGTAAGTGTGTCTAACGCCATCATGTAGGTGGCTCAATAACTCAAGTAGGCCATGAATCCATCATTTCCCCATATGTGAAGTAGATTCATCTGTAACTATACTATGCAAAGTGTTAAAAGTATCTAACTAAATATATTCTAATTATATATTTGGCTCCACATCCACTCATGTATATTAGGTAGCTCTGGGCCACTCTAGAATGACAACCACTATAGATGGAGTAAGGCATGAATCTAGTGATAACATTGAATGTGATAGAAAATGTATACATCATAGATAATGATATTGAGTTTACCATTACATATGATGAAATTATGTGAAGTTGAGTATATGGAAACCAATGTGTCATACACATACTTCCAATCTAGTATCTAAGTATACTGAGTTTGAATAAATTATGTAATAGTTGAACCTATGTGACTAATCTAAATGTAAGAGATATCATATCACTCATGATGACCCCAAATTTGAGCAATTGGTATGAATCTAAGCTGAAATGAATGTATCTAAGTTAAATCTAAATAGAACTACCAAATATCTGACTGTATCTATGCAAATTTATACTATACCTAGTGTACTAGTATGAATGATTTGGATTGTATTAAAGTTTGGGTTATTAGACAATAGCACCCAATAGTGGATAGTGTCCCATTATGGGTGCTAATGACTACCTAGTCTAATTTCTATGTGATCTAAACTAAATTATGAATCTCTATATTATTTTGTGTCTACCCTAAGTTTGATGTCTGAAACTGATCCTATGTGCTGAAATGTATTTGTGAATAGCAAATTAGCATATTGATCTCTATGATAAAACCCTATAAATTCCCCTCTTTTGAGTTTAGTTGTGAAGCCTATGTGAGAACTACCCTCTAAATAAGTTGATTTTTAAAATGTGTTAGTTGAAGCATGTATATGATATTCTAAAATAATGTATAAACATAACAATAGAATGCAAATGAATATGATCATAAGTACGTAATGTAAGATTTATGTTGTAATATATCATTTGCATAAGGGTGTCAAGATAAATGTAATCAATGTGTAATAGTAAAATCTAAATAACTACTTAGGGGGATGGGGCATGATTTCCATCATGGCTCCTAGGTAGAAAGGGTATATGCATGAAATATATCATGGCATCAAAAACTTGTGTGTGTGTGTGTGTGTGTGTGTGTGTGTGTGTGTGTGTGTGTGTGTGTGTAACAATAAATAAAAGTGTCATGGTGTAGAAGCATGCAAAGAGTCAATCGCATAAACACATGAGTCATGAAAAAGGTAGGCCAAGGGGGCACTATACAAGGGACATGGGCACATGCCACTAAATTTGAGAATGAATACATGTAAGGACATGTTTAAATATACACATAAACAAGAAACAAGTAATATTGCATAGATCCAAAAAGGACATGTTCAAATGTTTTCATATAGAAGTAGGGAAATAAACACAAGTGACATCGGCACATGCCAAATGCATACAAATAGAGAAGTGGCATAGAATCTAAATATCAATGGAGTTTTTAAATGCCCTCAAATATTGAAGATGTATAGAAAACACAATCAAGTCTAATCTAGGAACTAGAAATTAAAGCATATATAACTATGTAATACAAATCTATGTAGATTTTAGGATGCATAAATATTAAGGATAACTAGTGATAATCAACAAAAATTAATAAATGAAGAGAAATGATCAATATTAATATAAATCTATGCATAAATAGAATGTATAGTATGCAAAGATAAAACTTGGTTATATATATTGTGTGGTAAATTCCCCCAAGTGGGTAGATGCATCAAATATATAAACCTAGATTAGTGTAAATGTCCCCAATAGGTATATGATATATGGTGTAGATCATTATAGTGGACCAGAGTCTTTTATAGAATCTATAAGAACTTGATAACAATAAGTGAAGCATGTGTATATGATAAAACCAACTATATTAGGATAGATATTAATATGCAATATCTGGAAAGTAGTAAAAATGTAAACATAATAATGCATATAATCTATAAATTTTGTATTTTTGAAATATTTAAATGTTTTTCATATTTTGGCATGTGATATTATTTTTGTGTTTTTTGAGTATGAGCTATGAACATGCAAATGAAAATAAATTTTGTGCAATAATAGAGAGAGAAGGAAGTATGTACAAGGGTAGGAATCATATTAACAAATGAGTCTTATTGGATACTGACCATCACTATGACCTATTTTAAAAAGGGGAAATATGATCTTGCATGAAATGTGAAAGGGAAACTATAAGCCCATGATTTGATGTGTTGTATAATTTGAGTATGAAGTTTCCTAAGTAGTGATGTTATGATGTTGTGGCTCTGACTATGATTCCCTATGAACTGTAGGGGTCTTAGGGACCCATATGGTAGAAGTAAAAGTTTCTAGTGATGTAGGTTCCCTTTGTTGAGAATCGCTAGACCTTAATATAACTGATCTTAGCATAAACTAAGTATAAGTAAGTCCTCTACAATCTATAACATATCTCTAATGCAATGATATCTCTAGTAATGATTTTTGAGAGAGAGTATGCATGCATGTAGATATCATAGAAGTAGATCAGGCCTACTCTAAGGACTCTATTGAAAACTATGATGTATGCATAAGAATTTTAACCTTTATTATAACTGGTAACCATTTAATATCTCATATTGGAATGAGAACTATAACTAGTGTTGATGTTGGAGTTGTAACTCACAATTGTGTTATAACTACATGAGGGATGGGAAAAGGATACACATATGGCACACCCTGAATCTTAACTACCTCATTAACATGTATATAAATCAAGAATCAGTTTACTATAGATGGGATGGCTTATATCTAATGTAATGATGGATTACAAGTAATATATCAAATCCACTTGCACTAGGTACTACTAAGAACAAAGTGGTTATGTGTGCTGGTCTAACCTATAATGGAAGCATAATCTCCCTAATGAAGATCTGAATGTGGCCATTGAAACCACTAATGATTGTATCTATGGGGAATATGTCCTACTCTATGTATCCCAGGTGTTGTAAAAGTGTCATAATGCACATGCTTATGTTTGACCTATTGTCAACCATAATATTGTGAATAAGATGGTGGTCTATATATGATCATATGAAGAGTGCATGTAAATCTATGTCATCATCCACAAAATCCTACTTTGAAAATGTGTTAAGTGGCTTAGGTGGCATTGTAGTGTGATACATGCAAATATGTTATGAAATGGATCTTTTTGCTTTGTTACTATGCGATAAGAAGTTGGTAGTGGATTAACTTAGTATGTATAGTGAAAACTTGATGTCCCCCTACTTTATTAGTTGTATGTTTCTGGAAAGGATCTAAAAATATCTTAAGTTCCTTTGCCTATATTTTTTGTTTCCATGCCTCTATGGGTGTGCCCACATCAATAATGTTAGCCTCACTGAGATATTTTATCTTGTGCTTTAGGTTAATGGATATGCTTATCATGTGGCCTAGTGCTCTATGATACTCACAAAATGTGTTTGAATCATAAATCTTTGGAAGATGCCATGTTGTATCAACCTATTTAATGGGAGGGAGAGATATGACATTGCATTTTGATAGTTATTGTAGTATTAGTTCTAGTAACTCTAGTAGATTAGTGAAGTCTCTACAATGAGCATATGACAAAACCAATTTGGGAGAAGGCTATAAATTATCATTGACTATGGACTTTTGATAACTTTTATTTTGTGGTGCTTACCCTTTATGGAGGTTTATTTGTACTCTTAATTGTTGAATCTGATCCAGTTGTGTACTTGAGTTTGCCCATTGCTAAGAGATTAACCTCTCTTTTCTTAAATGTATGGCACATATTGATAAATGGGGAAGCTTATTGAATAAGATTAATTCATGAATTTCTATTAATAAAATCTATTTAAATCAATCCTTAAGTTCTTTATCTACCATGGGGCTAGTCAATTTTAATACGATTATCTTGTATCGTAAGACATAATAGGCTATTGGCTCATTTGACTTTTGATTTAGCTATGCCACTTTTGAATGTGATATCTTAGCATTGATGCTGATAAATAAGTGTGCTAGGAACAAGTTAGATAAAGTATTTAATGCTATAATAGATTGATTTAGCAAATCATAGAACCACTATAGGGCATAACCCTTGAGACGGCATGGAAATAACTTTGTAAGAAGCCAATCCTTAGACACATAGTTTAAGTGTGTCGCATGAAAGGATCTAAGGTGATGATATGAGTCACCCTTTCCATCATATAATGTGAGATTGGGTGAAATGAAATTAGATGGAAAAGGATTATCCTATATATAATGTGCCATAGGTGTATACAAGTGAATGTTAGAATATAAGGCATGTGAAGGCTTAATTGTTCCTTACTCAAGATGTAACACCTTAGATTAAATAATAATAACCTTTTACATAAGAGATTGTACACCTAGATTATAACTAACAACATGTTTTTTAGTTTTCATTGATGGTCAAATAGCAATCTTGGGTTGTGCATCTAAGTTTTGTTGAGTGGGTTCTACTGAAGGTGTAATAACATCATTAACTATAGGGGTTTAAGATTGAACATTGTTTGTATTATTATTTATTTATTATATGGCCTATAAAATTTATGCATGATCATGGGGCTTTTCATGAATTTTATCTCTGAATTCCTTCAAGACCTCAACCTTGTTCATAATTATATCATTATCATTAAGTGGAGGTAGTGTGTCTTGATCCTCAATGTGGAACTGATATTATTCTTGGTTATGTTTTTCATCTTTGGATGCATTATCATTAAATTCCACATAATCAAGGTGTGAGATTCATATCTAGAGTTGTAATGTGTTCCTTATCCTTGTTATAGGTTTAGATAGCTAGAATTTTAATGTGCTCTATAGAATTACCTCCTAGTCTAGCATTTCTTCTTAGGGGAAGAGAGACATCTTTTTTATATGGCACATATAAAGTAAATCGAAATAGAGATACTCCAATAAAATATATTAATTATAAATAATTAATAGTAACTAATGAAAAAAGGATAATAAAGGATATAAACCCTATGAGCATTTATGGTTAGGGTTTTAGAATCTAGGGTTTAATTTAAATAATTTAAATTAGACATAAAATAAATTGAAACCCTAATTTAAAATTTATTTTAACTATCTAGGTTAGCTAAAAAAATATAAATATTAAACCCTAAATTTATTACATAAAATTTTGATGAATGCAAGCTAGGGTTTGAAGCAATATTCAATGTAAGATGTGTTCACCAAATGATTTAACCTTATAAGGTTTTACTATGAAAAACCTATGTTATATTAAAGGTTTGAGATTCCTAAATTATTAAAATAAATATTCAATAATTAATTATTGATTTTTTTTATTTTAACCTTCTTTGACTTTCTATAAATAGTAATTGTTGACCAAATTTGACCCTACAAGTCAAATTGGCCCCCCTATAGGTACAAAATTTACCTTTATAGGTTTATATGGGTATTATATTTTGTCATAGGGTGTATTATAAGTATTTTTATGTCATTATATATCATATTAGCCTTGTTCATTACTCATTTTAATCTTTATGTCTTTTTACGTCATTTTGGGGGTCAAAATAGAGTATTAAATGAGTTATATGGCCTCCTTGGGAAGTGTGAAGGTGTAAAATGGGTTATTTAACATTACATGTGTCCTAATATTCCTTAATATATTTATCATAACTGAAAAATGATATGTTCTTCAGAAGAAAGGGTAGTTTTCCCTAAAAAGGGAAGAGTTTGACACTTGTATGACCCATAAGGGATTATGACACATGGTATAAGGTCATGATATGACTCTTTAGATTATTAACGTCCATTTACATTCTTGAATTACTTTTATAGTGTCAAAATTGAGCTAAAACCATTATGTTCCTCTTCACCCTTGCATGCACATAAAACTAGTCAGTAGGTGTGTACTTAGTACAACTAGTAGGGGAGGTTTCAAGAAAAATGTTCTTGGGGATGTCTTTTAAACTCAATAATATTAAATTTTGTTTTTTTTTTATATAGTAATGGTGAAATTTACTTTATGAACCATTCCTAAGAATTTGACCTATCCAGTTTACTTGTTAATCTATGCACCCTATAGGTTTTGCCTTGGTTTGGACAAGTCTGAATAATTCATTTATTGATGTTGTTTCCAAATGATGTTGAATCCATCCTAAAATTATTCCCATTTTTTAAATCATTTTAATTTTTTTTTATATGGAAATCATCTCAAAGTTTCAAGAGAAGCACCATTCTATGTCACATGTAGATTTTCACTATTTGTAGAGTCGCTAGGCTTTGGTAGTGATTCCAAGGGATTATAATAATTTCATTCCCATGTTTCCAATATTATTTTTATCTCCTCCCATTTCAGGCTCATCTTCCAAATCATACTCCATGAGGGTGTAGTCACAAGGATCATGTAGCTAATTTACCCTATGACTATCATACACAGTCAATCATGGTAAATCACGTGTATGAAACCTATATGTCATGTTCACATAGGTGTGATGAAGGTTCCAAAGCCTTGTTTTATCTTATATAAACAAGAATCAATGAATTTATCATTCAAATGGTAAGAGAAGGTTGTTACGGTCATGTATAACACTTTCATACAGTCAACCATTGCAATGTGCATCTATAGGGACTTGAAAGGGAAAATCATGTTGAAAATAAGTTTTGATATCTTGTTTTAAGTTTTATAATATCGTAATGTTTCATTTAAACATCATGGGAAGAAATAAATAAGCTATCAAATCATATTCCCTAAGTGCATTACTTCAATTCTACTCACTTCTTGTATACAACTCAATGTGCACCTACAGGAGTCTTGGAGGATGACATCATGCTAAAATAGGAGTTCTGGTTTTTATTTCAAATCATTATTAATAATATGAGTGTATTATGAAATTTTTTAATGGATTAAATTCAACCACAAGTATTTGTATATTTCATACTTCCTACATTAACACTCATTGCCTATATGCATGACATTGTCCACCTATAGGTGGCTTAGTAGAGGACTGAGAATGCTTGTATGAAGAAGGATGGAATAAGTGATAGAAATATTTGAGGTACTTGTGTGATTAAAAATTCATGATAAAAATAATAAAAAATATAAGTGGGAATCCTCCATAAGTAATTACTATGGAATTCAAGGATTAAATCCACAAAAGTGCAAAATAGAGTTCCTTGATGTTTTGTTGATATTTTGTAATAGGGGAACTAAAGGATTTGAGGTATCTTGATGAATAAACCTAGTATTATCTATATATTAGAGGGAATATGAAAAAAATTTAGGGTATATTATTTATGTAGGATGGTATTTGAGCACCCCAATGTTTCCATTTGAATAATAAAATTCCTCATTGTTATCTACACAATCTGAATGATTGAGTGTCATTACTTCCCAAGGTGATAGTGTATAAGAATGTGTTCATGGTATTTTATATAAAATGGTGAAAATAAACCTAATAATTCTCAGTTTATATACATCTAATTCAATACATAATATATAACCCCACATGTCTACGTATATGTCTCTTTGCATCACAAAATGTGCACCTATAGGATAGTTATAGGGTCACCATGGAGAGTAGTTTAGATATCCTTGATAATAAACCTAAATCAAAGAAATTATGAATAATTTAAGTAATATAATGGTTTATATAAATTCAATGAGGTATTTTTTCATTGTCTTCAATGCCTAGATCATATATTTCACGTACAAGACCCCGTACAATCAATTATAGTTGACTGTGAGAGGTTGAGAGTAGAGGGACTATGTTTTTGATGATGTATAGCATAAGAAAGATGAAAAATTGGGTAAAAACCAAGATAAAATGACTGAAAGTGATTCAAGTGAACTCATTCAATGTTTTTCAAATCTCAAATAATCAATAACACTTATAGGTGCAATACAACAAGCAAAGCATAGTCAAGGGATGGAACTCAATCTTGAGAGTTCAAGATATATGAAAAGATACAAGAAGGTATAGAATGATTAATGGATTTGAAATAAATATATAATTATTATATAGGTTTCAATATAATTTTATTATATTAAAATCATGTAGAGAGGGAGATCTAATGTTGTATTATATAACCTACACCCTAAACATTGTACACAGTCTACCCTCTAATAGTCTACCCTAGAATATGAAGGAGTTTAGTGGTCAAATGACCTAATAAATGGATAAATATCTATTTATGAGATATATATAGCTTTTAAAATAACCTATAATATTCACCATTATCTTATAAAATAGAGAGTGCCATCTATTTTGTCTCAAACAAAGGCCACTCTCCTTAAGTGTAAATTGGTAGGTTTTGGGGAAAAGGTGACAAAAGGGTGGACCAGGAGATGTTTTAACCTTGTAAGGAGATGTATGAGGTTATAAAACATCAATAAAAACTTAATTTACCTTACATAAAAGGATAAATCTAAAGAGGGTGCTCTAAACCCTCAAGGTTATAGTCAAGCTTATTAGGCATGCTTAAGCCTAGTGCCCAATAAAGGTTATTTTCATTTATATATGTATGTGAGATTTATACCCTATTTAAATATGTTTATGGGATGAATATATATGTTTTTTTAGCTATTATTATGAAGGGTAATCCATTAAAAATACCATTTTTTTCTTAAACACAACTCAGGCCTGTAGAAAATGGAGAAAAGAGCTCGACAAGGCAACTTTAAAAGCTCATATCTACTTGCATACTTTTCATGGGGACCTAAGAATATTGTAAAATTTAAAATGGGTATTTAATATCATTATTGTAAATTTTTTAAAACAAATTAACCTCCCATATTTATGAATGAAGCTTAAGAGAGTAAAATAGGCCTAGACTCACCAAAACCCTTGCTAGTGACCAGTTTGAGGAAATGAAAGAGATAATGCAAAAAAATGGCATATTTTACATAGAAAATTATTTTATTTTATAGATAACTCAGTTATGGTCCTTATCATTAGGATTATTTGTATGTAATCTATATGGATAAGGTATAAAATTGATTTTCTTGATTATTTTATGCATTATGCAGGTTCTAGGAGGTTTGAAGAGATGAGATCAACTTTGAGAGTGAGATATAGACTTAATAAAACTACATATGTCCATTTAATTCCATTTAAAAACTCATAATTATTCCCAAAAAACATCTCATCTCAACTATTCAATACTATCATAGTGAACATGATGGTGAGAAGTGTGAAAACTTCAAGTGGATGGTTTTTAAAGGTTTACCAAGTAGTCTAAGGACATGGAGGGTATTGAAAAGTTTCATCCACTCCATTTAAAGGATATTAATGATAAATTTAAACCAATTTTGTGGCTGAGTGTGAAGGGTGATTTAAAAAGGATTTTTTTCGACTAAAGGTAGTGATGGGTCACTTCCAAGAGATTCCAAATGAGTAGGACTGCAACTAATTCATGGAGAATCATGTATAAAATCCTTCCCTATCATTCAAATCATGAGGCATATCCTTAATCAATTTTTATATGTTCAAACATGGATAAATCATTAAGGCAAGTTTTTGAGTTAGTAAAGGGAATTCTATGCCACTTTTCATGAGTTTCATGACTTGGAAAGCCACTTGTCTCTTATGACTTTGCATGGTCCATTTCACACCCTATTATAATGAAAAAAAAATCATTTTATTATCATGAAAATTGTCCTTGTGACCTTTGTACTTCTTTCTTCTCCACTCTCTCTCAATTTCTATAATAATTAGCCATTTTGGCCTTTGTAAAATATTCTCCACCTGAGTATGGTGAAGCCCTACTCATTTGCATTCCATGGATCAATAAATACTACTAATTTATAACTATTATATGATTGTTCATAGTGTGTTCACTTGGATGATTGATTTTTCTTAGTGATGAATTGTTTCTTTAGCATTTTTATTTCATTCTCTCATCTATTTACAGTTGGAAAGCTTCTTCTTGTAGGTCATGTGAAGTATTCAATTAATGTGCCAAGGTTGAGTGAGTTAGTATATTCAAACAATGCCATCCTAAGCCTCCTATTTAGTCCTCATAGCCTAATAATTCATCACAAACTCATAATGAATCATTGATGTGAGAATCTTTAGATTGGAGAATTGTATGTTTAGTTAGTCCCTTGCTCTCATTTGTAACATGCAATTGGTAGGTAGTTATCAACTAATTCATTGTATCACCTCCTTTAAGATAGTTTACTTCTATTTTTCTCTCCCTTTTCCCTCACAAACTTAGGTGTAGTAGTTATCTGTAAGTGGTACATCGAGGGAGTTAGCCCTATTTATATATTCACCTCATTCTTAGGCTACCCATAGCCTAGAGGTGTTTTAATTGTGCCACTTGGATGAAGAGAGATGAGACATCTCCTCAAAGGGTAAAAATATAAATGACCAAAAAATTTGCATGCCTGGTGGGACTCTTAGTCTGATAAATTCAAATATTTTTAGTGTTATCTTTCAATAAATCATCCTTTAGAGGCATCTATCAAAGCATCAATGGTGACTTCAAAGTTACATCATCTACTCAAGAAGTGTAGGTTTCCATTTTAAAAATTATTGGTAAATTTTCTTTGTGTTCTTGCTTCCTAATTTAACAATTTTTGGAATTTTTGGGTTTTATTCTTAATTTAGTTAAAGGGTCTAAATTGATAAATTAGTAAATAATATGTAAAAAATAAGCTATTGATTTATGAAATTTATTTGTAATTAGAGATTTTTTAAAAATATTAATAAAAGGGAGAAAATAAGACTTAGCTTAAATTGTGTTGACCTGACTGAGATAGAATTTGATATTTACTATATAGGCCTACGACACTATCACAAACATGATTCTAGCTTTCATTTCTTAATTAGATAGGAGTACTAAAAGTGGATAGTAGTGAAAATGGTGTTGTATTTCTTATCTAGCACTATTGTCCTAAGATTTTAAGATTTTTGGGTTTTATTTGGTAGGTTTGTGTGAGATTTTGTACCAAAATTTAGAGGTTGAAAGTTAATAGAGATTGTTATAGAGTATATTATTTATTCAAATCCTATTTTTCATTATGCTTTGACCAATTTTGAGCAAGAGGGGGGGGTTAATTTGTGTAAGATGTACTAGATGTGATTCACACCTCATGTGTGGTCACATTTCCTACATACCAATACTCCAAAGAAGGATCAATCATATGTAGTTTTCCCTTTCAAAATGCTTGGTGCAATTATGATATGAGAATATAACAAAATGCTAAACTAGGTGTGCTTGAGATGACTAAGGACTGGTGTAGAGATTTAGAGGTTTTTAGAACTGTACTAGATGGCTATATGAAGAGAATAGGGAGGATTTCCTAAATGATTTCATTTGTATTTTTTCTTTCTTGATAATATTTTCAAACCCTTTCCAAATTATCTTTGAATGGGATTATATAAGGATATATTGGTCATGGATTGAATTTGATCATGTTAGGTCAATAAAGAGAAGGATGGGGAACTAGAATAAATGGATTGTTGGGGCTAGAAATGATCTTAGACAATAGTGCTAAAGGTAAACAATAGTGGCCCCGATGTTCCTATCCTAGTTGGGTGCTATTGTCCTAGGAAGATATGACTTAGGGGGATGGATTAGTCATGAAAAAAGGGTCTCGGATTATCTAGGGTCAAGTCTAGAAAGCTACGAATGATTTGGAATTAATGAAAATAAACATATGAGGGTCATGGGAGAAAGAAAGAGGGACATATTTATTGGGTGTATTAGACATGCTCAAGTTACCAATTTTTGAATTTTATATGACTATATTCCCCCCCCCACTGTTTATTCTAGTGATGTAGCAAAATGAAGTACTAGGATAAAGGAAAAATGGAAATCATACCTAAACTTACCTACAAGGATGAAGCTCATGAAGCTTGTGTGATGCTAAGTAATGTGAGGTAGTGTATAGAGATCATGTTATGCAAGTGTGAATCTATGAAAGGAAAACAAAAAGTAGATCAATGCTTATTATATGCAATATAAAACAAAAATGTATAAATATAGGTATGAGATAGAGAGGAAGAGAAAGAAATGAATACACCTCATTGGGTACATGAACCAATATAAAACCTATTGTGATGTTGAGTAAGGTTGAGTAATGTTGGATGTGTTGGATGATGTTGTACCAAAAGTTATATCAGAAATGGAGTTGAGTGCTCAATTTCCCATAAAGTGGCTAAAGAATGCAAAGGTTGGCCCTTTGGCTCCATAGTCACCCACTAAGTGAAGATAGATGATCTTACATGTGTTGATTGATGGTTTGACTATGTGTCCAATCCCTCTAAATAGGTGACTCAAGAATACAAAGGCTAGTTAGTCCTTTGGCTCTATCATTGCCCCATCAAGTGAAGCTATAAACTGATATTAGTATGAAATTTGTGTCATATGAAATGGATATTAAATCCCATGTACGTTCTATGATCTATAAATTCTAGTGTGGATAACTAAATGTATGTTAAAAACTAGGACACTCTTGACCATTCTAAAAGATGGATATTAGGCTTGCATGAAAGCCACTCCAAAATTGAGAATATAGCTTATGTGGAAGCCACTTGAGAACTTGAGAACTCGAGAACTAAAAATTTAGGTTTGTATGAAATCCAAACCAAAAATTATGCCAACCACCTATAGATGGAGTAAGGCATACAACTGTTGAGAATGCTTGGATAATGTTGAATTCAAAAAGAAAGAAAACAAATGTATTGTGCATATTTCCCTCAATCACTAGTGTCTAAAAAATGGATTCTAATTTGGAAGTTTTACCAACTACCCTATCTAAAACTAGAAGTGAGATCCATCATGTCATTCATGATGCCCCCTATATCTAGATTCTCTAAGAAAACTATACTGAAACTATCGATTCTAGTCTGAACTATAGCTAACAAAATTATAACTAAATTTACCTTTATATCAACTTCTATAAATTATAAATTTTTTACTATTTAAATAAAAACACTAGAAATGGATAGTAGTGCCACTCACACTATAGTCTAGTCTTAACACTATTGTCTTATGCCAAATCTAATGATTATCTTGGATTCTTGATTATCTGCTTGGTCTATTCTGACTAGTTTGATGTCTAGCTATTGTTCTAAGTGTTTTGAGACTAGATTTTTTTGGTTGATAAGAGTTTTAATATCTATGACAAAACCCCTATTTATTTTCCCCATCTTTTCAGGGTAAGAATGGAGACCCTACAATGATTTCCCTCAAAATAAAAATCCATTCAAGTGTGTTATGTTGCATGGATACATGATATATCAATTATAATTGACAAGATATCTTAAGATATAGCATGGGTTGTAGTGAGATATTGTTAGATAAATATGGGTATGCATAGATAGATATAACAATGTAATATCATGTGTAATTTACTAATCTAAAATTTAAATTTTGGCTAGTTGTTAGTTGTTAGTTGTTAGTTGTTAGTTAGAGGGATGGAGCCTGATGTCCATCATGGAATCCAAGAAAACATGAATAATGCATGATATGGATCATGGCATCACATATAATCAAAATCAATCAAGCAATAATCACACAAATCAAGAAGCAATAAGTGTACAAGAGTGGCCAAGGGTCCAAGTAAATAGTGGACATGGGTACATACCAGTCAAACTAAAAAGCAAGCATACGAGGCATCTTCAAATGCCACATACACATACAAGTGGAGCAAGTAAAGTTAGAATAAGGGACACATGCATATTCAAGAGAATAAGTAAATTCCATTGGAAAATGTCTTAAGGCACACATATGAATATAATTAAAAGACATTGCCAAATGTCCTAAGGCACATACAAGAAATAAACAAGAACTAAGAAATGCAAATCAAGAAAGGTAAGCATGTAATAATTGGAAATACAGTCATATCTAACTAATAAAAGTAATAAATAAACTACAAGACTAGGTATATGCTAAGAAATACACAAGTTATTAATACTAGTGAGAGTCAATAGAGTAATCTATGTAAGCTAGTACATAATGTACATCAAAATGACTAGAGTGTGTGGTGTAGGAATGACATAACCTAGATGGTGTAGTCATGTAGAGGATGCCCCTAGTGGGTATCCATATTGATGTGTGTCTCTAATGTAGAAGTAGGAATTCTTCCTCAATGGTTAGAGTGAAGCAATCAAAGAGCTGGATATCATTGCACATACTCAAACAAGATTATGTGGAGCATGGTAATGTAGCTAAATTGACATACAATAGCATAGGATAGAAAATGTAAGTCTAACATAGTAGTAGCAATGTAAACCATGGATAAAACATAAAATTAAATGTATTTTTGAATTATTTACATGTTTTTGTATTTTTAAATATTATATTTTTTTAATTTTGAAATGTTATGAGCTATGTATAATCTATCACATGAAGACTATGTACAAAATTTAATGAGCAACTATGTACACATAATTTGAAAAGATAATATGTAAAAGAAATTGAGAAATTTTGTACAAGTAGATTGGGAGGGAATGATACTAACTAATGAGTCTCATGGGAGACTCCTTATTATGTTGTCTAGTACCAAATAAAGGAATCATGTGTGATTGTGAAGCATGAGGGAATGGTTGAGAATATGACTCCAAATATTCAGATGCATAGTCTGTGTCTAATAAATCATAATAACCTATATTGTTATACACATCATTATCATCTTGATTTTGAACCAATGGATTGTTGGTCCTAAATTTTATTGTAATTGGATATTTTCCTTTGATAATTTGTGTTTTTGAATGATTTGTCTTAGGATTTTTAATAAATGCCAAACCTTGGTGACAAACATTATCAATTACTAGAATAGGAATAGTGATGCCTTGATCATGCTTTCCCAATCCTTGACCCTAAAAATCAAATTGTTGTAGATATTTTTGACTAAATACATACTACTTTGAAAGTTGGGATTCATTTAGGAGAGGTAGATTTGCATCTTTTTCATTCTTTACCCATGCTTTTGGTATTGTTTATTTCTCTAATTTTTATTTTTGATCCTTTTGTTTTTCTGAGTTATGCTTTGGTAACCACTTTTATACTATTTCTAAATTTGACCCTTTGTGAATATGTTCCTATGTCATCATGGATTGCTTAACTGATTTGCCTTGTATAGGATCCTCGCTATCAATTATCTATTATATATGTTGTTTCAAAGAAAAACATGAATCTATGTGATTCCTATGCATTCTATGATATACATAATAATATCTAGATCTTCTCACTAGATGTAGGGGAGGTAGTTTTATCAAATGAGATTTAATCATTTCCCTTAGTACCTCACTTGAACTCTTATTTGATGTTTGAATCATTTTTGAATCACTAGTTGTAGAGTTACTTTACTATGATTTCTTGTTTTGATATGTAACATTGCTTGCAACCAATTGACTAGGTGAAGGTGCATAGATGTGACTGACACTATGATGCCTTAAGAGGATTTTATATTATAATCTAATTCTCCAATGTTATGATCTTTTCATGTAATATTTGATTTTTTGTTTGTAAATTTGAAATTAACTTATTCCTACTAGTGATTTGATCCCTTAGATTCTCATAAGTGCAAGAAGCTATAGGTTGAAAGTATGCAGTAGGAATAATAGCATAGGCTACATCACCTTTGGGAGGGGTGATAGCATGGACCTAGTTAGAGTGAAAATAGCTATCACCCTCTTGAGGGAGAGGAGGAGAAGGGATTTCTTTCCTCTGCATGAAATATGGCATTGAAATAAGAATAGCCAAGTAGGTGTATACATCTAGGTAGAAGACATGTATATGGGTTAAAATACATGTTAATGGAGTTATAAATCATATAACAATATGTTTAGAAAGAGCATTCCAAATGAGAGATAGAAAATTTTGGATAGAGAATATGAAATTGTGCATGAATGTATAGAAAATTTTTACATGAATAATAACTTTTATAACATGTTGAGTATGATAAGCATGAAAAAATTTCCACATGAATGAGAGAGCGTATGCAAAAGGAATATTGAATTTTTTTGCACGTTTAACAATGAATTTGATAATATCATCCCTTAGTATAAAAGTAAGCATTAAATTCAAAGAATGAATCTTTGTACTAACATATGTTAAACTTCATCATTTATGTACATGATAGGACCAATGATGGTCTCATTATTTTTTGCAAGAAATGTAAGAAAAATTTGTAAATAAGTGAGATCCATTTTTTAAAATATTATTTTTAGAATGTAAGGTGATCTCTCAAAAATAATAGGACCTAATGTATGAAACTAGGGTTTGAAGATAATTTATTTTGAAATTTACTATGAATTTTTGAAATTTAAAGTGAATTTCTTTGTTAGATATGCAAGCAAAAAATAAAAAATCTATTAAAAAATTAGTGATTTAATAGGACCTAGTAGATGAGGCTAGCATTTGGAAAAATAAATATTTTGATAGATTATTATGAAATTTTGAATTTTGAATGGATTTTATAATTTTAATATTTGAGTAAAAATTCAAAAATAATTAAAAAATTATTGGAAAAGTACTAGGACCTAGTATGGAAAACTAGGGTTTGAAATAAAATTACTTTAAAAATTACTACTAAATTAAAAAATTTGAAATAAATTTCTAATTTAAATATTCAAGTAAAAATTCAAAAATTTATATGAAAAATTAGTATGAACTTTACCCTAGGGTTTCTAGGGTTTTTGTGCACAAACAAAGTAAGTGAGGTTCACCAAATGATTTAACAATTTTAGGAATATTGGGTTTTTATTCTTAATTTAGTTAAAGGGTCTTGATTGATAAATCAATAAATAATATGCAATAAATAATCTACTGATTTGTGAAATTTATTTGTAATTAGAGATTATCTAAAATTAGTAATAAAAGGGAAAAAATAAGACAACTTAAATTATGTTGATCTGACTGAGATAGAGTTTGATATTCACTGTGTAGACCTAGAACACTATCACAAATATTATTTTGGATTTAATTTTATAATTAGATAAGATCACTATAAGCAGATAGCATTGGTACCAATAGTACAGTCCTTATCTAAAAATATTGGCTTGATAGTCTGAGCTTTCTAGTTTTGTTTAGTAGGTTTTTTTGAGCCTGTGTAACAAATCTTGAAGCGTAGAAGTCAATAGAGCTCATTGTAGAGTAGATTCTTTCTTCAAACCCTATCTTTCATTATTATTTTACAAATTTTGAGCAAGAGGGGGGGGTTAGTGTGTGTAATATGTATTGGACATGCTTCACACCCCATGTGTGGGCATATTGCCAACATACCAATACTCTGAAGAGGGATTAATCCATATGTAGTTCTCCCTTTAAAAGTGCTTGGTGTAATTGTGATATGAGAATGTATGGAAATGCTAAACTAGGTGTGTTTGAGATCACTAGGGACTGGTGTGGAGATTTAGAGGTGCTTAAGACTATACTATATAATTATATGCAGAGAATAGGGAAGATTGCTTGAGTGGTTACACTTGTGTTCTTGCTTGCTTGATAATATTTGACAACCCTTTCTAAATTATATTTGAATAGGATTTTATAGGGATCTATTGGTCATGGATTGAATTTTCTCATGTTAGGCCAGCAAGGAGAAGGATGAGGAACTATAAAAAATTAACCATTGGGGCCAAAAATGAGCTTGAACAATAGCATTGAAGGTAGACAATAGTGGCATCGATTCTCCTATCCTAATTGGGGACTATTATCATAGGCATATGGGACTTGGGGGATGGATTGGTTATGAAAAGAGGGTCCTAGATTAGCTAGGGTCAAGTATAGAAGGGTATGAATGACTGAGAATTAGTGAAAATAATCTTATGAGGTCTGTGAGTGTAATAAATAGGGACCTATGGGTTGGGTGTCATTATCCCTACTCAAGTTACCAATTTTTGCATTTTATATGACTACAATTCTCAATGAAGTTTCATGGCTTATTTTGGTGTTGAGTATTATTTTACACTAGTTGGTGAGGTTTATGAATCTTATGGCATTCCCTATCAACCTTGTCATGATCCTTACTAGATATAATTTGATATTTACTAGATCCAATATGATCCCTAATAGCCTAGTCATGAGTTCTATTAGTCTTATAGCCAGCCTTCTCAATATAGTGTCCTCTTTGTCAGCTTAGTCACTTGTCAAATTAGTCTCTTTCCACTTTCAAGAAAACTCTCTTAGTTTATGAGATGTACATGATAGAGTTTGATACAATAAGGGGACATGGTCAAGATGTTCCTATTCATTTCATTCATAATGTGAGAGATGTATTAGAGCTAGCTAAAAGATAGTGGGCACCTATTGAGAGAGAAAATTGGTAAAGGATCACAAATGAGATGTTAGATGTGGGTGGATTGATTGTATCTTTAGAATATAGTATAAGAATTCATGAGGAGAAGGCTCACCAATTCTATCATCCCTCATATCCACTTCCCCAAGATTGTTTTTTGTTCTACTTGACCCCTACTTATGAACACAATCAATCTTATCAAAGAAATCTTTTTCCCAATCAATTAGAAGAGAGAGTTAGGGAGATGAACATTATTTTTGAATTAAATATTGATAGGCATATTGAGTTAGACAATAGGTAGATGAAGAAATCCCTCATTTTCATCTCCCATTACATCTCACCTCAAGAAGAGACTTCCAGATATGAAATCCCAAGTTTGAGACAAGGTGGATAACCTAATCCTAAGGAGATCACAAGTTTATTAAACACTTCATCCACTCCTTAAAGTGCATCAATACCTCAAGAAGAGACTCCTAATCCTAACATCCTAATCTAGAATAATATAGTGGAATCACGGGGAAAGAAAAGAGACAAAAGTCTTGATAAAGAGTGTGGATTTGAGAAAGAGATTGATCCTATGTAAACCCCTCCCATTATTCCTCAAGATACCTCTTATTTTCAATGTCAGCCCTCTTATACTCCTTATCCTCATGATGATGCCTATCAAGCTCAAGAAAGAATTTTCCAAAAGAACCTAACCAAGCAAATTGAATAATTAGAGTTAAGGATGAAAGTGTTAAGTCAAGGTGTAGTGAAAGGTTTAGACACCCAAAAGAAGATCCTATGCCTAAACACACCCGATGTAACCTTCCTTAAGAGAGTGTTCAAGCTAAATAAAATGTAAATGAAGTGATTGTCAAATGAAAGGAAGAAAACAAAGCTATTTTATCCCAAGGTCTACCTCCCCTTCCTTGAGAACTCCCAAAATAATCCCCTACAATTCATTCTCAATCTAATTTTGAGTTCTATGTTCCACCTCAACTAGCTAGTTCATCTTGTCCTCACCCCATCAACCATTACCTTTATGGACTTGTGGTATGGGAATCTAAAGAGGAGTAGTTGGTTGATAAAATTTCAAAACTCTTTTTTGTAGAAAATGTATCTCCTTGGTAACCTTATTAGACTAAGTCACCTAATTTTAAGATGCATAGTCTTAGCATCACCAAAAATGGAGAAGGAGATTGAAGATATTATAGTGCTTGAGAATAAAAGTTAGGTTATGATATTTGAGATGAAACTTGATATCCTTCAAGAGGTCCTAAATTATTAAGAAGAGGTGATTTCTTGTGTGGAAGATTTTGATTGGGTTGATATGAAAGAATGTATTCCTTTCGCCAAAGAGGAAGAATTAATCATTGGTACTTCCATCACTATGCAAGATGTCATGGATGGGAAAGAACAAGATCATAATAAGCATTTGGATTACTTATTTTCAATCATTGTATTAGGTTATATTCCTCTTTAAGGAGGCTATGATATAATCAAAAATGGAGAAGGCAACCTTGGCACTCAAGTGAGTACGCAAAGAAAAAGAAATTTTTTAGGTTTGTCCTTTCAAGAAACATATACATCCAATCATGTCATGTTTGAAATCATGAAGATGGGTTATCATCCTCTCAACCAGTTGGGAGAAACACATCAGCTCTTGAATGATGGAACAAGTTCTTATTGGCCTCAATCTTCTAAGGAACAAGAAACTACTCCTATTAAAGCCATGCCTGGAAAGAAGATACAAGTTGATTATGAGATGAAGAGTGGGAAGAAGTACGAGGTATGTGTACAAGTTCAAGAGGAATATATCTAAATTAGAGACCTATTTAAACATGATCTACATGAGAGTATATCAAGTGAAGTTCCAAAGAATAGGTCTGATAAAAAAATCATCCAATCCAAGGAAAAACATGCTTATCACTATGATTCATCTCATGAAGAAGGAGATTCAATAAAATTTTCTTTTTATCCTAAAAAGTAGGTATGCTTAGTTTCTATTTGTGCATAGTTGTTTGTTTTATACTTTCCCTAAGTGCTTTGAGCACATGTGTGTCTTGTTACTTTGTTTTCTTTATTTTATGTGTGTCTTTTGTTTTGTGTGGTTGAGGTAGTCAATTGGTCTTGTCTTAATCAAAGATTATTTTCAATGGTAAAAGTCTTATTGTTTTTCTTTATACTTTATATGACTCCCTAAGCATGATATACTAATAAGGCTATCAATCCTTAGCATAGTAGGCATGCTACCCCTATGAGTCACCAATTTGGCTCCCTATAGGTAAAAACATGACCTTTAGAGTTTTATATGGGTCTTATATTTTGTAATAGGGTGTATTATAAGTATTTTGATGTCATTCTATATCATATTAGCCTTGTTCATTAGTCATTTTAATCTTTATGTCTTTTTAGTCATTTTGTGAGTCAAAATAGAGCATTAAATGAGTTGTATAGACTCCTTGGGAAGTGTGAAGATGTAAAAATGGTGATTTCATGTCTCATGTGTCCTATTATGCCTTAATCAACTATTCATAACTAAAAATTGGTAGGTTCTTTAGAAGAAAGGCAAGTTTTCTGGAAAAAGGGAGGAGTTTGGCACTTATATGGCCTATAAGGGAGTGTGACAGAGGAAATAAGGTCATGACATGACTATTAAGCTTCCTTAGATATATTTCCATGCTTGAAGTACTCTAGAAGTGTCAAAATTGAGTTAAAACCATTTAACTCCTTTACCCTTCCATCCACATAGAACTAGTCAACAAGTTTGTACTTGCTACAATGAGTAGGGGAGGTTTGAGGAAAAATTATTTTGGGGGTGTTATCCACACTCATTTATCTTCCATTTTATGTATTTTATAGAGTAATGGTGACTTTTACTTTATTATCTATTATTAAGAAATTGACATATCCAATTTGCTTGATAATTTGTGCACCTTATAGGTTTTGACAAGTTTATACAACTCACTTGTTTACTTTATTTATAGATGATGCTAACTTCCTCCTTAAATTATCCCCATTCTTTTTTTATCATTTAAATGTGTCTGGATATGGAAATCACCTCAAATTTGTAAGAGAAGCACTATTCTATGTTGCACATAGATTTTCACTATTTTTAGAGTCTTCACGATTTGGTAGTGATTCTAAGGGATCATAATAAGTTAATTCACATGTTTCCAATTTTATTTTGATCTAATTCCATTCTAATCTCATCTTCCAAATCATACTCCATGAGGGTGTAGTCACAAGGATCATGCAACCAATTTACCCTATGACTATCATACATAGTTAGTCATGGTAAATCATGTCTATGAAACCAATATGGCATGTTCTTAGAGGTGTGATGAAGGTTATAGAGCCTTGGTGTATATTTTATCAACATTAAAAAATAAATTCATGATTCAAATGGTAAGATAGGGTTATTACAGTCATGTATAACACTTTCATACAGTCTACCATTGCAATGTGCACCTATAGGTGCGTGAAAGGCAAAAATACATTGAAAATAAGGTGTGATAGCTTGTTTTATGTTTTTTAACATCTTGATGTTTCATTTAAACATAATTGGAATAAATAAATATTTTATCAAAGCATATTCCCTACGTACATTACCCCTATTTTTCTCACTTCTTATATGCAACTCAATGTGTACCTACAAGAGTCTTGGAAGATGACATCATGTTGGAATAGGAGTCTTGGTGGATATTTCAAATCCTCATTAATGTTAGGAGTGTATTCTAAAATTTCTAAATGGATTAAATTAAACCATAAGAATGTATATCTTACATACTACCTACATTACCACTCATTGCCTATATACATGACATTGTCCACCTATAGGTGGCTTAGCATAGGATTGTGAATGCTTGTATGAAGAAGGATGGAGTAAGTGATATGAATATTTGAGGTCCTAGTCTAAATAAAAATTAATTATATAACTAATTTACAAGATAGGTTGGAAAATATAAGTGGGAATCCTCCATAAGTAATGACTATGGAATTCAAGGATCAAACCCCCAAAAGTGCAAAATAGAGTTCCTTGATGTTTTGTTGATACTTTGTAATAGGGGTACTAAAGTATTTGAGGTATATTGATGAATAAACCAAGTAATATCTATATATGAGAGGTATCCCAATTTCATGAACACCCATCATACCTATTTTGTCAATACCCTAGAGTTAGTATTAGGTCAAGTTGACTTGATAATGAGTCAAATTGATAGATGGAGGTCATATTAGGATAGTCGTAGGGCTTAATATGCTAAAAAAATTTCATCATCTAAGTTAAAGAACAAAAATTTATTAGAATATCAAATTTGTGCCTTATTTATCAACTTAACCACCAATGCCCCATTTCCCATAATGACCAAACATTTCCCAATCCACTGATGCCAACATGATTTTATAAAAGCCAATTTTTAGGAGTGATGGTGGATGGTGTTTGACTATCCCCATTGTAATAACCATGAGGTCCCTATGTAATTTTTGAGGAAACTCTATTTTTAATTTGTCCTCAATCAAATTCCAAACTACTTTAACTATGGTGAGTTTTAGGGGTGAGGGAAAGGCTCTACATAAGATCAACTAGGTGCATGTCATGTACCTAATCAGCCTAAAAGGATCCTACCCAAAATCCACTTCATCCATAGATTACCCCTATGGTGATATAGGTTATGTATATAGACACATTACATTCACTTAGTACACTTATTGATACCATTTTTCATCATATAATTATACTTTCAGAGACATATGCTCAAGATACTCTAGTTGGTGGTCATACTCGACCCCACCCATGTAGATGTTTTGGTGATATATGCACTAGACCTTCAGATGATGATAATGGCACTTCAGGGGTCTTGGAGGATATGGTCTTAACTGATGTGTTGTTGGAATGCACATTTGGTTTGGATACACTGGGAGTCTCTACACACATGTAGGCATCTTTTATATAAATTTAATTTTATATTGTTAAGTTATATTTACAAATTAAAAAGGTAAAAATTAATTTACACATTTAAATTTAATAATAAATATGTATTTTTTGTGTTCGAGGAGGAGATGTTACCTTTGACATCACAACTAGGTAGTGGGCCAACCCTTACTACATCTATCCATGTCAGTATGACACCATATATATTTGTAGAGGTAAAATTTCAAGTGAATGTTATATACTTTAGATGTACATTCATACACCTTAATTGCATCATTGGTAGATTTTGTGTAAGAAAATATAAAATAACTAATACAATTTTGTTATACTTTTTATTGCTTGATGTGTTAACATGGATTGGTGTAACTTGTTAGAAATTCATCCTCCATCTCAACTATGTTTTCAATAACCAAATTAACAAGTTGAACATATGCTTGATATCCCATTATATGTAGTTCCCATATTGGGTCAATCCCAATCAATAGGATTGGATGTGTGTGTGTTTGTGTGTGTGTAGATATATATGTACATATATATGTATATGTATATGTCTATGTATATGTATGTGTGTGTGTGTGTGTGTGTGTGTGTGTGTGTGTGTGTGTGTGTGTGTGTGTGTGTGTGTGTGTGTGTGTGTGTGTGTGTGTGTGTGTATCTGTGTGTGTATGTATATATGTATGTATATATATGTATGTATGTATATATGTATGTATATATATATGTATATATATGTATGTATATATATATAAATAAATATATGTATGTATATGTATGTATACACACACACACACACACACACACACACACACACACACACACACACACACACACACACACACACACACACACACGTGATGTGTGTGTGTGTGTGTGTGTGGTGTGTGTGTGTGTGTGTGTGTGTGTGTGTGTGTGTGTGTGTGTGTGTGTGTGTGTGTGTGTGTGTGTGTGTGTGTGCACACACACACATATGTGTGTGTGTGTACGTGTGCGTTCACGTGTGTGTGTGTGTGTGTGTGTGTGTGTGTGTGTGTGTGTGTGTGTGTGTGTGTGTGTGTGTGTGTGTGTGTGCGTGCGTGTGCGTGTGTGTGTGTGTGTGTGTGTGTAGAATTCATCTGATAAAAGTCATTTGATATAGTATATTTATTTCAATTTACGAATTCAGTATACCATGTCTTCATCAATATGCACACCACTGCTTTCTTTTAAATACTATACTCATAGCCATGCACTTGATTCCTTGTTATCCTAATCACATATAGTGGTTCAATATCTATGATTGATATCCAAAATGGTCATAGCTATAAATTCAACTCCCATCTTTATTCCATATGAGCATAATAATTTCATCTCTAACTATGGAGTTATAAATTTAGATGGCATAGCCTCTTGATCCCATTGTACCTAGTCAATTCCATTATTTTTTTGGGACAGCATCCATTACATCCCATTGGTTTTTTGGGAGATCATCAATTATAAACTATACCCTATATGTATATGGCATAGGCCTTGAAACCATATATAAATAGGGTACCACAACCCCATATATATAAATGAGGTTGAGTAGTTTGTTACCGCCAGCTACTTAGGGGGACTAGAGACCTACTATATATAGTTGGGGGAGGGGTCCTATCTATATACATGCACCTTCATCACTTGAGTGACATGCTAACTCTATAAGACTATAACACTTTTCATCAAGAAAGTACCCCTAAAATTAATATTGAGTGTTGACAAGACTATAACACCCTTTGTTGACCTTAACCTACTTGAACTATATACATATATACCTTGCCTTGCAAAAATTGAGTAAAATCTAAGGATAGATAGTCAGCCTAATGTCACCTATAGGCAAACAAAATCATTCACTTATAAAGAAGATAGTCCACTCACTCTCATCTCTACAATATTTAGTTTTATTTTCTATATGTTTCTTTAGATTTTGACAAGACCTATTTTATAAGGTTCTAGACACTCTTAAAAGGATAAAGTATAGATGTCCCCCATAAAAAAAACCTATCACTCTAGGTGTCTTCACCAAATTAAAATTCAGTTTACAAAATTATCAACAAACACCTATACAAGTTACTTGTCTTATCACAATGACTATTTCTAAGAGATTTTTTATCACACCAATACTCATAAGCCTATCCTCTATTAGAAATATTGTCATTGATGTCAATGGTCTAACATTGGTGATAAAGGCCACATAGCATTTATTGTCTGAAGGTGTTTTTAATGTTTATATTTTGGCTAAAATGTGTTGATATTTTTTTAATATTAATGAATATATTTTTAGTTGCATAAAATTCAAAAGAGGGCCCATCAAGAAGTCAAAGAGTCACAGGGTAAAGTTAAAAGTTGAATGGGATGCATTTTCCCATGAAGAGTCATCTTGAGGAATTCCAAGATTCACCAAGTGAAGACAAAAGAGGGTATGGCACATTTTTCCATAAAGAGTCACCTTAAGAAATTCAAAAGGTCACCTTAGGAAAGGATGCATTTGCTTATGAAGGGTCACCATGTTACTTTTCAAGTGCAAGGATTCAAAGGGTCATGTAAATTTGGCACCATTTTCCATGAGTGAAAGGTCATAAAGGGTGAATGCCAAACGTCATTGGAAAGCTATAACTAAAGGCTTGAAAATCCATTTGTAATATGCAAGAGAGTACATGGTTTGTAATTTTTTTATATAAGAAAAGATGAGATAATAGAAAGAGATATTATAGAGTTATATCATTTGTTTAGAAAACAACATTGAGAGATAGTTGTGTTTTATACACAAGAGGGGTTGGTGCTCCTATGGGTTGGTACTCACAAATATTTGTTGTGTTGGTGTTGGTGTTCCTACAATTTGGTGCTTATGAACTTTGTAATTTGAGTTAGTGATCTTTCATATACTTGAAATTATTCTCCATGGTTTTTTACAATTTGGGTTTCCATGTAAAATTACTCTCTCTCTCTCTCTCTCTCTCTCTCTCTCTCTCTCTCTCTCTCTCTCTCTCTCTCTCTCTCTCTCTCTCTCTCTCTCTCGTGTAGTGCATATTATTTTAGTTTTATTTCATATCTTTAATATATGGTTAAGTGGAGTTTGATTAAGTAAAAGATTTATAAGATATATGATATAGTGATTTACCCCCCCCTCAGTATATCCTATGCTTAACAATTGGTATCAGAGCATGTTCCTTTAGAAAGAGTTTTACATCTTGAAGGTAGATCAGGGAAATAATGATGTCTGAATCACATGAAGGATTTTTTACAAATAAGTCACCTTGATCTGAGCAACCTTTTAGGTGACAATTCGGGTGATGGGTCTACCTCAATTGGTGACATAACTTTTGGGAGCCATAACTTTTTCACCATAGCTCCATTTGACTCCCAATTTGAACCGTTGGAAAGACAAGAATGAGGATAATGTTGTGAGATGGCATGGAGCTTTTCTCAATGGATTTTAACCCTAGAAAACCCAATGGAAGTGCCCCAAATTTCAATTTTAGTAGTGCAGTCTAAAAATAGTAAGTTTCTAACAATAGTAATTCCTCAAATTCTGTATTGTTGTAAATCATGGAAGTTGAACCACTTGATCTCCCTCAAGATTACTGACCTTCCACATCCTCATCCTACCTTAAAAACATGTATAAATTAGTATGTAACCTGAAATGGAAATTAGACATCTCTTCTTAGAGATAGGCATATGTTTGGGTCTACAAATTTAATGAATAAAACATCTCTTCTCAGAGATAGCATTATTTTTATTATGTTGTTCTTGTTTTTTTTTTTAAATTATTTTTCAAGCAAAGCTTTTGAGTTTTATATCACACCTTTGTTTTATAGGACAAATTATGCCTTTTGGAGCATAAGTATGATGACTTATTTGATGTCTCTTATATTTGACATTTGGCAAGCAGTTGTGGAGGAATACAAAGAGCCATAGACACTTGTGATTTCTCTGGTTGAAAAGAAGGCAAGTGAAAATAATGCTAAAGATTTAAATGATATTTTATGTGGTTTATGTGAATAAAAATTTGTTAAAGTTATGCAATGAAAATTTCCTCATGAGACTTGGGTAAAGCTTGAGAATATTCACAAAGGTGATGAAAAGGTTCAACAAGCTAAGATCTAGACTTTTAGAAGATAGTTTAAGAGTTTGAAAATGGAAGAAGAAGAAAATATAATAAGTTATCTTTTGTGGGTTGATAAAATAGTTAATAATATTCAAGGCCTTAGATAAAATTTATAATAATTAGTGGTGGTGAAAAAGGTTTTGAGATCTCTACCAATGAGATATGATGTAAAGGTTTCAACAATCGAGGAGATGAGAGATCTATCCAAGCTAAAGATGGATGAACTACATGGTATTCTTACAGCAAATGAGATGTAGACTAAATAAGAGAAACCCTCAAAAAGAGAATATGCTTTCAATAAATCAAAGAAAGATAAGGCTAAGATTCAAGAATCAAGTGACAGCTTTAGTGATGATGAAGATGCCAATGGAGCTCTATTCATTCACAAGCTGAAAAAGGGCACAGGTAAATATCAAGAAAAATTACCTTTTGAATGTTTTAATTTTGGAATGATTAGACATTTTGTAGCTAAGTTCCTAAATAAGAGTAATGGTGACAATGAAGAAGGAATTTCTACATACAATAATAATTTCAAAGGCAAATTTAAGAAGGGATTCTAGAAGAAGAGTTTATACTCTAAAGTTCCTAGCTTCGTTGAAGATAGTGGAGTCAGTGATTCAGATGAAGAAAACATTTTATTCATGACCATATATAAATATTCCTTCACAAGCATAAGTATAGATGATCAAGAAGAAAAAAATGAATCTAAGCTGAATCTGGAAGGAGAACTCATTTGTGCCTTAGAAGAATTAAAATCTCTTGAGAAGAAGAATTGAAGATTGAAGTACCAGATCGATAAAAATGAAAAAGAGGCAAAAGAAATAATTGAAGATCTACAAGTACACATTAAAGAAGCTAAAAAAACTGAAGAAGATCTAACAACTTAGTTACAAAAAGTAAGTGAATAATGTGAAAGGTATGTTGTTGAAATTACCTTTCTAAAAGAAAATCTTGAGAAAATGAATAATGTAGTCAATGATAGAGTAGCCAATGATTCAAAATTTGAGAATAACACTAATATGTTGAATAAGATATTAGAAATTCAAAGATCAATGTTACATAAAATAGCTATCAAATTTTAAAAATATAAAGGGGAGGCCACTAATTTCATAGACAAGGTTAACACAAAAAAAGAAAGATCTATGGTGAAGCTCTTACAAAAGAAAAAAAAGTTAAGCATATAGAGGACATCTCAAACAAAGAAGGCTAGAAGGAGCAAAGCTACAAAAGGAAATCAGGTTAGAGATACACAAATAGGTTATATTTTTATGGTTATTATTTTTATTGTAATGGACGTGGTCATAAGAAAATATAATGTTGAAAAAGGGCTAATAAGTTCAAAAACAAGGAGAAGAAAACTCATGTAGAGTCAAGAAGAAGCCATAACTCTTTTGATCATATATCAAGATTTAATGAAGAGGCCATAATATGTTACAAGTGTAATAAATTTGGACACATGGTACTATATAATCATGCTTGAGCTAGTCAAGAAGGACCAGAGTTTCAAGGCTCCATTTATCAAGAAGAAAGTTCAAACAGGTTCATGGTAGAAGAAACAACTTAAAAAGTCTTTGTTAGTCCAGATATCTTTGCATGCAAGAAATGAAGAAAATCCATGGTTCATTGATATTAGATATTCGAGGCACATGACACAAGATAAGATAAATTTCATAAACTTGAAGAAGACCAATGGTGGCATAGTGAAATTTTGAGACAATACTACTACCAAAATTGCCAAAAAAGGTACATTAAATTTGGATAATGGTATAAATAAGATTGAAAATGTTTTATATGTAGATGGTCTTATTCATAATTTTTTGAGTGTAAGTCAAATGTGTGATTATGGACACACACTAAATTTTTATGTATAAGGTTGTGAAATTATGAGAAAAGATCCAAATGTGTTGATTGTAGATGCTCAGAGGACAGGGAATAATTTGTATATGTTATCAGATATCAAAGGTCAAAAATGTTGTTGAAGTCAAGTTGAGGAAATTTTTCTATGGCACAAGAGAATGGGACACATAAATTTTGACAATCTTGTCAACATCAGAAAGAATCAAACAGTCAGAGATCTTCCAAATATTACAAATCCCTCTAACACACTTTGTGGACCATGTCAACATTAGAAGCATGTCAGAAGATGGTTAAAAAAAAGAATACTCAACCACTCAGATTTAGATATTTTTCACACTAATTTGTGTGGACCTATGAGAACTCAAATTATTCAAGGTGAGAAATATTTCATGTTGCTTATTGATGATTCTACACATATGACTTGGGTGATGTTTTTTAATAAAAAATTAGAAGCTTTCAGCCACTTCAAAGCATTTAAGGCTTTTGTTGAAAATGAAAATGATTTGAAGATTAAGTGCTTGAGATTAGATTGAGGAGGAGAATTTGTGTCAAATTATTTAATTGAGTATTGTGAGGACCATGAGATAAAGAGACATTATTTAGTAGCTAGAAATCCACATTAGAATGGAGTAGTTGAGCAAAAAAATAGAATAGTTTAGGAGATGGAAAGGATAATGCTAAATGGATCCATGATACTAGATAAATATTAGAGAGAGGTAGTAGGTCTAGTAGAGAAAATATAGAATAGACCATTGTTAAGAGTCAACAGTGACAAGAATACCTATGAGCTATGGAAAGATAAACCAACTACAATTGATTATTTCAAAGTTTACGGTAGTAGATACTTCATAAAGAGAACTGATGAAAAATTAGATAAGTTTGAATATAACATAGATGAAGGTATATTTTTTGGATATTCTAGCAAAAGTAAAGATTATAAATGTTATAAAAAGAGAACCAAGAATATTGTTGAAAGTGGAAGTGTCTGGATAGATGATGTAGCACAAAGAGCCAGTGATCTAGTAGACACTCCTAAAATCATTGAAGAATAATATTTTGAAGAAAAAAATGAGGATGAGAAGGAGGAAAAGGACACCGAAAAACCCATCCAAATATGTTCATATAAATCATAATAAGAGTGACATCATTAGGAACATAAACAAAAGACTTCACACTAGAAGGATGATGCTAAGTGAATCTGAGCAAGTTAATTTTTCTTTGTTATCCTTAGCCTAGAATTTTTTTGGAAGCTAGACATGATGAGAATTAGGTTATGGAAATGGATGAATAATTAAATCAAATAGAAAAGAATGATACTTGGGAATTAGTGCCTAGTCCAAAAGATCAAAATGTGATAGGAACAAAATGAGTACAAAAAAATAGGTTGAGTGAAGATGGTGAAGTTACCAAGAATAAAGCAAGGTTACTATGTATAGGATATACTTAGATTGAGGGTATATATTTTGAAGAAACTTTTGAATCAGTGACAAGATTAGAGGCTATTATAATGTTTCTTACATATGCAATGTTAAAAAATTTCAAAGTTTTCTAGATGGATGTCAAGTCTATCTTCCTAAATGGGAATCTAGAAGAGGAGGTCTACATTGAGCAGCCTAAGGGATTTATTCTCTCAAATGATAGTATTTATGTATGCATAGTGAAGAAATCACTATATGGATTGAAATAAGCTCCTAAATCTTAGTATGCAAGACTTGATAAGTACTTGCAAGATCAAGTATTAAAGAGAGGTTTTGTTGATAGTAATCTCTACATCAAAATAGAAGGTGAGCATCAATTTATTGTTGTGGTATATGTTGATGACATAATTTTTGGCGGAAACATTAAAAATATGACAAAGGAATTTTTTGATAATATGTAAAAAGAATTTGAGATGTTAGTTCTTGGAGAATCCTCATTTTTCTTAGGATTACAAATAATTTAGTTAAATTAACGAATTTTCACATCTCAAAGTAAATATGCCAAGGAAATGTTGAAAAAATTTGGTTTTGAGGTTTGTGCACCAATTGGCACACCAATGGGTATAGGGAACAAGGTGAGTAAGGATGAATATTCACCTATTGTAGATCAATCTTTGTATAGATCTATGATTGGTTATCTTTTATATTTGATAGCATCAAGGCTAGACATCATGCACGTAGTAGGCATGGTTGAGAGATATCAGATATCCCCAAAGGAGAGTCATGTTCAGTTGGTGAAGAGAATATTTAGATATGTCAAGGGGACATTAGATTATAGATTGTGGTATCCCACAAGCAAAGATTTCACTTTGGTTGCTTATATAGATTTAGATTGGGTAGGTTGCTTGGATGAAAAAAAGAGTACAAGTGGAGAATATTTCTTCCTTGGTGATAGCTTAGAATCATGGCTAAACAAAAATTAGAATTCAGTACCACTTTCTATAGCTGAAGTAGAATCTATTGTAGTAGTATTATGTTGTACTCAAGTACATTGGATGAAGCAAACTTTGGAAGATATCAAGGTAAAATATGATGAACCTATTTCTTATTTTTATGATAACACAAGTGCTATAAATATTTATAATAATCTAGTGATACATTCAAGAACAAAACATATTCATATTAGATATCACTTTTTAAGAGAGCAGGTTGAAGATCAATAGGTTAGGATGGAATATATCAGTACTAAAAAATGCATTGCAGATATTTTCACAAAGGCACTAGCAAAAAACACACTCACGTATCTATGGGAGAAGTTGGGAGTAATTTATTTTACTTCCTGCCATTGAGATTAGCATCAGTTGAGAAGGACCTAAGTCTTAGCTCTAGGATAGGCCCTTTTCCATTGATGTCAAAGGGGGAGAAGAATAGAAATAGGTATAGGAATAGTTATAGGGAATAGGCAAAAAAATATGTACAAAAATAGCTATAAAGAATAGGTACAAGATTCTTCAATAAGGGGGAGTTACTATAGGTTTTTCAAGTTAGCTATATATGTAGGTTGGCATGTTCAATTTAGGTTTCAGGATGTGGTAGTTTTAGTTTAAGGTTGACATCAATGACAAAGGGAGAGATTGCTTGAAATATTGTCATTGATGTCAAAGGTCTAGCATTGATGATAAAGGCTTGATATCATTTATTGTCTAAAGGTGTTTTTAATGCTCATATTTTGGCTAAAATTTGTTGATATTTATTTGATATTAATGAATATATTTTTGGTTGCATAAAATTCAAAAAAGGGCCCATGAATAAGTCAAAGAGTCACAGGGTAAAGACAAAAGATGAATGGGACACATTTTCCCATGAAGAGTCATCATGAGGAATTTCAAGAGTCACCAAGTGAATAAAAAATAGGGTATGGTGCATTTTTCCATAAAGAGTCACCTTAATTAATTCAAAAGGTCACCAAGATAAAGACAAAAGATGAAATGACACATTTGGTTATCAAGGATCACCATGTGACTTTTCAAATACAAGGATTTGAAGGGTCATGCAAATTTGGCACCATTTTCCATGAAGAGTGAAGGGTCATAAAGGGTGAATGCCAAAGTTCATTTGGAAACATATAAATAAAGGCTTGAGAATCCATTTGTGATATGAAAGAGATTTCATGGTTTGTAATTACTTTATATAAGAAAAGAGGAGAGAATATAAAGAGATATTGTACAGTTCTATCATTTTTTGAGAAAGCAACATTCAGAGATAGTTGTGTTTTATACACAAGAGGGGTTGGTATTCCTATGGGTTGGTGCTCAAAAATATTTTAAAGGGGTTAGTGCTCCTATGGGTTGGTACTCACAAATAGTTTTTGTGTTGGTGCTCGTCAAAGGGGTTGGTGCTCCTATAATTTTGTACTTGCAAACTTTGTAATTTGAGTTGGTGATCTTCCATATACTCAAGATTTTTCTCTATGTTTTTTCCCACTTTGGGTTTCCATGTAAAACTTTGGTCTCTCTCTCTCTCTCTCTCTCTCTCTCTCTCTCTCTCTCTCTCTCTCTCTCTCTCTCTCTCTCGTGTGGTGCATATTTTTTAAATTTTATTGCATATCTTGACTTTATGGTTAAGTGGAGTTTGATTAAGTTAAAGATTTATAAATTATATTATTTACTAATTTACCCCCCCCTCAGTATATCCCATTCTTAAAATCCTCAACTATACGAAGTCATTAACTTAAGACAATTATACCTAATGACCAAGTAATCAAGTAAAAATCCTAAATAAACCTTAGCAAAGCTATACATGCATCCAAACTAGTGTATATAGGTACATATCAAGGATGTTTCAACACCTAACTCGCATTCAATGACTCAATTTTACAAAATTCACTCAAAAATCCTCCCTCATTTTCTTGTCATTCTCATTCATGAAACTAACAATTCTCTCCTTCAATGTGGTGTTACAAGTCACATGTTACAAATATCCACTTGTCACATTCATGATTCCTATGACCTCATTAGATTTTTTCATATCTTATGCAACATAAAGTTTGTTAGAAACTTTTTAAATCAATGAATTTCCCAAGTTGTTAATTATTAGGTTGTTTGTTTAACTAATGACTAGGGTGGACACTCTTCCATCATTGTGAGTTGAGATAGACTTTTGCATTACTACTATAATTTCATCTGCATGGGCACTCACTGAGGTATATATATTCACTTATAATTTTGAATTTTAATTTAGTACTTTTATTTTAATAATTTTACCATATACTTTGGCAAATATAACTTATATACATGAATGTATTGTGTATGCAAGGTTGTCATATGGCATTTGATAGTCTAATTTAGATGACTATTGTGACAAATCCTCATATTTCTTCATCATTTGACACACATGGTCATGTAACTAAACTTGGTACTAACCTAGTTGAGCATGAGTGACAAATTGAGGAGGACCATGAGATTTTGGTAAGTGCATGTTTAAATGATTTTTTTAATTATAGTTTAAAACATGGGTTTCTTAACTTTGTTTCATGTATACTTGTTAATTTTATAATATTTTATTATATTTGAACAAGTTTGGTTGCAATCAAGATATAAGCATAGTACCCACAATCGAACCTTGGAGCAATCCAATACATTCAAGATATCTTCATCTACAAGCAAGGCATCCCAAGGAGAGTCTTCTTTGAATAAGGCAAAGAGAGGGAGACTATTTAATGATTATGATGTTATAGATGATGTAGTTTTATGCCTATATGACAATGTACACATTTTTGGCATTGTACATGTGTATATGATGTATTCATTCAACATTAGATACTATGTTGTTAGACATGATGTAATTTTGTGTATGCCTATATGGTAATGCATGTATTATTGACATTGCATGCCTATATATGGCATCCATACATGGTATTCTTATTTTGTACATGAATATTTAAGAAAACCAATGAATTAAATCTTGTTTGAATCACTTGTGTTTAGAGTATTATGAATGATTGGTTTTGAATTATTCTTAAGGATTACAAATGTTATGACATTGAGAATAACTTTTTAGGATAATGTTGCAAATAATAACCTAATAATAAATAAAGAATATTAAAGATTTAATTTGAATTATTTTTGTATGTTGATGTATAAGTATGCTATAAGAGTCTACAAAAACATCATTAGTTGGTTTTAAACCCAATTGATCATATTCACTTGCTATGGTTTGATTTGAATCTTCTTTCCCATGCTAGCTCCTTTTTTGACTCTTTCAAATTAATTTATCTTCTTACACCTAGTACTTATTCCTTGTACTATTAGTATCACCTACTTGATGTAACTGACCTCTATCCATACATTCTTTACCTCATTAAATTCATGTCTAATTCACAAACTTCCTCTCAATCTCTTTCTAGTTTCTTCCTAGGCACCTTCTTTGGGTCTCAAGGACCAAATCTTGGTCTATGTTTCAAGACACCAACCTATTGTCACATATGGTCTTAGATGATCATAACATACCTAGTATAACCTTCCTTAAGTAATCAAACAATAGCATACTCTCATTCCACACCTTATGGGCACAATGATCTATCAAGGCTTGTAGCCTTTTTTTACTATATTTTTCCTTGTATGGAAAATTTATGATTTATCAATATATTATAAGGAGATTTATAGGTAGACTCTATCCTTTTCCATGTCTATTTCAAATTTCATATCCCAACTCCACCTCTAACTATCACTTCCTTCATTAGCCTACCCTCATTTACGCCTAATTAGCCCTATTCCAAAATCCTATTCATATTATATATAAATCACTATAAAATATCAGGGTAAAACCTTTTGATTCATATTTTAAAATTATATGGGAGAAATATTAGAAAGTTTCATTAAATTCCCATGGTTAAATCTCTCAAAAATGCCTGAAGCTTGTTAATCTAGGGTTTCCCATGCCCTATACATACTCTCCAAAGGACCAATTTGACCTTAAAACAGATCTTATTTTCTTTAAAACATCTTCATTACATATAAAAAGTATCATAACACCTTTATAATGATCAAATAATCAACTTTACCTTTATGCCTTTGAGACTGCCTATGGGGATTGCATGAAGTTTGGAGTTTAAACACCATTTAAATTTTTTTAATATATTTATAAAAAATAATTCATAACTCTAAAATAATTATATAATCTTGGAAACCCCAAACACACCTTAAAACTCTAAAAAGTATGCCTGCATGAATAGTGACCATTATGAGACATGGAGGGAATTGTGAAAAAATAGTGAGAATATCCACTTGTCATTATACCTTAAAAATATTATTTAGGGGTATATCAGGTTATTAATACATATTTTACCAATTTTCAAGTCATTTGGATATTTACTTTGTCCTGTAGACCCTTTTTACTACAATTTACCTTGAGCTGCCTACATGCTTCCTTCATACCAAAACATGTCTTTCTTAAAAAATTTACATAAAAACCGTAAATGTGTTCACTTATATAATAAAATAAAGGTTTAAAAAGTCATATTATATGGTTTTAAGATCTCTCTAAGGCTTAAACTACTTCTTGGAATCTAGAACTGATAAAACATCCAAATCTCCAATGGCTACCTTCTTGACTACAAGAGGACTATGTCAAAATGATAGGCACTTTCACTCTTTATATGATATTTATGATTTAATTTTATTTTATTTTATGTCATTTATACCATTTTTACTAAATTTTGTGCTTTGACTTAACCTGTAGATGCTCCAAACTGACCAATTTCACCAAGGCAAGCTCCAATGTTGATCGTGATTTTACATAGGGTTTACTATACTAAGACAATGAATAGTTTCCTTTGTAAAAAATCCACAAAAATATATTTAATGGTTATATTATTTCATAATTATCCTCTACTAAATTTCATGATTAGATTCATCATATTTTGGCCTATAGGCCCATTTTGGCAAAATCTAGTGACACATGTCTACTTGGTCAAATTTCACAAATGAGTCATCATCCTATTTTTCCTTAGTTTGTGATGCATATAATTTATTATAAGTCTAAAAATCATCATTATAACTAGTTTAAATTTAATTTATGGCTTTATATTTAATATTCCCTTACTAATTCAAAATTGTTATTTGATTCTTGGGCTTACTCGTCACTTGACACATGTACCTATTTGTTTAATATATAGAGACACTTTTCCTAATGGTGTTATATTCCTTAATTATAATTTTCAATAACTATCTACCTCCTTACATTAATTTATTGAAAAAATTAATTGTAGTCTCTTCACTATTTTTGACTAGGCACAACCCCTTGGGTTTCAAAGACCAAATCTCACTTTAAGTTTTAACAGTTTAATAAAAATGCTTAAATGGTCTTAAATGGTAAAAACATGCCTACCCAAACCTATTTGAAGTGTACAAACCTACTTCACCTTTCAATACTTCTCCTTGGGTGTTCACTATCCTTCACACAATGTATCCCATTAGGTCTCTTGGACCATTCCTTTGTTTAAGCTACTAAAAATTAAATTAATTACATTTATGTTCTTAATTGATAATGACACACTTGTCTAAAACCTTCTCAAATTACCAAACACTCTATTCCATTCCTGCTACACCTCAAAGCCATAATATTCTATCTAGTCTTGTAGCCCTATTTTCACTATTTTCCCCTATGTTTGATTAACTTGTGTCCTTTATTAAACATTTAAGAACACTTTAGGGCACCTTTTATCACCCTTCAACTCCTCACAAATTTACAACACTTTAATCTTCTCTTGGTTATCACTTGCTTTGATAGAAACCCCCAAAATATGCCTAATTAGACATATTCTAACCCTGTAGTCCTAACAACTATACCTATCCATACATATTCATTCCAAAACTAACATCATCACTTATAACACATATAATTATGAAATATTACAAAATTTAGACCCATTCTGATGGTTACATCTCTCAAATTCTCCTAAACCCTAGTTTTAGGGTTTATAGGCCATGTCCAGATCCTTTAAGCACTTTAAATTATATATATTTAATGATAAAACATTTAAAAGGCTCAAATCCTCACCAAAATTTCTTTCATAATATCCTCTACCTCATACAATAGGATAGAACCCTTCCTTGACCTGTTCTAGACTTAAAACATGAATTTCTCAATTGATTATGGGCTAGAATGGACTATGTACAACATGGGTGATAAAAAAAATTATTATGTATTTAATTTAAATAATTATTTAAGATGGAAAAAATTCCTCATTTAGGTGAAATAACTCTCAATATACCTTTCAATATTCTTAAATTCCCTTTATCAAGTCTCAATTCTTTTTATTTATGGAATGACATGTTTGTTATCACAATGTTACCTATACAATATCTGAAAGTTAAAATTGTTACCTTAGGGTTTTAAATAATTTTTTATTCCTATAAGAGTCTATAATTTATAATTATTAAACACTTCACACCATTTCTTTTATTATTCTCTTCTTATAATATTCTTGATCATCGTCCAAGCATAGGTTCACAAACATGTCTATCACAACCTACTTGTGTGCTAGAATGCAAGATTTTCCATCATCTACCATCATTTAAACTTAGCTAAGAGTTATTACACATTTTTAAAGGGTTAATTTAATCCTAATTATATTTATTATCTATATTCATGCCATCATGGACATACTACTATGCATTATTCTACTTCTCTCCTAAAATGTAACTTTTTGGCAGTAAATAGACAACTTGTTGACCTCCAACTAGAAACTTTACCTCTGGGATTGGCAGGTATAAGTCCAAAATTTTTAAAACATATAAATATTTAAATAAAATGTGTTTTGATTACTATGACAACCAATTCAACCTATAAGTGTGTCTTCACTATTGTTCTAGAGCACGAAAACATTGACAACAAATGTTGTCAAAGTTGAAGCTATGATCCAAAAACACAATTTTTGGTGCTTTTTAGCTGAAAAATAGCACTGAAAACATGTCTTAATGGGTGTATAACATCTAATACTAGGTTCTTGTCCTCCCATATATCGTGGTTGACAAACCCACCACCCATTTTGGGCTCAAGAATGCCCTTCCCAATGCACTAAAGATGCTAATTTTTAGCCTAATTTTAGGCATGTATAAAACCAAAAATATAAGTCATATGAAGGAAACATAATATTTATTGTGTGTGTGGTAAATACCTCTAATTTTACCTTGAATATAGTTTTAATAACTTCTAATAGTAATCTATGACAAAAGATACAGTAAAGGGTGCTAAAATGTAACTTTTTGGCAGTGAAGAGATAACTTGTTGACATCCAACTAGTAACTTTACCTATGGAATTGAGAAGTGCAAATACACTGCTTAAAAAATGTATAAATAGGAGAATTACATTTTTTCTAGTGATCATGACACCCAATTCCACCTACAAGTGCATTTTCACTACTATTCAAGAGCACATAAACATTGATAACGAATGTTGTCAAAGTTGAAGCTATGGTCTAAGAACTTAATTTTTGGTGATTTCTGGGTGAAAATGGAATTTAAAACACATATAGAGTGGAATATAATGTCTAGGAATAGATTATTTTCCTCTTATCTGACCTAAATGACAAACCCACCACCTATTCTGGGCTCAAGAATGCCCTTCCCAATACAAGAAAGATGATTTTTAGCTTAACTTTAGCCATGCATAAAAAAAATTTAAGTCATATGGAGGAGCCATAAAATCCCTCATGTGCATTTAAATCCCTATAATTGGAACATAAATAAATTTTGAATCACCTCTAAGATAAATCTATTGTAAAATTTGAAGTAAAGGGTCCTAAAATGTAACTTTTTGGCAATAAGAGACAACTTGTTGACCCCCAACTAGTAACTTTGCCTTCAAGATTGGTAGGTGAAAATACACCAATTAAAACATGTCTAAATAGGCAATTACACATTTTTCAATGAACATGACACATAATTCCACTCATAGGTACATTTTCACTACTATTTAATAGCACAAAAATACTGATAATAAATGTTGTCAAAGTTGAAGCTATGGTCTAAGAACTCAAATTTTAGTGATTATTAGCTAAAAATTGGCACTACCAGTATGTCTAAAGGGGTGTATAGTATCTAGTACTAGGTTCTTAACCTCTCATCTGGCTTGACAGACAAACCCACCACCCATTCTGGGCTCAAGAATGCCCTTCCCAATACAAGAAAGATGTTAATTTTCAGTCTAACTTTAGGCATGCGTATAACCAAACTTTTAAATCATACAAAGGAATCATAAGATCCTTAATATGCATGTGAAATTCATTTAATTTCAACTTTAATTTATTTTGAATAAATTTTAAGAGCAATCTGTGGTAGAAGTTGTAGTAACGGGTCTTAAAATGCAACTTTTTGGTAGTGAAGAGACAACTTGTTGACCTCCAACTAGAAACTTTACCTCTGGGACTAGTAGGTATAAATAGACCACTTAAATCACATATATATATATATATATATATATATATATACACACACACACACACACACACACAGAGATATATATATATATATATATATATATATATATATATGTATATATATATGTATGTATGTATATATATATATATGTATGTATGTATGTATGTATGTATATATATATATATATATATATATATGTATATATATGTATATGTATATATATATATATATATATATATATATATATATATGTATATGTATATATAGGAAAATTAAACATGTTTCAATGACCATGAAACTCACTTCCACCTATAAGTGCATTTTCACTGCTATTCTAGAGCATGAAAACACTAAAATGTTGTCAAAGTTGAAGCTATGGTCTAAGAACTCAATTTTTTATGCTTATTGGCTGAAAACTAGCACTAAAAACACATCCATAGAGGTAGATAATATCTATTAATAGGTTCTTGGCCTCCCATTTGGCCCAATTGACAAACCCACCACCCATTATGGGCTCAAGAACAATATTCCCAATACAAGAAAGATGTTGATTTTTAGCCTAACTTCAAGCATGCATAAAACAAAAATTGTAAGTCATATGGAGGAAGATTAATATACCTTGTGCATGTGGTAAATGCCTCTACTTACACCTTGGATCTAGTTTGAATCTCCTCTAATATCAATCCGTGGTAGAAATTGCAGTAAAGGTTCTTAAAATGCAACTTTTTGGCAGTGAAGAGACAACTTGTTGACCTCCAACTAGTAACTTTGCCTTTGGGACCAATAGGTGCAAATACACCACTTTGAGCACATATATATAGTCAAATTACACATTTTATAATGTCCATGACACCCACTTCCACTTGCAAGTGAATTTTCACTATTGTTCTAAAGCACGAAAACACTGACAAAAAGTATTGTCAAAGTTGAAGCTATTATCTGAGAACTCAATTTTTGGTGATTATTGGCTAAAAAATAGGACTACCAACATGCTCAAAGGGGAAAAGTCATATGGAGGAGCCATAAGATCCTTTGTGTGAATTTTAAATTAAGATAATTTTATCTTGAATCTAGTTTGAATCACCTCTAAGAACAATCCATGGTAGAGGATGTAGTAAAGGGTCCAAAAATGCAACTTTTTAGTAGTGGAGAGACAACTTGTTGACCTTTAACTAGCAACTTTACCTATGAGATTGACGGGTGCAAATTCACCACTTTGAACATGTCTATATAGCCAAATTACATGTTATCTAATGACCATAACACCCACTTCCACCTGCAAGTGCATTTTCACTACTGTTCTAGAACACAGAAACACTGACAACAAATGTGTTTGGAAGGCTACAAGGAGAAATAAACTTGTCATGAATAATTGTTCACAAGCATGGAAACACCAAGTAATTTTAGTAATCTTATCTTATATTCAATATTGTTTACTAATGGTGCTCAGTAGGTGAAGGTGGACACTAATTTGGGACCACTAACCTACAAAAAAATGTTTAGTAAGTAATTAAAGATGAATTTTATGCACGTACTATGTACAAAATAAAAAACATTTGGAAATATTGATTACATCTACATTTTACAAGTGAACATACTTACGTATTTAAATCCAAAAAAGTAATTGAATCTTCTCTAATCTTGATAGTATCAAGAATAAATTCATGGTCTAACTCACAAACATTCCATAGATTCTTATTTCTTGGCCTCCCATGATATTTTTACAATTGAATATTCATTGCAAGAACCAAATTTGAATAATGTAGAATCTTCCTATGAATTTCAATGTCTTCAAACAACCATACATTTGAATTTTTAATAAGATATCATTGAATCCAAGTTCCAGTGACTACCATAAACCCAATGGGATAATCAATGTTTTCTCCATCTACAATTGGGGAAGTCAATTTTTTCTTTCCATCTACACACCGACATAAGTATTAATTTATTCCCTCTTCATTATCCTCATCTGAAATAACTACAAAAACATGGCCTACATCATAAAACATAATTTTTAATGACATTATGAAGATATATTATGAGAATAAATAGTACATAAAGATTAATCCTCTACCTAGTTGTACATGATCAGATATATGTTCAAAGTCATGTGATGATGTCATGTCTATAAGCTAAAATTCTGGTGAAACCTGATATGTGTTGATTGGAATTAGAGTTTTGGAAATATATTCAACACCCACTCTTATGACTCACACTCATTACAAATAAATTTTATGCATGAAAAACAAAAGCATGCCAAGTGTCACGTATGAATAGTCCAAGAACCTGCATTTGAGGTACAAAATGAGTGGAGCTCACTTAAACCTATTAGAGTCATACAATCCTCATAGTTTACCAAGTTTTTTCCTCCATTATCCAAAATGTCTATGAATAGTAGAATTTACTTGAGCACCATGACATATGTTCTCATTACACTAGTAAACCATAGTTTTTGCATCAATCAAATTAGCAACATTGTCATATTTTAACTCATCCCTTGCAATGACTCTTTTTACACATGCTCCAACACCATCATGCTCCCCTTTTCCATGGTTAGCCTCAGTGAAAACACAAATATATTATACACTAATGGTAATATGCATCCTTATTAACCAATTAAATATTTTAACCAATTAAATATTCATGCATTCTTGAATTATGATGTGCAATTATCTAACCGAATGCAATATTGTTTAAAAATAATATTCCTCTGAGTCAACTGTCTATAAAACTTCTCAAAACAGCCTTTCACATACTCTACAATTTGATTAGTCATCATTTATATATAAATGCTACTCCCTTAATATTTTTTTGATCTTTTTATATACTATTAGGTTCATGCAGGAATGTTATATGCATGAATATGGTAATTTGCATTGAGTTTCAATATTGTGATTAAACTTCCATTTGTGGTTTAAATGTGTAATTTTAATTAAAGTCAACTAATAAAACAATAGAATTAAGTGGGACTGTCTCTTTGCTTAGTTTTAAATGTTCATCCAACCATTTATCCCTATGTGTGTGCCTTGCATAGTCATAAACAAAAATTCTGAAATAGGTATTTCTTTTGTAATAAGCTCACACCTTTTAGATTTTTTTCCATATTTTACTTGATAAGTCACATATTTATATTTTCTCAAACCAAATAATTCATATCCAATTTCACTTTTACACTCCTCATGGATACATTTTTTTTATTTTGGCAATCCACTGTAAATGTTGCAATTTCCATCCAAACATGCTTTCTTATAAAAGAACTATCCATCTGGTCTTTCACAAAAAATATTTGAAATAAATTCCTTAGCTGATTTTGGTGAAAATTATATGCCACACTCCTATAAAATGTTTTTAATATGCAAAGTACAATGAATGTGGTGAAAAACATCATAGTGCATTGAAAATTCAATATGTTGCCTACAACAAGTGGTGCATGTGTGATTTATTTTTACATAAAAAGGTTTGGCCATCTCAAAAAGTATTTGACTGATAGAAATTTTTGGATGTTTTTCTAAAAGATTAGATTACAATTGTGTTTGAGTCATAATCAGGAAATGTTTTAGATACAATTCATGATTATGATAACCAACTCTTCTTTTCACTACATCTCTTGCATTAGGTAAAACTCTTGTATTCTCTTTCCAAAATTATAAACATCAGATATAGCCTTGTCCTTCCATGGAAGTCTACTATAAAATGCCTAGAGCTCTTTCATATTGGGTTTATTAAGTATTTCACATCTTACATTGCTTTCATCAAATTTTTTCTATTTATATCAAGTGTTAAACTTGTTTTTGAAATCAATCATTTTTTTTCCTATTTCAACACTTACTACACAAGTTATCAATATACGTCGGGCAGCATTACAATCTTTGTTGCATGATTTTGGGCCTATAATATGATATGCATCATGTATACTTTCAATAATTTCATCATTTTATTTATCCATGTTAGATGTTATTAGTCCAAATGTGTACATTATAGGTCTCATCCTAACCTATTTCATCAACGAAACAAATTATTGATATCTTTGACTATCATACTCCAATCTATGAAAGAAACTATCACAAATTTCTTGAGTCAATCTTTTTGAATAGCGGTCAAAGATTTTGTTATGCACTGATTTCAAAATATTTTCATCAACTTCATTTAATTACTTATCTTTTCTACACACAATTATTGGAGGTGTTGTTGTTGGTGGAATCTGTTTAGAGGGTATTTCAAAATCATTATATTTTTCCATGAAAGTTTCTTCATTATTTTTTTCTTCATTATACGTTTCCATGAAATTTTCTTCATTGTTAATTTCATCATTATTTGAGTCCATTAAATTTTATTCATTGTTTATGGGTAAAGTATCATGCATAGGCTCTTCATCAACAAAATCAAAAGCTTAAAACTTTAAATGTGAATTTCCAATATTATCTAATTTTGTATTGTTAATTTCATCATAATTCAATTCATTATTGTGAATTTCATCATAATTAAATTAATTATTATAAATTTCATCATTATCAAATTAATTATTGTTAATTGCCTCATTATCTAAGGCATTTGGCTCATGAAGGTTAGTGTTTATACCTTGTCTAGAATGAAATGCTTGCATCTGTACCTTTTTTTCTCTCTCAGCTCTTCTAATTGCTTCGATGTTTTGTTATTCAAATTATTCCTCTTCTTTTAACATGAATAAAATCACATTTTGATAAAAACAACCAAGAAATAACTTCAAATTTGGGGTCCAAAAAAAAACTACAACCAAAAAAGTACATAAAGTACATAGGGAATGTCTGTGGGGATAGTAATCTTGATTAGGGATAAAAATAGACAATGAAAAGTGATTTTTTTTTTTTTTAACTCTAAGGAATGCACACACATTCCTTGAATTATAGGCATATACTATAAAAATAAATGAAAAATCTCATATTCAATGAATTTTTTCCACTATAATACTATAATATGATGAAATAAGACTATAATATGATGCATAAATCCCTAATATGATGTAATAAGACTATCAAATGTTATAATAATGCTATCATATCATGAAATAATGCTCAATATGATACAATAGGACTATCATAAAATGAAATAAGACTATCATGCAATGCAACAAGACTATCATATGATGCAATAAAACTATCATACAATGCAATAAATCTCTAATATGATGCAATAAAGTTATCATATGATGCAATAAGGCTCACTATGATGCAATAATCCCCAATATGATGTATAAATATCTAATACATGATGCAATAAGACTCTTGATAATACTATGAAGCAATACGACTAATGAATGACACAATAAGGCTTAATATGTAAGACAAAATGAGCTAATTTTTCCAAAATCCCATCATAAGTCCTTATAAAACTAGGTGAATAATAGGTTCACAAATTAGCACTAATCAAATTCATAAGTTTATGCATTTGTGATGAATTCAAGGAACTTAAGGGTTGTGTTTGTTATAAAATTAAGATTTAGGGTTAAGGGTTTAGTGTAACGAGTTTCTACATGTGTATATATCATGAAATTAGGGTTTAGGGGAATTGTATATGTTCAAGTGATAAAATTAGGGTTTAAAATCAACATGTCATGAAACGTGACCTAATTTAGCCCTTTCAATCACATCATAGACTCCAATTTAGGTTTAATGGGTTGAAATTGGCCACGTTTTCATGTGTATTTGCATTTCTAAATAAATTAGGGTCAGTTAGACCATATATGTTGCATCTAGATTATATAATTGATTGGGCCATAAATTTGGTTTAGTGGCTCAATTTTGACTAAATCACATCCCTAATTGAACCAATCAACTAATTGGTTTAATTCATGATAGATAGAATTATCATAATTTTATCCCAAATCATATATCATGATCTTATAGTTACGCCAAGTAGGGGTTCAAATTGGCCTCTTATGCCTCCTCAATTGAATTACCCCTATAATTGAACCTTGTTGTGCCATGTGTGTACCTCATACACCCAAAAGTGTTAAATCTATTATAGATGTATCAAGTCCTATAGGTTTCATAATTGATAATGCCCTAGGAGGTCAAATCCAATTACATATCACAACATGTACCTCATACATGCTTAGAAGTGTCAGCACTATTAGAGGTGTCAGGTCTTAAAATAATTAAAGAGATCTATCAAATCCCTATAAGGCTCGATCTAATTAGATACATCACCATGTGTGTATCTTGTACACACATATATTTGTGCTAGAGACTTAATTGTCATTTGCCCTAGAAGCATCAAATTTTTCAAAGCCTTAGGATGCCCAATCCAATCAAATATCTCCACATGTGTAGGTATAGTACACCTAGAGAAGTGTTAGAGTTTTTAGATATGCACATCTTTAATACTTATTCATGTTACATCACTGAGCCAACCAATCCAACTAAGGACTATTCACAAATTTATCATACATATATATAATCTAGTAATGTTTAAAGATTGACATCGATCCAATCAACTCTTGTATAGTAAATATTTCACATGATGTGAGCCTCCAACTTTTCATTATTGTATGAAAATTATCATGTAGAGCCCTTTAAGGTCTTATCCAAATTAAGCAATCACTAAATGTCATCATTTTTATACATGTATGTATTCAAATTATTTATATCCCTCTATCTTTAATTACCTCTAGATCCCAAAGTACATTCATATTAAGTCCTACATGTAGGAGAGAACACAATTCAGTAATGGACAAGCCTCAACCTCAAATCCCAAGCCAGAACAAGAATTTTGAGACATGTACTACTTTCTTGTAGTCCACATCATAAGGTTTAAGCTCATTACAATTAAATATTAATAAGACAATTGAAGATACATGTACAAAATATATAATATTAAAACCTTCAGTGAGGGGGTGCACACTAGTATTCAATTCTGATTAACCATTTATATGAGGTGAGCAATTCATCATAAACATGAACGATTATTGGGTCTCTCTACTTAGCATCATCCTTGAGGGGAAGAAGGTCTCATATTTAGGGGACATTTTCATAGGTTTAATGTATCTTGAATAACCTCAATAGAGTTTGATTTGGGGTAACTTATACATATTTGTACTTGGTCAATGCTTGGTTAATGCCATATTTTAATGGTTTCAAACAAATTCCCTAGTGCATTTATATATTTCTAAGCTATACATTCATCACTACAAACATGACATCTTAAAACCACATCATCACTAATGGATACATGTGACCATTTCAAGTTTATTGATCTCAAAACCACATCTTATACAAAAAATTTCATGTGCCCAACTTGACCAAAATATTTAATAAAAACATTTACATACCCTGTACCCATCATCCTAATTTCATATCTTACCATCCCAATTACATAGTAAGGTATAGAATTCTATAGTAGTGATAAGCACCAAGTGTTGTCTAGATTATTTTTGAGCTTGCAATTATTACATCCATGGTGTGGCTAGGACTAGTCCCATGTCAAAGACACAATCTTTAGATGACATGGGAATGGATGGAGTGGTTGATGGTTGTCCCATTTGTGATGGAGGGGTAGATGAAGGAGGTGCATAGAATGGATGATTGGCCATATTTTCACAAGAGATTTTAATTTTAGGCAAAATTTAAATAATGTATTTGAATACATTAGTGGAATCAAGTGAATAGTTGTAATAATAGAAGATTCTTGTTAGAGTTTCAATTGGGACCTCAAAATGCACCTATTGAATTAGATACACTAAGTGACCTTGGACGAAACTTAAGGTAATTTATTCAACACATTTTATGAATGTTTTTAGGACAATCCAACACATGATTCATAGGTATTGGGATCTATTAGATAACATTATTGAAATAGATATCTAAGACATGCACTATTACACCAAGGGCTCAATTCTTATTTCTACTTACACAAGATTATCTATACTACATAGACCAATCAAATAACTTTGCCACTTAAATGAATTAGTTCAAACTTTATAAATAAAGGGGTATAGTCAAAGATATCAAAGAAACACCAAAAGGGTAAGATAGGATTTTTGGAAAGTAGGATAATATCAATAAGAAACACAAAATTTAAGGGCAAGTAGGATTTTAGGCAAGTAAAGTGGTAAGGTATATCCTTTCCCTACTAGGGGAAAGGTTGTAATAGTTGTACATGTTTCAATTGTCAAACAAGGATTTTGTTAACATATGTTTTATTGATGAAACATATTGGTGTATATAAATATTAAAGTGCACTGGAAGCTGAACATGTAATATATAATGCTTGTTCAACATTTATTCTATAAAATTAAAAGTAACTAATCACATATTGACAAGTAAGAGTCAATTTTTGATACTCTAATGAACAATGATTAGTACTCTAAAGGTTAAATTTTGATCATAAGTTTAAAAAATGTATTTTTTAGCCTCTCATGATAAAAATAATTATATTGTAAAATGTATAACATGTTAGACATTGAAACCTTAGTTATAAGTAGTTAGGATGACATATTGAAATGGGTAAAAATCTTGAAGTCTAATGTGATGTTATGGCACCTTAATTCATTGTCCAAAGTTAATGGGACCTTTCCCCTATAAGAAACATGAGATTTGACAATCCCCCTATAATGATGCATGGCTAATGGGACTTTCCCCCTATAACAAACATATTTTTTTTCATTTTATGTTATTTCAAGGTAATGCATATGCATTGTGTATTACGTTATATAATGCGTACATGTTATAAAAAACATATGCATTATTTGAATTTAAAATTGAACCTTTCGGATTGGATTTCCAAGCCAAAGGCTTGAGACTATGCATCTACAGCTGAGATTGAGAGTTTTAGGAAAAACCAAAAAATTTCAACATCAATTAACAAATATTATATAGATTTCAACATCAAAATTCAAAAAAATATTACCGTTACAATGAGCATGTTGTCATCTTTTTAAATGTATGATTTTTATAATTTTTAGGCTATTTTAAGGGTTCAAACTATATTTATTTCTAACAACACGTTTTTCTAGACACTACATGCCACACCCATACATGCCTATTCATGTTTATCTAATTTTTTTGTTGTTGATACAAGTGAAACACAAATTATATGGTAACAAAATAGGCCTAATTCTACACACATTAAAAAAAAATCATTTTTTGTTATTTTTGAGGTAGTTAGGGTGGGCCGCACGACTGTCTATCCATTTTTTTGTCAGTTTTCCAGATCTAATTAATTTAAAAATTAATAAAAAGATACTCATCAAAAATATATAAAAAAAATTCAGAATACAATATAATATCTTATCTAAATATTCACCAAAGGGTTTATAACAATATTTAATGATGCTCAAAAAATGGTGGGCCACACAACCATCTATCTACTATGTTTTCTTAAAAAAATAGGAGGCCCTCTTCAAACTTTAGATGTTTGACCTATTTATACTTAACGATTTTTCAAAAAAAAAAGTTTTTTGTTAACTAGATTCAAAATTATACAATTCATGTTTGTATACCATCTTCATATTTTTAGTGTATCCATCTCTAATTATCTATAGAAGTTTACATTTTTGAAATTTTAGAAAAATCATGTCCATGGGTAGGCCCTTTTTTGTCCCCCAAATGTGTACATTTACCCTATGCAACATGTGCCTAATATTAAAAAATATAAATAAGTTTTAGATTCCAAAAATATTTTATGGACTATTTTTATATCGCAAAAAAAATCATACGGATACCCTACAAAGTTTTATTAAGCCAATCTAATATAGTAGTTGGTTCACTTTTTGATATGGTTGAGGTGATAAAATCATTCAATCTTTCCAAGTTTTTAGGTTGGACTTGATTAGCTAACTTGACCAGGTTATAAGTATCATTGGGTTGAATAATTGAGATAATCTCAATTACCAGGTGGCAAATCACTTTTTCTCTAAAGTTGGGGTCATGTGCCTTCCAATCCCTTTTTCCATATTTCATTGGATACATGGATTTTAAATATTTATCTATATTTTTCATAATATCAATTTCATATCCTTAAAATAATATATATATTTACATATTGTTAAAAACAATCTACCAATAGTGAAGGTAGTTACATCAACACATAAGTGTACTGCTAAACCTTGCTCTTTTAATTTATTTATATTTCAATTACTTTCAAACCAAATTATATGCATTGATTTTATAGTATAACATAATTTTGGTTGAATGTTAGTCAGCAATAAAACACTCAAGTTTGGCACACACAAATAAAATGTGTGTATACACACCTAGGTACACATTCATTTCCTTTAAACTAGTAATTTAATTACTAGATTAAAATGAGCAGGAGAATGTAGATGATATTTTATGATTATATAGAAGCTCAATCTCATACACCTGGAAAACTCAGACTTTGGCTATTCCTCCCAGTTATTTACTTTTCCCACTTCATCAAGTCTCACATTTGCTCTATATTTTTTCCCCTTAAACTATATCTCTTAGTATGTCTATTCTTATGTTGATGACCCATGTCTTCAATCATTCCCATAATGCTTAAAGTAACTTATCTTCCATCTATGGAAGTTTTGAACCTATATATGTTCTCCTACTCCCTGGACACTAGTGTTTGGAATAGACATAATGTTAATGCCACTATCATGTCTTGGCAAAATTATCTAGTGCCCTAAATTCATCTAATTTAAAAATTAAATGTATCCTAATGGTTAGCCTCAGTTCTTTAATATGATTTATTACTCAAAATGGATTAATATAAATACAAGATCAACCCTCATTCATTCCTCACCTAGAAACACAGGAAAAATACTAATTATTCATATCAAAGAGCATACAAAGGGAATTTAATTAAATAAAGCTTCATTTTTTATTCTTATTTCCATACTAGTCATAGGGACTTCACATCCATAGGTCTGAATTACTAAAGGAGTATCCCATGAACAAGATTTGCCAAGTTATAAGTTAGATGAATTTTGTATTTAGTTTGCACATATTGCATAATTGACACACATGCTAACATATAGGGGAAAACTACATGAGTTTGAGGCCCTTTTCTAGAGTATTGGCCATGTAGGCATCACCCTTTGATAGTGGGGTTTTTGGGGATATCTTGACATTGTGTGCCCACTAACCCATTTTTCACCAAGATCACATTGAAGATGGAGAACTAAGGCTTTTTCATTTCACAAGGAGCAATAGACCATGACCTATATTGGAATGCACTAGAGTGAAGGTGAAGCAAAACTTAGAAGCTCTAGGTGTTTGCATTCTATTACAATATGTATTCCATGTAGGGCAATAGCATTGAACCTAGATAGTAGTGTCATTGCAACCATCCCAAGTTGGCACTATTATCCAGAGTTATAGAAGTGTCAAAGCTAAAAAATGATGACTATTACAGAATCTCCTTCCAACCTACTTTCTGCCTTTTCTAGATCCAGAACTACATTAGCATCAAAACACACTAAGTACAAAACTTTTTTTTATCATTTTTATATCTACCATAGTTGTATTTTTTACATTTAGACTATCTCAACATAATAAATTCAATTTATGTTTATATCTAAGTTTAACATATAATTGGCCTAATATAGATATGATTATCACCCTTATGCCATTTTATTTCTATATACCCCTTTAATTCAAAATGTAGGGTTAACAATAATATCACCTTAGATCAAACATTTTAGGGTTCAACAATAGATTTCAAAGTGAAAATGAAGGAACAAAAAATTAACCCACTTTATTGAGTCTATCGGGGAAGACATTGAAACATAAAAATATTTGGAGTATATAGAGCATAGTGGCATAAACCTATGAAGTGATTATAATTTTAAAGTTCAATTTAAGCAATTATAACTGCTAAATATAAAATTTTATTACACATAATTAGGTGGCAAATTTATATAATATAGTTATAATGTGGTGATTTAGTTCAATAAAGTCTCCCCTCCCCACATACGTCACATGTGGGGAGATAATAGAGTGTTAGCATAACATTTTTGAAATTACAAGTGATTATTACTTAGTGAATATTGATTGAAATGTATTACTTTAAGGAATTGAAAGAAGAAATAACAAGCTCTGCTTTTGGGTGTGTCTTCTATTCTTTTCCATGTAGTTGTTCCCATATTAGTCTAAAAATGGTGAATAATTACTTTTATGTGTACAATTTTTAAGGCATTATTTTGTGAGTAATATATACTATACATGTATATATTAAAGAAAATGGTTTGTGTCCATTATTTATCAAGTGATAGATCTTATGAATGATATTTCTATGCACAGTTAACCTGACTTTGAATTGGTGAGTTCTCTCTTTGTCCCCTTGGCGAACATGTTAGTATTTCATGTGATATGTTGGTATGCTGGAGTATCTAATTTTTAAGTAAGTGATAGTGATGCATAACTCATGAAGCATTCAAATTTAATCCAAAAATATTAAATTGACTGAGGTTTAAAGGGGAAAAAATTAGAGAAAAATATTTATCATATTTATTTATTAGATCTAACATAATTTGAATGTGAGCATAAATTATATATCCAATATAATTTTCTCTCTAAGAGTGTACCACAATGCTCCTATTTAGAGTAGGAACATGCAAACACACTCTTAGTCATTATTACAACTTGATTCAACCTTCAATAGTATATATGTTTGATATCTCAAAACCCTTACTTTATCACTTTAAATCATTTAAATGATCTATTTTGTGTTTACTATTATATTGTTGCATCAGATATGAGTTATGAAAATTATATATAATTTAATGTAATCTTTTTTATTAAATCCATTTTACCATGCTATATATAAATATACAATTAATTACTTTTATTTTATACATAGTTCCGTATGGTCATTACATATACAATTAACTATAATCAATAGTTATTTAGACATTTAGTCAATGTAATTACATAAAAAAGGGGTGAATTTTAAATAGTCAATAATGTATATAAATTAACAAATATACAAAAGTTAACATAACTAAAAGTATATACTAAAAATCTAAGAAATTATGTCATTATGTTGTATTTTTAATGGTACTTACAACCTCACATGTTAAGTAAATCATTGTTAGGTTAGGAGATATCATTAAACCAAAAAAAATTATTTAGATATGTCAAAATAATTTATTATTGTAAACCTTGTGAATTTCCTATACTAAATAGAAATGGTCATGATTGAAGTTCAAAATGTCCATTAAATAGAGCATCTCGAAGTAGGGATGATGATGGAAAAACAACCATCATTTCAACCCAACTTGACTATTGTTTCATAAATTATTTGTATGCATATTTTACCTTAGGTTTTTATTTAATCAAACATCATTAAGGTTTATTAAAGGTTTCATATGCCTTATTTTATTTACTTATGGTTTTGTGGATGAGATTTTTGTATATAATAACTAAGGATAATTATATTTGTTAGGTTCCAATCTTTGTAATAAAAATATGAATATGATCAAGTGTAAAAAACCATGAAACCAAAATTTTAAGTTTTACAATGAATAAGACCCAACCAACTGGATCTTATAAAACAAGTACAAAATTAGAATAGAGGCATTAAAAAGAAAACTAGAAAAAAAAAAATTATAGACAACCCTTTATGTGGGTTGGATTAAATTTTTAAACTTAAATAAAAACCATTTTAACCAAAAAGGAAAGATAGAGTAAAAGAACAAATATTAGTTTAAATAGGAAGGGAAAAATGTATGCATCACTTTCATTGGGTGAATGGACTTATTAATAATTTGGAGTTAGCAGATAATTTTTTGGTCTCATTATATCATGTAAAAATGAAAGGTATTTCTTTTTTGTGGTATTGATGTAATGTAGTGGGGTAGCCATAGAGCAAGTGGTACTAACATATTTGATAAGTTCAATGAAAGGTAACAACATATTTTGTTGTTAAGGTTAAAATCAATTTTCAATTTTATGAGAACTAATTATATAAATTAATACATTTTCACTATTATTTTTATTTATGACAAAATAAATGATAGGTAAAAAATTCAATTTTATATATAAATCAATTTTTTTGAACATGCTAGTTTAAATTTTCAGTGAAACTGGATATAATTTCATATATATAATACGTTTATATGTAAGACTATAAAAGATAAGAAATCTAAACCTTACATACAAATGACTTAATTTTTTTTATTTTACTTTATTCATCATTTATAACTTCCATGTAACACTTATTAATTTCAAAAAAAAATAATAGTTCTAATAATACCAAGCAGTGTTATGAATCGATCTTATTTGTGTTATGTTGGAATTGTGACAATACTTTGTCTATAATAAGAATTTTTTTATAAAGTGCATTCATTTCATTTTATTTGATCAATGTTATAAAAAAAATCATGCAGATACCCTAAGAACTTTTATTGAGTCAATCTACTACAATAGTTGGTTCTCTTTTAGATATGGCTGAGGTGATCAAATCATTCAATCTTTCCAAGTTTTTAGCTTGGACTTGATCAGCTAACTTGACCAGGTTATAAGTATAATTGGGTTGAATAATTGAGACAATCTCAATGGCCAGGTGGCAACTCACTTTTTCTCTAAAGTTGGGGTCATGTGCCTTCCAATCCCTTTCTCTATATTTCATTGGATATATGCATTTTAAATATTTATCTATATTTTTCATAATCTCAATTTCATATCCTTAAAATCATACATATTTTTAAAAATAATCTACCAATAGTCAAGGAAGTTACATCAACACATAAGTGTATTGCTAAACCTTTCTCTTTCAATTTATTTATATTTCAATTACTTTCAAACCAAATTATATGCATTGATTTTATAGTATAACATGCTCTTGGTTGAATGTTAGTCACTAATAAAACACTCAAGTTTGGCACACACAAATAAAATATGTGTGCACACATACCTAGGTACACATTCATTTCCTTCAAACTAGTAATATAATTACTAGATTAAAATGAGGGGGAGAATGTAGATGATATTTTATGACTATATAGAAGCTTAGTCTTGTACAGCTCAAAAACTTAGACTTTATCTATTACTCCTAGTTATTTACCTTTCCCACTTCATCAAGTCTCACATCTGATCTATATTTTCTCCCCATAAACTATATCTCTTAGTATGTATAGTCTTATGTTGGTGACCCATGTCTTCTATCATTCCCATAATGCTTAAAATAACTTATCTTCCATCTATGTAATTTTTTAACCTGTATATGTTTTCTTGCTCTTTCGACACTAATGTTTAGCATAGACATAATGTTAATGCTACTATCATGTCTTGACATAATTATCTAGTGCCCTAAATTCATCCAATTTAAAAATGAAATGTATCCTAATGGTTGGCCTCAGTTCTTTAATGTGAGTTACTACTCCAAATGGATTAATATAAATACAAAATCAACCCTCATTCATTCCTCACCTAGAAACATAGAAATAATACAAAGGGAATTTAATTAAATAAAGCTTCATTATTTATTCTTATTTCCATACTAGTCATAGGGACTTCACATCTATATGTCTGAAGTACTAAAGTAGTATCCCATGAACAAGATTTTCCAAGTTATAAGCTAGATGAATTTTGTATTTAGTTTGTGTTGATGTCTTAAAATTGCGCTAGATCTTAATCAACAACAATGGGACGTTTCAAGTTATGGGATAATGCAGCTTGAAAACAACCTCTAGATTTTAAAAAAGTTCGTCTCTTCTTTTGTATTGGGTGTTGGGGAAAAGGGATAGGAGACTAAATAGAAACACAAAATGCAAGAATTAAAACCTAACTATGGCAATGCCCCTGAGAGTAATCCTAATCCTAACCTAAGCATAGTGAAACTATTATGTGATTCTATTACATTTAAGAGCAGACAAGTGCATGATCAATGTAAAAGATTGGAATAACATAAATAGAGGCTCAAAACAAGGGAGTCTTTTGCTGAGATACATGAATTATCAACAAAGGAATAGTGTTCAATCTTCTTAATAGAATCTTCTAATCACATAAGAGGTGCATAAGTCATGCATAGTCATGTAAATCTTCAAATTCAAGAAAATGAGACAAAAGCAAACAACATTTCCAATCACCGCACTAGAAAATCTACAGTATAGACTACTTTGCAAACAACACAAATAACATCAACAAAGGCATGGAGCTCAAATTTCCTCAATTCATTCAGCCACATAAGGGGCACAGAAACATGCACGATTACATATACTTTACAACTCAAGAAAATTGAGAGAAGAGAAAATGATATTATTGACCATAAACTTCAGATAGTCTAAAACTATCTGAATCCCTCCACTTTTTTATATTTTACAATTCTTCTTCTTTTATAGCCCTGGATACATAAATAAATAATAATAATTTGAACTTTGGTGCATTCAATAATTTGGAAATCCATGTTGGAGAAGAACGGTTGCCCTTAACTACAACATGGCAATTCCTGACTAGTTCCTCTCTTCACGCCTGAATTTCAAATTTCATCACCTACTAGGCTGCTCAACTGTATATTCTACCTCCACTATTAGGAGACAAATATATGGCATATTCAATGCTTCCAAGCCCTAAAAAACTACCCAATGCACTGCTCCATCTACTTGAATTAACTCTCACTAAATTTCCCTCCATTTTCACTATAACAGGTAGATGAACACTCTGTTCTGTTTGTAATGGGAGAGGACCCTTAGTCAATTTTCAAAAAATCCTCTTGATCACCTAGAAGGCACCAGAGGATGACAACTGGCTGCTTCCACTTTCTTTAAAATATCATTTGGGACCCACCACAATCTTCGTTCAACAATTAGGCTCGAAGGTGGTCTCTCAGAAGTTGATACGTGGCGACCTCCGCTGCTCCTGGGAAGATACGTGGCATCTTCTGCTTCTCCTACTGGGAGTATGTGGTGCCTTCTACTATTTTGGGGATGGAGTAGAGAGGGACCCAGAAGGTGACACTTGGCAGCCTATGCTGCACTTTGATACCTAGAAAAATGAATGATGCTTTTATGTGTTGAATGGAAAGCATGGACCCAAGCATTGAAACAAAGGCTCTTGGTGGTCAACACATGGTGGCTTTCACTACTTCTTCAAAAGGTAATTTAGGGCCTCTGTAACTGCCACCTGGCACTTTCCACTCTCTCTATCGCTTAGCTTGTTGGAAGCTTTTGTCAAAATAGAAAACATGGATGCCTCTTACAATACGTGGATGTTGACACGTGGTGCATTCCCCTATTCTCTAGAAGGCTAAAATGAGGTCCTCAAAAGTCGCTAGCTATACATCTTCATCTCCTAGAGGTCAACACATGGCCACTTCCACTTGAATCCAATACTTAGGCCAAAATTGAAATGAGAAGAGCAAGAGAGGCAAAAAGGGACCGTGCTTCGAGGATGACACTTGGTAGCTTCTATTGCATTTCAACACTTAGGCAAAATGAACTCGTCCTCTACCCTAAAACTCTACGACTTCACTCAAAGAACAAAAATTGTAGTGCTCAACTAAAAATTTGAAAGTAACATAGAGTAAAAATCACTCTACAGTTACTAGCAACCCTCAAGACTTTTGAGCCTGCTCAAAAATAAACTCCACCTCTTGATCGATCAACATTGTGAAAATTACAACTTCGAAGAGCCATCAACAAATGTTTAAATCACCTATTAAAAGCAAAGTAGGGAAAACAACGAGAAAACAAGAAGGGGAAACTATTTAACTATAATACATGAGAGACCTAAGTCAATTGAAATGTTTTAAATAGATTCTGTTTACAAGAACCTCTTCAGGCTCCCCTTCCATCAACTCTAGCTCAAAAGAATTCTCTTGCTTGCATGCACAAATCCTATACGGACTAGTCCATAATGCTTTGAATTTAGTATGCTAACCCAGTTTGGCAGCCCTTGCATCCCATTTTAGAACAATTGAGCCCTATTCAACATTAGGATTTGAAGTCCTTTTGTCAAAATAATTTTTAATCATTCCCTAGTGCTTGATCAATGAATCATGAGCCATGTCCCCCTTTTCCTAAACTTCCAAAAGCTATGTGAGTCTGACCTGCATGGGGCCATTTTCTTCGATCTCAATTTGCTTAATCAGTTGAAGAGCAGGGATTTCCAAACTTAGGGGAATCACGATAGACTTTCCATACACCAATTCATATAGAGACATTTTGATCACCTGCTTGGGCGTGATCCTATCAGCCCATAGTGCTAGATTAAGCACTTTGTGCCACTCTTTATGATGATCTGCCCTAACTCTTTTGATGAGTCTTATTAGGTTCTTGTTGGTTAACTCTGCCAGACCATTACCTTGAGGGTAGTAGTTAGATGAGGTTTTTAGATATATTCCATGTCTCAGGGCAAAGTCTGATACCTTAGACCCCAAGAATGCTTTAGCATTATCTGAAATGATGGTGCGAGGAGCCACAAAGTGAGTAGTGATACCTCTTAGAAAATCTAGGATCACATTCTCTGTTGCTTCCTTAAGTGGGACTGCCTTGATCCATCTAGTGAAATAGTCCGTAGCAGTTAGTATCCATTTGTGACCCATGCTGGACACTAGATTTATCATCCCAATGAAGTCAAGACCCCAGTGAGCAAAAGGTTCATCCACAACTATTTGACTAAGGGGCATGGCTGCATTCCTCCACATCCCTATATAAGACTGGCAAGATTGACATTTTCTAACCGGTTGATAACAATCTGCAAACAATGTAGGCCAGAAATATCATGCCTCACTTATCTTTATGGTTGTGGTCTTTACAAAAAAATGTCCTCCTGATGTTCCATAATGCATTTTTTGTAGTATCCTTTTGGCTTCAGCGTGTTCTACACATCTTAACAATTTCCCATCAAAATTTCTTATGAAAAGGACTTGTTCAATTAAGACAAAATGAACTCCCTATATCTTGTAATACCTCCTCTTATTTCAAGGGAATTCTCTCGAATAAACCCCATTTTTCATAAATTGAATCTTATCTATGACCTAGGATTCCTGATCAATTTCTTGTAACTTTAGCACCATTTTTGGCTCCTCTTCTGAATCTACTCCCTCAGGTAACAACTTTTCAAGCTCTTGAGTTATATATTGGCATAGTCCCCTGCCCTTGACCATCTTGGTGGGTCTAACCTCTACATCATATTCAAGGATCTTGGTGATCCAATTGGCTCTTTTCTCATTAATTTCCCCTTCCATGATGTATTCCCTGACACTAGAATGAGCTACAAGTATCAAAATTTTGTTCCCTGATATCAGATGCCTGAATTTCTTGAGGGCTTTCACCATGGCATAGGCTTGTCTTTCCACAAAATTGTACCTAGTCTCATAATCTCTAATATTTCTTGATAAAAAGGATATTGGGTGCTCCCCCTCTAGCCTATCGTTATTTTGAGTCAGGACAGCAACAATACTTGATTCCCCTCCATAGACATACAACACGAAGGGCTTGGAAAAATTTGGGTTCTTGTGCACTGGGGCTGTCGAGATAGCATTTTTGATCCCCTTAAAAGCTTGATTTCCTTCCATTGTCCACTTGAAGATCAGGCCCTTTTTTGGCAAGAGTGTCATTGGTCTAACCAAGCTTGCAAAATTAGATATGAATTTATTGACAAAATTGATTTTCCCTAAAAAGGATTGGACTGTCTTTTTATTTTCTGGAAGGGGTAAGTCCATTATAGCTGTGATCCTCTCAGGATCTATAGAAACTCCTTCCTTAGATACTATGCGCCCCAATAGTTTACCCTGAGGTACAACAAAATTACATTTCTTGGGATTCAAAGATATACCAAAATCCTGACACTTCTTGAAGACAGACTCCAAATGATCAAAATGATCATCAGCATTTTTTGAGAGAATAGTGAGGTCATCTAGATAGACCAAGAAGACCTTGTTGATAAGTTCACCAAATGCTATGTCCATCACCCATTGAAAGGTGGCTCCTACATTTGATAAGCTGAATGGCATCTTTGCGTACGCAAATGTACCCCATTTGGTAGTGAAATCCATCTTGTACTGGTCTTCCTCAGCTAGCCAAATCTGATTATACCTAGAGAAACCATCAAGTAAAGAAAACCTCTCTCATCCAGCCACAATTTTCAAAATTTGTTCCATGGAGGGCAAGGGATAGTGGTCTTTGAGAGATGGTCTATTTAGATCTCTGAAATCTACACACAGTCTCACATATCCATTCTTTTTCCTAACTAGAACTAGATTAGATACCTAGGTTGAGTGTTTGATTGGAAATATTATTTTGGAATCTAGAAGATTCTGCAACTCATCTACCATTAGTGGCTCTATCCTTGGATTTACTGGTCTTTATTTCTATCTAATGGGTTTGGATCCCTCAGTCAATTCTATGGTATGCTGGATAATGTCTCTGTTGTATCCATGAAGGTCTTCATAGCTCCAGGCCATGACTCTGTCATACTTTTGGCACAACTCAATCAATCTTTCCTTTTCTTCTAGAGTTGTAGAATTTTTTACCTTTAGTCTTTTCCCATCGCTCACCTCCACTTTAGTATAGTCTGCTTTATCTACCTGCAACTTTTTCTTTCCCAGGCTTACATCTTCTAGGTCAAACAAATTTTATAAGGTGATCAATCCTTTAGGGAGCTTATTGGTCCTTAATTGAATAATCTAATCACCATATGCCTCTTCAATTTTAGTCTACAATTGATCTACAAACTCATCTGATTGCTGCAAGAAAGAGACTATCTGGGCATCATTTTTAAACACTTGTCAATTCTTATCATTGTCTGGGATGGTTGGCCTCACTATAACTTTTACTGACTCATTGTTAACCAATAGGCCAGTTATTGGGTTGAACTGTGAGCCAATTTGATCCATCCTATTAGCCTCAGTGTTTTGACTTCAAGGAATTATTTCAATATTGAAGGCATCAAAATTTTCTATCAAATCCCAAATCCTATGCCTGTAAGATCTCATTCTCACATTCTTGGCCGCTACCTTTTCCCGTATTTGCTTCACCACTAACTCTGAATCTCCTTTTACTCTTAGGTTCTTTATTCCCTTTTTCTAGGCTAACAAGAGCCCATGCACTAAAGATTCATATTCTGAATCATTATTAGTGCAAGCAAATTGTAATCGGATAGCTCTTAAAATTCTATCACCATTTGGAGCAGTAAGACAAATCCCTGCTTCAGCACCATGTTTACTTCTGGCCCCATCAAAATTCAAAGTCTAGAGCTCTAAATATTGAGTAGTAGGTGTCTCTTCTCTTATAACATTTGGGATCACCTGATCCTCATCAAAAATGACATACGTGCCCAAACCAGTAGAGTCATAGTTCCCATACGGGTCGCTATGCATCATAGCCAAGAACTGGCTGTTTTCTTCTTCTTGATCATGTTCAGTCCAGTCTCCTAGCTCCTTGCCAAAATTTCTTTCTTCTTTATTCAACATGGCATGATCTACTCCTAATTTTGTTGTTGGTTCATTGGTGATATGGTCTTTGGACAGTGGTTCAAATAGAATTTTCGTCTTTGAACCGTATCTGGTTCTTAGAATGAGGTGAGATTAGTCAAGAGACATACAACCTCCTATTTTTGTTGTAAAGTCTCTGGATAAACATAAACCAAAGATGGGAGGGATATCTATGACAAATATATCTTGGTTAACAATTATATTGGGACATGTGTATAATTGCAAGGGGAGTTGTTTGATTCTCCCTATGGTTTGCACTATTTTGCCATCTAACTGCATAAATCCCTTTGTAAGGGATTTATATTCTATTTCTAAGGCATCAGCTATTTGCTTGGGCATCATAGTGGTACTAGCTCTTGAATCTATCAATGCATTATGCAAGAGTTTCTTTCCAACTATCAGAGTCAAATAGAAAGGCTCTAGCTTGGATTTACTTACTCGTACTGCATTGTTCGAGGAACCATATCTTTGAGCTTTCCCTTTCTTGCAGGTCCTTCCTTGGATGCAGTACCTTTGAGTATCGTTGGCCCTTATAGGGCTTCTTGTAGTAATGTCTTTTGCTCAGGGATAGCCAAGATATCCCATATAGATACTTGTGCTAAAGTTTTCTTTAATTGGTCCACAATATTGATAAGTCCCAAAGACTGAGTTTTTTGGTAATAGGGATACCTTGTTCTTTCTTAAATCTAGGTAGGAATCCCTTGATCTTGCACTGGCTGAGACACTTCCTATCTGACAGCAATGTTCCCTTGCCCCTGAGATGGAGGATTATTCTTATCTCAACCATTTGCAATTTTGGGTTGCTCTACCATTCTCCTCTTCGATCAGGTATAGTACTCAAACTGCACTACTGGCCTCTGGGAGGTAGATGCTTCGTTTAAGAAGACTGCTTCTTCATCCTCAACCCATGAGAATAAAGCGTGTTCAGGGGCTGTTTCTTCCTCCTATTGCAAGGACATTCCTTGCATCTAAGCCACTAGCACTAAATTTTGCATGTCGGGAGATTGATAGGCTTGATTGTTACTAGTACTAGCAAACTGACCATCCATTCTTCTATGCTCAGCTACTCTTTGTTGTAGATTGCCTCTAAGACAATCTCTAGGTGTGTGGGCATTGTTGCAAGGGAAACACCAAGCATTAGTATCATCCACATAATTATTTTGGCCTAGAACCATCTCCCTATTTGAGTTGGGAGGAAGGGTCTGTGAGGGTGTGGGAACTACAACTAATTGATTTGTTGGTTGATGGTTGGTTTGCCTTGGAGGGCCTTGATATTGATTTGGTTGAGATGAGAACCTATTTCCTTGATAGCCTTGATAAGGAGGCTTGGGTAGAGTATTTTGCTGCCTCTTCATATTAATCAACTCATTGGAAAATGATCTCAGGAGATTTTTGATATCATCCATCTCAGATGATGGAGCAGGGACAAGTCCTTTACCAGAAGGCTGAGGGTATTAATACATGGACACAAGTAGAGCTATAGTTTTATGTATTTCTTGAGGTAAAGGCAAGGAGATTTATGGGAACATGGGCATGGGAGGCCTTGGAGGTAACTTTCTGGCATTGATTAAATGGTTCTCAGCTCTGACCGCAAGGTCATAAGCTACTAGCAAAGTGTGTCCTCCCAGTGACTAGATCATGATAGATATATCTGAATTTAAAGCTTTGAGATATAATACTATGGGCATACTAGGTGGTGGTTTAGCTGCGATAAGGATTCTATCCCAGGTTTTTTGGAGTCTAGTGTTGAAGTCAGTCATGTCCTCTTGTGGTCCCCTCTGAATGGTGATCAATTGCTGTAGTAAAGAAGACTTGTCACCTTTTTCTGCAAATCTTTCAAAGAACAGATCTCCAAGCTAGTCCCATGTGGAAATGGTATTTTGGGTCAAGGACCAATACCATTATAAGGCTTTTCCTTTGAATGAGGCTGCTAACAACCTTAGGGCCACATTTTACTCCATGACACCATGTATGGCACAGACATCTGATACATCTTGAAGATGCTTCGTAGGTGTTTTTGATTCTTGCCCGCTGAATTTAGGTAGAGCCTTTAGAGCGTTTCCTGGAATAGGGTCCCAAACATCTGGAGGTGTTGGGAGGAGTAAGGGGCTACCAGTGTTCCATCTTGCATAATTTCTTGGGGGACGTTGGCTCCCATATTTGGTACCATTATGAATTGGTTAACCCTTCTTCTTGGACTAATTACCAGAGGTGGCAAAAGAAAACCTAGATTTGCAGCAGTTTGTGATCTGGTAACTGGTCCACAGCTCTGACTCCTCATGGCTCTTTGGTTCATGCGGTCTTGAAAGAAACTTCAAGACTGGTCCCATCGGGCGTGCCAAAAACTGTTGATGTCTTAAAACTGTGCTAGATCTTAATCAACAATAATGGGAAGTTTCAACCTATGGGACAATGCAGCTTGAAAACAACCTCTAGATTTTAAAGAAGCTGGTCTCTTCTTTTGTATTGGGTGTTGGGGAAAAGGGATAGGAGACTAAACAAAAATGCAAAATGCAGGAATTGAAACCTAACTATGGTGATGCACCTGAGAGTAATCCTAATCCTAACTTGAGCACAATGAAACTATTATGTGATTCTATTACATTTAAGACTAGATTGCATTATCAATGTAAAATATTAGAATAACAAAAATAGAGGCTCACAACAGGGGAGTCTTTTACTGAGATACATGAATTGTCAACAAAGGCATAGTGTTCAGTCTTCTTAATAGAATATTCCAATCACATAGGAGGTGCAGAAGTCATGCACAGTCATGTAAATCTTCAGATTCAATAAAATGAGACAAAAGCAAATAACATTTCCAATCACCGCACTAGAAAATCTACAGTATAGACTACTTTGCAAACAATACAGATAACATCAACAAAGGCATGGAGCTCAAATTTCCTCAATTCATTTAGCCACATAAGGGGCACAAAAACATGCAGGATTACATAAACTTTACAACTCAAGAAAATTGAGACAAGAGCAAATGATATTATTGGCCACAAACTTTAGATAGTCTAAAACTATGAGAATTCCCCCCCCCCCCCGCTTTTTTTTTAGATTTTACAATTCTTCTTCTTTTATAGCCCCGAATATGTAAATAAAAAATAATAATTTAAACTTTGGTGCATTCAATGCTTCAAAAATCCATGATGGAGAAGAATGGCTGCCCTTAACTGTTGCATGGCGATTCCTGACTACTTCCTCTCTTCGCACCTGAATTTCAAATTTCATCACCTACTGGGCCGCTCAACTATCTATTTTGCCTCCACTGTTAGGAGACAAATGGATGGTGTCTTCAATGCTTGCAAGCCCCAAAAAACTACCCAGTGCACTGCTCCATCTACTCGAATGAACTCTCACCAAATTTTCCTCCATTTTCGTTGTAACAGGTAGACGGGCACTCTATTCTATTTGTAATGGGAGAGGACCCTTAGTCAATTTTTTAAAAATCCTCTTGATCACCTAGAAGGCACCGGAGGATGACAACTGGCTGCTTTCGCTTTCTTTAAAATATCATCTGGGACCCACCACAATCTTCATTCAGTGATTAGGCTCAAAGGTGGTCTCTCAAAAGTTGATACATGGTGACCTCCACTACTCTTGGGAAGATACATGGCATCTTTCGCTTCTCCTGCTGGGAGTATGTGGTGCCTTCTACTATTTTGGGGATGGAGTAGAGAGGGACTTGGAAGGTGACACTTCGCAGCCTCTGCTGCACTTTGATACCTAGTAAAATGAATGATGCCTTTATGCATTGAATGGAAAGCATGGACCTAAGCATTGAAATAAAGGCTCTTGGCGGTCGACATGTGGTGGCTTCCACCGCTTCTTTAAAAGGTAATTCAGGGCCTCTGCAACTACCACTTGGCACTTTCCGCTCTCTCTGTTGCTTAGCTTGTTGGAAGTTTTTGTCAAAATAGAAAACATGGATGCCTCTTACGATATGTGGATGTTGACACATGGTGCATTCCCCTATTCTCTGGAAGGCTAAAATGAGGTCCTCAAAAGTCACTAGCTGTACATCTTCGTCTCTCAGAGGCTGACACGTGGCCGCTTCTGCTTGAATCCAATACTTAGGCCAAAATTGAAATGAAAGAGCAAGAGAGGCATAAAGGGACCATGCTCTGAGGATGACACTTGGTAACTTCTACTACATTTCAACACTTAGGAAAAATGAACCCGTCCTCTTCTCCAAAACTCTATGGCTTTGCTCAAAGAACCAAAATTACAGTGCTCGATTGAAAATTTGAAAGCAACGTAGAGTAAAAATTACTCTACAGTTTGCACATATTACATAATTGACACACATGCTAACATATAATGGGAAAATTGCATGAGTTTGAGGCCTCCTTCTAGAGTGTTGGCTATGTAGTCATCACCCTTTGATAGTGGGGTTTTTGGGGTTATCTCGACATTGTGTGCCCACTAATCCATTTTTCACCAAAATCACATTGAAGATGGAGAACTAAGTCTTTGTCATTTAACAAGGAGCAATAGTCCATGACCTATATTGGAATGCACTAGAGTGAAGGTAAAGCAAAACATAAAATCTCTAGGTGGTTGTCTTTTATTCCAATATGTATTCCATATAGGACACTAGCATCGAACCTAGACAATAGTGTCATTGCAACCATCCCAAGTTGGTGTTATTATCCAGAGTGATAAAAGTGTCAAAGCTAAAATATGATGACTATTAAGAAATCTCCTTCCAACCCACTTTCTACTTTTTCTAGATCCAGAACTACATTAGCATCAAAACACACTAAGTACAAAACTTTTTTCTTTTATCATTTTTATATCTATCATAGTTGGAGTTTTTATATTTAGACTATCTCAACATAATAAATTCAATTTTTATTTATATCTAAGTTTAACATATAATTAGCCTAATATAGATATGATTATCACCCTTATGCCATTTTATTTATATATACCTCTTTAATGCAAAATGTAGGGTTAACAATAACATCACCTTAGATCAAACATTTTAGGGTTCAACAATAGAATTCAAAGCGAAAATGAAGGAATAAAAAATTAATCCACTTTATTGAGTCTATCAGGGAAGACATTGAGACATAAAAATATTTGAAGTATATAAAGCATAGTGGCATAAATCTATGAAGTGATTATAATTTTAAAGTTCAATGTAAGCAATTAAAACTAATAAATATAGAATTTCATTGCACATAATTAGGTGGAAAATTTATATTATATAATTTTAAGGTGGTGATTTAGTTCAATAAAATATCCCCTCCCCCCTTGTGTCACATTTGGGGAGATAATAGAGTGTTAGCATAACATTTTTGAAATTACAAGTGATTCTTACTTAGTGAATATTGATTGAAATGTATTACTTTGAGGAATCGAATGAAGAAATAACAAGCTTCACTTTTAGGTGTGTCCTCTATTCTTTTTTATGTAGTTGTTCCTGTATTAGTCTAAAAATGGTGAATAATTACTTTTATGTGTATAATTTTTAAGGCATAATTTTGTGAGTAATATATACTATACATGTATTAATAAAAAAAGAAATGGTTTGTGTTCATTATGTATCAAGTGATAGATCTTATGAATGATATTTCTATGCATAATTAACCTGACTTTGAATTGGTATATTCTCTCTTTGTCCCCTTCGTGAACATGCTACTATTTCATGTGATATGCTGGTATGGTGGAGTATCTAAATTTTAAGTAAGCGATAGTGATGCATAACTCATGAAGTATTCAAGTTTAATCCAAAAATATTAAATTGAGCGAGGTTTAAAGGGCAAAAAATTAAAGAAAAATATTAATAAGATTTATTTATGGGATCTAACATAATTTGAATATGAGCATAAATTATATATTCAATATAATTTTCTCTCTAAGAGTGTACCACAATGCTCTTATTTAGAGTAGGAACATACAAACACACTCTTAGTCATTTTTATAACTTGAATCAACCTTCAATAGTATATATGTTTGATACAATTTTATATTTTATCTCAAAACTCTTATTTTATCACTTTAAATCATTTCAATGCTCTATTTTGTGTTTACTATTATATTGTTGCATCAGATATGAGTTATGAAAATTATATATAGTTTAATGTAATATTTTTTTATTAAGTCTATTTTACCATGCTATATATAAATACATAATTAACTATTGTCATTATATACATAGTTAATTATGGTCATTATATATACAATTAACTATAATCAATAGTTATTTACACATTTAGTCAATGTAATTGCATTAAAAAAGGGTGAATTTCAAATCGTCAATAATATATATAAATTAACAAATATACAAAAGTTAACACAACTAAAAATATATACTGAACATCTAACAAATTATGTCATTATGTTGTATGAATTTTTTTATTATACTTACAACCTCACATGTTAAGTAAATTATTGTTAGACTAAGAGATATCATTAAAACAAAAAAGTTTATTTAAATAGGTCTAAATAATTTATCATTGTAAACCTTGTGAATTTCCTATAACTAAATGGAAATGGCCATAATTGAAGTTCAAAATGGCCATTAAATAGAGCATCTCTAAGTAGGGATGATAATGGAAAAACTACCATTGTTTCAACCCAACTTGACTATTGTTTTTTAAATTATTTGCATGCATATTTTACCTTAGGTTTTTATTTAATCAAACATCATTAAGGTTTATTAAAGGTTTCATATGCCATATTTTATTTACTTATGGTTTTGTGGATGAGTTTTTTATATATATAATAATTAAGGATAATTATATTTGTTAAGTTCTAATTTTGGTAATAAAAATATGAATATAATCAAGTGTAAAAAACTATGAAATCAAAATTTTAAGTTTCACAATGAATAAGACCCAACCAACTAGATCTTATAAAACAAATATAAAATTAAAATGAAGACATTAAAAAGAAAACTAGAAAATCATTTTTATAGACAACCTTTTATGTGGATTGGATTAATTTTTAAACTTAAATAAAAACCATTTTAACCAAAAATGAAAGAGAGAGTAAAAGAACACATATTAGTTTAAATAGGAAGGGAAAAAAGTATGCATCACTTTCATTGGGTGAATGGACTTATTAATAATTTGGAGTTTGCAGATAATTTTTTGGTCACATTATATCATGTAAAAATAAAAGGTATTTCTTTTTTGTCGTATTGATGTAATGTAGTGGGGCAGCCATAGAGCAAGTGGTACTAACATATTTGATAAGTTCAATGAAAGCTAACAACATATTCTGTTGTGAAGGTTAAAATCAATTTTTTATTTTATGAGAACAGATTATATAAATTAATAGATTTTCATTATTATTTTTATTTATGACAAAATAAATGACAGATAAAAAATTCAATTTTATATATAAATCAATTTTTTAGAACATGCCAATTTAAAGTTTCAGTGAAACTTGATATAATTTCATATATATAATACGTTTATATGTAAAACTTAATAAAAGATAAGAAATATAAACCTTACATAAAAATAACTTAATTTTTTTTAGTTTTTTCTAAAGAATATCTTCTTTATTTTTTAGTTTACTTTATTCATCATTTATAAGTTCCATGTAACACTTAATGAATTAAAAAATAATAATAGTTCTAATAATACCAAGCAGTGTTATGAATCGATCTTATTTGTGTTATGTTGGAATTGTGACAATACTCTCTCTATAATAAGAATATTTGAGCAAGTGCGTTCATTTCATTTTATTTGATCAATGTTCGAAAAAATTATGAAATTTCAAAAAGGTGTGGAATAATTCATTGCAGGTGGTCTTGATGTGGTAGTTGAGATTGTTACTGAATATTTTAAGATTAAAGATGAGTTGTGAAGAAGGTAAGCTTTGACTACTTTTCTTGCAGGGTTGACATCAAGACATACTAACGTGGATGTTGACTATAAATCCACTATCGAACCACTAACTGCGTCACTTTCATTCGAATGGACTTCCGTTATCAATCAAAATAAATTCATTGGAATCCACTGGTAATCAAGTGAATTACCATTGATAATGTTGGGCTACTTACTTCATAGCTTGTAACTTAGAGTTCAGATGCATTATTTGTCTACTGATGGCAGATGGAAACAAAAAACATCCGGACAGGGTGGACACTAAATCTCTTTATTGATCTTCCACTTAAAGTCGGGTCCATTATTAATAGACACGCATACGCATTGCTTATCTGGGAAATTATTTGCACAACAAAATTGGATTGATTCAAATGAGTGATGATTCTATAAGAAAACAGGTAAAAAGTGGACATATGGTCATCTCGCTATTATTCTATTTTAATATTGCCAATGACCTCCGTGCGGGTGAGAGGGACGGCGCATTAGACACGAAGCAGAGATCAAGTACGTAAAAAATCACGTAGAAAGCACGGCCTTAAACAAATAACCCACAGGAGTATTCTTCACGTTGTTGCCTCATATTCAACACAAAAAGAGTGATGTAGAACGAGTTACAGTCTCGACAATTGTCGAAAAAGTTATTTGATTGGAGTGAGTGCACACATAGAACTAACGATTGCGCTGAGTAATGAAAACGCCAATAGTAAAAATGATGTATTATAGTAGTAATGCGAGATGTGTACAATGAAAATTACATGTCATTTAACGTGACTTAAATACATGCAGTACAAATTGTATAAAAATTAAAATATTATTTTAAGTTTTATATGAAAGTTTTTAACTAATCAATAATAAATGAATGGATGACAATTCTAATGAGACTAAATCAATTAAGGAATAAGGAAATTTAATATAGAATGTTACTTTTATTTTTTCTCTTTTTTCTGATTTGGATGTATGCATTAGTGTTGGTAATTTGGTTTGTTAAGGTCAAATACCAATTTTTATAATTCAAAATTTTCCAAGATTCTATTAATAATTTCTGCAAGGTAGTCTATTAGATATATTTTGACTAAAATTGACAAGTTTTGGTCTTTAAATATTAAATTGTCAGCCAAAAGGTCAATAATTATTCAAAATACTTTCAAATATATTCAACAGCATGTACTTACCTTAGTTCTAAAGTTTCATACTTTAGAAAGGTGATTTCATGCATCGTTAATGCCTAAAAAGGTCCTTTTAGAGCTCCCACATGCCATTTCACCTATTAAAAGATGTCAAAAGCTTAATTTTTCATTATAACATGCTTTAGACTCGTGGTTTATCCTTCCATACACTAACCTTCGTGGTGAAGGCTTAAGATGAGAATAGAAAGTAAAAAAGAGGCTATTTTCATGCAAGTTTCATTGGAAAGTATGGACTTGTACAAAATTCCATACAGATGAATTCTAAAGCAGGAGCAACAGGGCATGAAAGATTATCATGAATAATTTCAAGGCAATTGGAGGCAAAACAGGCCCAAAACTGGTTCATAACTTTTACTTTGCTAGTTTGCACATAGTGACAGGCCTTCAAAGTTGATGCTAGTATGGATAGGAGAGAGAACGTACATGTCTAAAATTTTTGCCAGAGAAACTAGACATAGAGAGCTCCCTGATGGAGCAAGTGGTTTTCAAATTTGTCTTCTCTCCCTCATAAATCATCCATTTGAAGTTAGGGCATAATTATGTAGTCTTTCATCCATGAAGGCAACTAGTTTTCTATAATTTCTCCTCACCAAGGTATCATTTCAATAAAATTCCAATTTTTGAAGCTTATAAAGAACCTAACCTACCTTCTCATGGCATCTTTTAGGTCCTTTTCACATGTGCGAGGGTCAAACCAAGGAACTTTGACAAGAAAAGTGTAAATATGTAGTCTATATGCTTCAAAAGGAGAATTGTACAATCAAGGAAAGAGAATGTAGCATCAATATTTCATGATAGTTTGTTTACAGGGTCTCCATGATGTTGACATGTCCTTCAAGAAAAACTCTCAAGGGTTTCCTCAAGATAAATTACCAAGAAGTTCATCATGTTCTCTTAAGCTTCACCAAGAAGTCTCAATTTAGCAGTGTTTAAGGTTTCCTAGCATCTTTTAAGGTTTTAACAAAGTACTAGGATTCATTTTTATCATCTTGTACTCCTTCAAAGTCTTCCAAATTGATATAGTTTGAAGAGGACATGCCCATGCTTGTATAGGAGTCTTAAGTTTGGTCTTAGCATGCTCCTAGTACCCATTGTTCACCTTCATCTTATTCCATCTCCATTAACACTGTCATACATAGCCATTATCACTGTGTTTATGCTTCTTTTCACTCTACATCATGTTTCCATCCACATCACCATCTCTCACCACACTTCCATCTTCCTCCATCCCATTAAAGCATTGTCAAATTGAAGAAGGATGTACACCTACAATTATCAGGAATCATAATAAGGAGCTTCTCATAAAGTATAACTCAAAGAAGAATGGCATGTAAACTCTTTATTTCATACCTCCCTCATCTAGTTTATAAGGATTCAATGATAAATTCATAAAGTATGGTTTTGAGATCTTTTCAAAAGCCTAGAATTCAGTCTCAGACCATACAAATATAGACCTACAACCATAATGGCAAACGATGAGATCAAGTTAATTCTAGGTCAAATCAAGAATATGAAAACAGAGGTTGAACTCAAAAGAACTTCAAAAGGAATAAGAAAATTTGAATAGTTATATAGAACTATTTGAGGTTCTTCAAGGTCTATCATAGTTTTAATTCATGCAAATGGACACATACAACTAGTGCCTAGAAACAACCTACATCCAACCTTAAGAGCTAGGGTACAATCAATAAGGTGGACTAATTCTTGTGAAAGCCTAAAGGGTTTAAAACAATTCAAGACCATATTTTTGAAGTTGTTTTGAGACTATTTAACATGAAAAGGAGGTTTTTTACTTCTTGTCACCCTTGTTCAAGCTCCAAGCACTCTGTAACCGTACAACATGCTATCATTAGGCTAGAGTCAAAATGTATCTAAAAGGGTGTTATCTTGGAGACACCAGGGAGGTTTGTTTGTCAAAGAAAGGAGGTTAAACCATTTCATTCAAGTTGCATAAATCAAGGAGAAGATTATCAAAGCTTTGGTATCACCTCAAGGCCATATATTTGACATTTTTCATATAGAGAAGCCCTATTTCATCAAGCTACATGAATGCTTTAGGAGAATAGTCAAATGCATCAAATGATAATCCTTAAACCTTGATGGAAATCATGGATTGATAGTAGGTCCTTGAACTCCTATTGGTATGAAGAACTATTCCAAGACCTTAGTAGGATCAATTGGTTAACCTAGGGGTCTATATACTCAAAGAAGGTAAAAGATACGCTTGTAGCCATTTACAAGGATAACATAGTAATCAAGCATAGTTAAGAAAGATCAAGGATAAGGCTATGAGATATTATCATTTAACATAAAGTTCATAGGGATTTGGCCATAATGAAGGTCTGATAAGACTTGTCAATAAGGTTCTAAGCTATATACTTCTTAAGACACTCAAGACTCATCCATGTTCACCTCATGATCACACCTATAGTCAAAGAAGGAGCTACTAGTATACAAAGTTATCTTTAAGTTCATTGATGAAGGCACAATGGTCATTTTGTGGAGTGTCTTAATGGTATGGAGTATCCATGCTAAGTGATAATATTTTATGAGGTATCAAAATTATGATGTACCTCAAAAGACTTTGACACACTCAAGGTTAACTTCTAAAGCAACCTACAACCATGAGGTTAAAAGTCTATTTCCAGGCGTATGCAAGTAGATGAGAAACACAGTGGTTGATAATAAGGTAACATGCTATAGAGGATGCTTCATGAGATTAAATATGATGTATGAATCTATAAGATCATGAGAAAGTGTGATACAAGTAAATATAAAGTCATTGAACTCTTATCAAACCCTACAATCATGAAAATATAGTCATTCTTTAAGACTGGTTCATGTGAATTGAGGGTTAGTGGTATCTATAGGAAATATTTAATGTAAACAAGATGTCAAGGTAGTGATGATGATAATATTATGAGGTCATGAAGATCCAAGTACTACATGTATTCAAGGTCAATAGGATACTCACCCACAACTCATATGCATTGCATTTCTTCTAGGCACAATGATATGAGCAAATATGCATACAAGACCTCTCAAATCAAGAAGTAGAAATATGAATATATGTAAGGTAAATTAAATGACAAGTTTTAATCTCCAAACTATTCAATACTACCAAGATGTTTCTAATTCATAAGGATGATAGTAAACATCTAAGTGTATGGAATATGACTCTGTGAAGTCAAAAAAGCATTGTTTGAGGGTTAACATGCCATCAAGAGGATGTAAGAGTAATTATTAGGTGATATTAAGTTATCCAAAGCAACAATAAGGATGATATGCCTACCAAATACTTCCATTTCTTGTGTAACAGTGTATAACACAGTCATATGAGGCATATTGAGAAAGAGCAAAGTGACATAGGTGACATAGACGATTGAGAGATACCAATGAATGGTAATAAGGTTTAAAATAAGGTTTGATATATATTAAAAATACTATAAGTATATATTAAGACTTAAAAACTCTTGTAAAGACTAAAAATATGGTAACTGTCAAACACATGAGCCTGTCTTGAGAGAAATGGTAAGTTTGGGTCAACTACACATAGAATCAAGACTTGAAAATTGGTGCACATAATAATTATAATCACTTAAAACTAATAATTAAATTTTATAGTTATTTTTATAGGTGTAAGTGCTGATTATTTTGACATAGTCATCAGCATGTCCTTTTAAAGTCACCATTGGAGCAGGCAGGCTTCTTGAGGAGTTTAAGGTTTGTTAAAAGGGTTGGAGATTCATTTGAGTGTTTTTAAAGAATGGAAGGATGTTGTTACATATTAATAAGACCTTTAAATAGTGTTCAAACTCTAATATATATGCGAACCATGCCTTTGAGGGCTAAAATAAGCAAGAAGACCTATAACACCAAAAGGCATTTTTTGACCTATCAAGCAAGATGACACCTATAGAATGATTTTATGACATGGTACAGGTGACATAATTATTATTTCAAGTATGGATAATCAATGGAAGATTAATTTTCATCCCAAGGAGGAAATTCAAATTTTGTAGTTCTAGACACCCATTCAAGCCACCTAATCAAGTTCTCGTATCTTTCACAATGTGAAGAGTTTGGCCAAATGATTTCAGGACCCCTATAAAATTATAGTTCATGAACAATTGAATTTGGTTGAGGGGTTGTGTTTTATGAACAATCACTAAAAGCGTAAACATGTCCAAAATGATTACAAACCCTATAGGTAATTTTCTTCACTTGACTATGTTTTCATAAATTTTGCATGGGAACCTAGTGTTCTTAGGGATTTTGATGGGGTATGTATTGTTTGGTGAATATTTTTTTAATCAACTAACTGATGAGAAAAATAGGTCTCTTCAACCATAGCATATGGAAATTGGTCAGCTAGATGTGCAGGTTTACTACATCAAAAGGGGACAAATCTCTCCTCTCATCAAAGGGACAAATATGCATGAGTTATATACTATATATAAGCAGAAAATAACACTCAGGGGTAGGATAAACCATCCATTCCTATTTTTTTAGAGAAGATGTTAACAAATAGAGGAGAAAATCTTGATGAAAACACTAAAGGCACTTCTCTTCTTTCAAAAGTGATCTTGCAGGAAACAACAAGAATTCTTTTAGATAATGACAAGCAACTGGTAACCAAAGGCATAGTAACCAACAGACTAAGATGTAGCACAAAGTCTCCTCCTCAACTACCCAAGAGTTAGATATGAAGGACAATGAGGGTACAAATTCATCCCAAGGTCCTTTACATAGAAATAGAACACGAAGGACAATGAGGGCACAAAGTCATCCCAAGATCCTTTACACAGGAATAGAAAGAAAATACATTAAAGGGAATTGTGTGGGCACAAAGTCTCTCCACAGTTGGCTTCAGGACACCTTTTTTATTATTTTCATTAATTCTACTTATTCAATTAAATGGACAAAAAATGTATTAAGGAAACAGACATAAGAACAATTTCCCCAACAACCAAGCTATTCCAGCACAAAGTCTAAAAACTTGTTTTCTTATTCAAATAATGAAATATGATCAACAATCTAAGCTCAAATTCTCAGTAATGCCTTTCAATTTGGGTAGAGTTTTATTTCTGATAACAGAGAGATCCCCTAAAACAATAAGAGAGTCCAATATATAGTGATCTAAGAAAGACTTGGGTGTTTTTTTCACAAAAATGGCTTACGATGCATTCAATGCCTTTAATTCATTTTAAATTTTGTCCATGTGCTATGTTGGAATCAAGCATCAGTTTTTAATATGGGCCACTTGATATGTTTCCTAATGTGTGCACAACTGTTCGCTCTACTCAATGCAGGAAAAATAGGCCGTGCCATTGAATATTTGTTCTCTTCGATGTCCACCTGGTGAACTACTTCACCTTCTAGAAACATATCCCATGCATAGATATTTATGATATTTTTCCATCGTTCCCCCTTTCCTGGCTAGATTTTGTCCTTATCTATGTGATCTGAGCTCTCTTTTTAGCTGGTTACTTTGTTTACTTTTCAAATTATGTGCTATATTCAAATATTAACAGATATTCCCTTACTTTAAATTTGATGTCCACAGGGTTGTCAATGGTCGTTAGCTACTTGAACCATGTTGAACCTTAAACCTTTCAACCTGTGAAAGTTCATTGGTTCATCAGTTCATTTTATCTCTTTTGTTCCTTGACTTCCTAGTTTAATCACTTTCCTGCTCCTTGTTTGAACCATCTATTTGTTGCTTCTCTCTTTGCTTGAGGTTTGTCTTTTAAACTTGTGAACCTTTGAACCATTAAACTTTGAACTCTTCTGGTTCAAGGTTTAATTATTTCATTGGTTCATTCTTTGTTCCATCACCTCTTATTCTATCTATGCTTTGGTTGAACCTGTGAGCTCGTTGAACCTTTTTGGTTCAAGGTTCAACGGTTCAATGGTTCATTCTTTGTATCCATTTTGTCTAAGTCTTTAAGGTTTCTTTTCTGCATCTTTGTTCATCCTTTGGAATGCCTCAAAGGGAAGGTGTCCCTTCAGGTCCCTGGAAAAGGTCCTTTCTCTGATGTCAAGTGTCCTCTGCAAGGGTATCTACCCTTTGGGATCTTTCAGGTGGCCTTTGGGCTTCTATTTCCTCAGTGGGTTTTTTCTTTTTTGGTGGAATTTTCCTTTGGACAAAAAGTTTGAAGGAATTCCTTCGCTTTGTCTTTTTGCATAGGGCTTTGGCTTTTCAGGCTATTTTCTCTGGGCTTTTCCTTCAGACAAAATGTCTAAAGGAATTCCTTTGGACATTTTGTCTAAAGGAAAGGTTCCTTTGGATTTTTTCGAGCTTTCTTCCTGGGTGAATTTATTCGGTCAAAATGTTCTAAAGGATTTTTGCCTTAGTCATTTTTCCATAGAAAATATTTTTGAAAGAATTCTTTAGGCCTCATTCACTTAGTCACTTTTTCAAAGGAATTCTGACTTGGTCTACTTTTACTCATTGCCCTCTGCAAGGGCACTTGGCCTTGGTTCATTGCCCTCTGCAAGGGCACTTGGCCTTGGTTCATTGCCCTCCACAAGGGCACTTGGCCTTTGTTCACTACCCTCTATAAGGGCACTTGGCCTTTGGTTCACTGCCCTTTGCAAGGGCACTTGGCATTTGGTTTTGGGGAAACCCATTGAACCTATTGATTGAACCAACTTTGGTTCAATAGTTCAATGGTTCAATTAGTTCAATCTCTTTATTCGGCTAAGTCCTTTTGATCTTTTGAACCAAATGCATTGAACCAATTGGTCATTGAACTTGTTGAATCGTTGAACCAAAATGGTTCAAGGTTCAATAGTTCAACTTTGAACCTTGACAAATGTGCTTAACTATTGCCGATGAAGTTGAACCTTGAACCCATTGAACCCTTGAACCTTTTTGGTTCAAGGTTCAACAGTTCATTGGTTCAATGGTTCAAACACTGCATAGAATCTTGCCGATGAACTCTTTTGGTTGAACCAAGGCATTGAACCAATCCTAAAAATGACTAAGTATTGGAAACTTGTTCTTTTGATTAAACTTACCTGTAGAAGCCTTTGAACTTGTTGAACTTTCTAATTTCAAGCATGTTGAGTCCGTAGAAACATAATTGTAGAGGTCATAGGCTTAAGCCTGCATAGTTCATAGAAATGAGTCTGTAGAACTGGTCGAGTCCATAGATTTGAGTCTATAGATTCATTCCTGTGAAGTCCATACATTTAAGCCTGCAGAGCCCATAGATTTCTAGGAAAGCTTTTAAAAAATGAAGAACTTTAATGCTCAAAATAATTTTTTAAAAAGGGGGGAGAGGATTTTGTTCTATTGAACCAAAATAGTTCATTGGTTGTCCCTAAAATGAGTGACATTTTTGGGGACAACAGCTGGCTCCAGTTGGAGAACTTCATTCAGTTGAAACTTGGAACAACTGAGGGGAATAAAAACTAGAATCTACATTTCCTTGAAGTATGCCATTGGGCTATGGAGTTGTGCTACCCAAAAAGAAAGGTGCAAAAAATAAATAAAATGAAAACAAACAACACAAAGCAAAAATAAAGACTATACAAATATACATATGTATAGGTGAACTTATCTAATACTTCAAGAGTTGAAGTGTTTTAGATGCTACTCATTGTAAGGTAGAGAAAAGAGCATGCCATCTTGATATTTAAATAGGAAGCTATTCTCACCATTGAGATGATGGATAATAAATGGGCCTCTCCAAAGTGAATCAAACTTCCCACGCATCCCCTTTGGTTCTCTTCTCTTGTCCCACAATAGGACTTGATCTCCAACCTAGAAAATAGGGTTTTTTGCTTTATGGTGGAAGAGCTTCTTCACCAGACTTTGATGGGAAGAAATTCGGTCCACCACCATAGTTCTCTACTCATCTAGCTTAGTCAAGCACATGATCCTCTTATCAATGGAGCTTTCATATGTTTGATCTTCAATTGCCTTAGCCAATTTTAATGTTGGCAATTCCAGGGTGATTGGTATCTCAACATTTATACCATAAAGAAGTTGGAAAGGAGACATACCAATTTCCCTTTTTGGTGTAATTCTATCTACCAACAAAGCATCAACCAATGCTTTATGCCATGTCCTTTGGTTGTCATCTACCAGCTTCTTGATGATAGTCATTAGGTTCTTGTTACTTGATTTAGCTTGTCCATTCCCTTGTGGAAAGTAATCAGAAGAGTGAAAGAGGGTGATCCCATAGTAAAAATAGAACTAAGTAATCTCCTAGGAAGTGAAAAAAGCTACGTTGTTTGTGACAATCTTGGTTGGGACCCCAAACCTGGAAGTGATATTCTTCTTGAGGAAATTGCACACTACTTTTGAAGTAACATGCTTGGTTGGGATAGCTTCCACCCACTTGGTGAAGTAATCAGTTGCTGTAAGGACATAATCATGTCTAGCACTTGAAGATGGGTTTACAACTCCAATAAAATCAATTCCCCATTACTAGAATGGTTCCTCTATGACCACTGGCTTGAGAGGCAGGGTAGCCAACTTGGGTCTTCTAACAAATTGTTGGCATAGTTCACATTTCCTTACCCACTTATATGCATCCTGAAAAAGACTAGGCTAGTTATACCTAACTCCTAGAATTTTATGGGCAGTAAAGGGAGCAAAAAAATGTCCTCCATAGGATAGATTATGAAAGGATTCAAAAATTTGGCTTTGTTGTTCCTTGTCCACATAGCGAAGGAATACTCCATCAAGGCTCCTGTTGTACAGGCCATTATCCCAAAAGATAAAATTGGTAGCTTTCAACTTGATAGTCCTCCTTTCTTTGTAAGAAAGGTGAGCAAGACACTCACCATAAGTAAGGAAATGAGTAATACCTAAATACCACTCATTTGTGGTGGAGTCAAAGAGGACTGTCGGTGTGTCTTTCACCTCTACTTCTTCATGCTCTATTTTTTTGGTTTGTTATCATCAATTAATTGGCATAGGCCTTTTACCCATACCAAATTTATTGGCTTGATGACTAGATCAAAATCCTAGATCTTTGCAATCCAATTGCCTCTTTTTATCCCAAACTCCTACTGAGTTAGTATGGATTTGACCATGGTATCAGGAACCAAGGCAGTAGTGTGAGAATTCAAGATGTAGAAGCAGAAATGCTTGACTGCCTTCACCACTACATAAGCATGCTTCTCCATGTTTGAGTACTTCAGATCATGAGCTTTGAGAGGGTATCTCATGAAAGAAATGGGAGATTCCACACCTTCATTATTCTGTTGAACTAAAATTTCTCAAAGCATGTGTTTAAAAGCATAACTATATATGGTGAACTCTTTGTTGTAGTCTAGACAAACCAAAATTGGGGCATGGACAATGGTAGTCTTGATATCCTCAAATGCTAACTTGCCTTCTTCAGTCCAGCTAAAAGTGGCCTTTCCTTTCATCATGTCCACAATGTAGTGAGTCTTCTTAGCAAACTCAGGAATGAATCTTCATAAAAAATTCACCTTTCTAAAAAAAGAGTGAACAACAGTCTTACTTGTAGGCAAGGTAAGCTCTTAGATAGACTTGACTCTATCTGAGTCAATCTTTATGCCTCCTTTGGACACAATGTGTCTGAGAAGTTTCCCCTCTGTTACTCCAAAAATTGACTTCTTGGGATTCAAAGAAATTCCATTTTGGCAATAGTGCTCTAGCACTTATTACAAGTGGCGTATATGATCTAGGTGATGCTTAGAAAAGATGGTCAAGTCATCAAGATAAACTATAATGAACTTACCCATCTCATCCTTGAAAGTAAGGTCCATTGCTCTTAGAAAGGTGGCACTAGCATTTATCAAGCCAAAAGGCATCCTTCTATATGTAAACGTACCCTAAGGTATGGTGAAGGTAGTCTTGTGTTGGTCTGCTTCACTAACTTCAACTTGATTATATCCTGAGAAGCCATCTAGCATTGATAACATCTCTGAGTTGGTCACTGTCTGAAGTACTTGATCCGTCATGGGTAAAGGATAGTTATCCTTTAAAGATGACTGATTCAAATTCCTGAAATCCACATAGATGCAAATTTTTCCATTCTTCTTCCTCACAGGGACTATGTTGGCAATCCATGTGGAATGATGGATTGGGAAAATTATCCTAGCATTCAACATTTTTTGTATCTCAAACAGAATAGTACATGATATCTTTGGATTATAATTCTGAGATTTTTGCTTGTAAGGGACTAAATCATCCTTGAGAGGAGTTTTATGGTGAATTTCCTCAGGCCTGAGCGACTTCAAATCATCATAAGAGTACACCAAAACATCCATGTAATGGAAAATTAGGTCAATAAATGTGAGTTTCTCCTCTAAAGTACAACACTTCCCAATGTTCACCATCTTGATATTTTCCTTGGTACCCAAATTTATCTAATCAAACCCCTGGGAGGAGTTTGAATCCATTTATTGCTATTTGATGAACCTGTCATGCTTGTTAAATAGTTTCTCAAGATAAACTAGTCCTTTGGGAATTTTATTCCCTTTTAGCTGTAGGAATTCTTCACCTACATCTAAATTCATTTTCAGATCTGATTTGAGTTTCTAGAGCTTAATGGCTTTGAAGTGAAGATGTTTGAAGCTATCTTTTTGTTCTAAAAAGGTGATGATTTGGTTGTCACCATTGAACACTTGCCAATGATTGGCATTATTGGGCACACTTGGTCTAAAGACCAATTTGATAGTGTACCTATTTCCTTTGAAGTCTAGGTGAATAAATAAGAGAGTTGATAAAACGGTCAATGCATCAGCTCGGTCATTGAATTCTCTAGGAATGGCAGAGATTTTGAAAGCATCAAAGCTTTCAAGTTGGTCCCAGACTAGATTGTGGTAGTGGTATAATCTCTCATTTTTTGTTTGATACAGGTTCCTTACCTAACAAACCACCAGTTTGGCATCTCCTTTGGTATGAAGGAGTTTGATGCCTTTATCTCGAGTAGCCTTCAATCCAAGAAATAGAGATTCATACTCAGTTATGTTGTTGGTGTTGCTAAACTGCAACTTGTATGAAGAAGGAAAAATATCTCCTTGAGGAGATATAAACACAATCCTAGCTTTTGAACTGGTAGAATAATTTCTACCATTTAATTCTAGGATCCAAACATCATCAAAAATTGATCTTCTATTAGATTTTCCTTCATTAAAGAGGGAAGATCCTTTTTCATCTATACTACAACTTACCAATTCTTCTGATGTCTCATCTGAGTCAATTCTTGGATCGCCACTGATCCAAAACTCAAAATTTTTGGTTGATAAATATCTCAATAGCATAGAAATAACATAGTAACAATGAATTCTCTGAGAAGAGATGTAGTATTACTCAAGATTGCAATACAAATATATGTTTATCTCTAGGAAGAGATGTCTATCTTCACATTTTGGGTTACCTCTTCATTTATACAAGTTTTGAAAGAATGGGGAGGATGTGTAAGGTCACTAATATCAAGGGATATTAAGTGGTTTAACTTTTAAGATTTAAAACAATATAGAATTTGAGGAATTACTATTTTTAGAAACTTACTATTTTTAGACTGCACTACTAAAATTGAAAGTTAGGGCACTTTTGTTGGGTTTTTTGGGGTAAAAATTTATTGAGAAAAGGTCAATGCCATTTTAAAACGTTCTCTTCACTCTTATCTTTCCAATGGTTCAAACGGTGAGTCAATTAGAGCTACGGTGCAAAAGTTATGGCTCTCAGAAGTTCCATCATCAATTGGGGTGGAAATGTCACCTGAATTATCACCTAAATTGTTGCCCGAATCATTCCTCCTTACTTGAAAAGTAATGGCCCCCATTGTGTCAATGTTCCCCATCAGGTGTGGTAGTTGTTTCTTGATTTGATTCTCTATGAGCCACTCACCTTGGTGGCTAAGCTGGCCCCTTTTGACCACTCGATAAAGCGGAATAGAGCATCCTCTTATTGTCTTCATCTAGGTATCCACAATCTAATCCACTTCCACTAGAGAAAAACTCTATGGATCAAGATCATTAATGTCAAGTTGTTTTCCTATAACTAAAGTGTCCAATAAAGGTGGGTGATATGGTTTGAGGAGCTCCACATTAAATATTGGATGCAGACCAAGGTAGGCTGGTAGGTTCAACTCAAAAGCATTTTCTCCAACTCTTATGGTGATGGTGTAGGGACCATATCGTAGAGGCCAAATATTTTTTTGTGGGCCTACAAGTTGTTCCTTTTGAAGTTGAAACCAAACCTTGTCATCCACAATAAAATGGTGTGTAATCCTATGTTTGTCATGGCGTTGCTTATACTTCTGATTGATCTTCTCCAGGATGTCATGAACTTGTTGCTGGATGTGTTGCATTTGTTTAATAAACTTTGTTGATTTTGCTACCTTAGATCTTCCATGAGGTGTGTATTCCATGGTGGAAAATGGAATAGCTATATCAATTGGTGCCATGGGTTAGAACCTAAAACATACTTGGAATGGATTGTGCTTAATCAAGCTGTGCAATGCCTAATTGTATCCATGTTGTATGAAAAGAAGTCCCTCATCCCATGTGTGTGGATGTTTGGAATGATACATCTAAATCATGTGAATAATCAAGTAGTTTACCACCTCTATTTGACCATCAGTCTATGGATGGAAGGCTATGGACTTCATCAACTTAGTATCCATCATCTTCCATAGAGTGGACCAAAATATGCTCAGGAACCTGCTATCTCGATCTGAGACAATGGACTTGGGGAGACCAAAATGGAGCCATACATGACTAAAATATAGTTGAGAAATTTTCTTAGTAGATATATTTTTCTTACAACTAATCATGATAGCCATTTTTGAAAAATGATCAACTACCACAAAATTACAATCCTTACCATGTTTTGAAGTGGGCAAACCTGAGAGAAAATCCATTGAGATGGATTCCCAAGGCCTGGTTCGTTCTAGAAATGGCATGTACAATCCTTGCTTCTTATTTGTTGGCTTGGATATCGCACATGGGGTGCAAGATTTGAGATGTCTTTTCACATCCTTTCACATATGGGGATAGTAGAAGTGTTTTTGAAGAACTAACAATGTCTTTTCAATACTAAAGTGTCCATCTATCCTACTGAAGTGTGCTTCCCATATCATCTTTTGTTGCTCTACAACTAGAATGTAGATATGCCCCATCTTGAAAATAGAAATCAGAATCATGTTTACCTTTTTGAAGTGCTTGATATGTTCTTAGCAAAGGTAGGATCTACTTCATATAAAGCACCCCAAGTGGTAGTCTCATGTTTGCACAAGTCTAGAACTGTTATGAGTGTAGTAATTGGTTGGTGGCTTAGACAATCTACAACTGTATTTGAGCTCCCCTTTTTGTGTTTGATTATCAGGTGGAATTGTTGAAGATATGTGGCCCACTTTTGGTGCCTCTCATTTCATAGTTTGCTTTGTGTCTGGATGAATTCCAATGGTCTGTGGTCAGTGTGGATGACCATTTCTTTCCCCAAGATGTAGTGTTTCCATTGTTTGCAAGCTTGCACAATGGCATAGAGCTCCTTATCATATGTTGGATATTTCCTGACTGTATTAGTGAAAGTTTCACTATGATATGCAACAGGATGGCCGTGTTGCATGATGACAGCTCCCATGGCATATTCAAATGCATCTGTCATCAACTCAAAAGGTTGATGCAAATCTGGCAAGCAAGAATAGGAGCTAGCAGATTCTGTTCTTCAAACTCTCAAATGCCCTTTTTTTATTTTACCCCACTGAAATGTAGCTTTAGATCCTCCTTTATTCACTTGGGTTAGTGACCAAGAAACATGTGAAAATCCAAGAACAAACCTATGGTAGAAATTTTTAAGACCCAAAAAGCTATGAAGCTCTATGAGGGTCCATGGTGTGGGTCATTCTTGAATAACTTGAATCTTTTCTAGATCAACATGGACCCCTTCCTCATTCACAATGTACCTGAGGTACTAGAATATTGTCATCCTGAATGTACATTTGTTAAGATTTGCATACAGCTTGTGCTCCCAAAGAGTTTGAAGCACCTTATGAACATGTTGTAAATGTTCTTACCATGTTCTGCTATAGATGATTATGCCATATAAGTAGACAACCACAGATGAGTTAGTGAAGGGTCGTAGGATGTCATCCATCATCCTCATGAAGATTGCAAGTGCATTAGTTAAGCCAAAAGGTGTAACCAACCATTCAAAGAGCCCCTCCTTAGATTTGAATGTAGTCTTCTAGACATCAGTGGGATTGATGGGAATTTGGTGATAACCAAATTTGAGATCAATTTTGGTGAATAACTTCACACCATGAAGCTGATCTAACAAGTCATCAATCCTGGGGAGAGGATAGTGATTATTCATAGAGATTCTATTCAGGGCTTGGTAGTCAATGTAAAGCCTCCATGTTCCATCTTTCTTCAGTGCCAAGACAATTGGGATACCACAAGGTGAAGAGCTTAGACTGATGTGACCCTTTTGGATCAATTCTTGAATCTATCTTTTTATCTCATCATTCTCCAAAACTGATATGTGATACACAAGATTGTTAGGCAAAAGTGATCCTGGGATCAAATTGATAGAATGTTTTACCTAGAAATGCAGTGGAACTCCTATGGGTGACTTGAATAAGTCATCATTTTATCTTGTGATTCATCCTATCTACTTCTATTGTGTTTATTGTGTAGTCAAGACTGCAACATCAGCCTTCTTGGATTTCTATGGTTTGACCACCATGAGAACAAATTGCTTTGTTTTCTCCACCAATCTCTTCCATTGCTTAGAACTGATCAGGGAGACAGATGTGGGAGGTGGTACCTTTGGTAACTTATAACATCATGTTCCAAGAGTGAGGGTGATCCTTTGGGTTCATGATTCATAAATGCCATGTCACTCATACATGAACAGTTGACCAAGGAGTACATCACAAACATCTAGATTGACCACATCACACAAGACTTCATCTTGGAATGGTTTTATAGCATATGAAAGAAGACATTGATGGGTGACACAGAGGTCTCTCCCTGGGCTCAACCATCCAATACTATAGGGCTTTGGATGAGGCTTCATGGATAGATTTAGACTTTTCACAACTTTAGCAAAGATTAAATTCTTTTGATTCCCACTATCAAGAATGAAGTGCAGAGGCTTACCTTTTACCCATAATTTAGAGTGAAACAATCTTTCCTTGTCATCTGGTCTTTCCTCATGGGTCTATGATGAAGTGACGATGGTGTGAGGCTCAGCATCTACATTTTCTTCTTTGTCCTCTTTGACTGTGGGTTGTGTATGAGGCAGAGTAGTAGATGTTGAGTATTGTGACTTAAAAAGCAATGACTTGATGGCTCAACATTGTTCTTTAGAGTGAGTTCTAGTTTTATGGTAATCACACCATTTTCTAGCCTTCCCCTTCTGGGATTTCTTATCTTGAAACTCCTTTTATTTCCAATTTTGGCCTCGTGTTTGACCTTCCTTGTCACTTTTCCATTTTGAGGGTTGACTCTTCATATTCTTTCTGCCATGCTTCTGTTCAATCTTCACTGTGAATTTGTATGCCTCATCGCGGGTTTCCAAATTGAAGAGTTCCATTTCCCTTTGTATGTACCATTGTAGTTGACCATGATATTTGAGAGTCTTATGTTTCTCACTTTCTTGAATGCCCAATCTTGTAGACAAAGAATGAAAAGTGTCTGTGTAATCTTGAACAGATTGGTCTTTACCTTGGCAAAGTTGTTGCCACTAAATGTATAGATCATCATATGCTCTGATGGGATAGTATTCTTCTTTCACCACTTCCAAAAAATCATCCCAGGTAGGTTCCACCTCAAGGCCAATGTCATCTGTACTGAACCTCTTTTTGTACACTTTGCACCAGTTTTTCATAGGCAATGATGATTTCAAAAGAGCAAAAGTAATATTTTCTCCATCAGTGAACTTATTTATAAAGAAGTAGGAAGACAGTTGATCCAACCAATTTTATACTGCATCAACATTGATTTTGCCTTCAAATGTATGAATATCAAAATTTACCTAAACCTTGAAGGGTGTTGGGGCACTGAAAGGATGTTCCCTGGATGAGGAGCCAGGAAGTGGAGCCGTAGAGCCAGGATTTCCCATCAAAAGTGTTTGAAGAATTTGGGAAAATTATTGTAGCATCTACGCTTATTGCCATTGGAGGGATTCATTTACCATTTCCTTGAATGGATCGGATGTCTCGATGTTGTCCACCATTTGAAGTCATTTGGAGTGAATAGGTGGAAAATTTGGAAGCTCTATTGTTTCCCACCCAAGCTTCTTGTAGCCTGACCTCATCCTCAGGATCATACACTCTCAAGACAAACTACTCTGATACCACTAATTCAAAACTCAAAATTTCTAGTTGATAAGTATATCAATAGAATAGAAATAACATAGTAACAATGAATTCTCTGAGAAAAGATGTAGTATTAATCAAGATCACAATACAAATGTATGTGTATCTCTGGGAAGAGATGTCTATCTTCACATTTTGGGTTACCTCTTCATTTATACACATTTTTAAAGCATGGGGATGATGTGGAATGTCACTAATCTCAAGGGAAATTAAGTGGTTTAACTTTCAATATTTAAAACAATACAGAATTTGAGGAATTACTATTTTTAGAAACTTACTATTTTAGACTGCACTACTAAAATTGAAATTTAGGGCACTTTTATTGGGTTTTTAAGGGTCAAAATTCATCTACAAAATCTCATGCCATTTCATGAAATTCTCCTCATTATTATCTTTCCAACGGTTCAAACGGTGAGTCAATTGGATTTATGGTGCAAAAGTTATGGTTCCCAGAAGTTCTGTCATCAATTGGGGTGGAATTGTCACCTGAATTGTCGCCTAAATTGTTGCTCGGATCAGCCACCTATAATAATTTTATCTGCTAAAACATGAATATCTTCTATGGTTAAGAAGTAATTACCCATGCTTGAAGATTCAAATAGAATTTAATCTTTAGGGGCTAATGTCTGAGTGACAACATATTTTGATTCCTTTTCAGGAAGCAGCTTTTTCATGATGCCTTTGACAGGGATCCTTGCTTCAGATAGGTCCATGCTCAATTATCCAACAACATCCTTGTAGAAATTTCACCCCAGAAGAATGTCGTATGAGGTTGGAACATCAGCCACCAAGATTGTCATCTTGATTCTTTTGTCTAGGAATGTTGCAAATGCAAATTAGGCATCTTTGATTTGTCCCAATAGAGGTACTTGTTTGTTCTCCATGGAGAAACATCTCCCAAAGGTTTTGGTTAGTGTGGGTCCAAGAGATTCTACCAACTTGGCAGGCATGAAATTTTCAGATGCACCTGAGTCTATGATGCAATTGCTCAGTTTGTGACCATTTATTAACAAATAAACATAAAAAGGCTCTATTTTCCTAGGGGCAACTGGAGGAGTAATGACAAGATTGTTTGGGATGGACATGTTCTTTGGGGAATCATGAGTTACCTTCTTAATCTCTTATCTTACAAGGATAGCTTTATTCTTCACACACTGAACTAACCTATCCAACTACTCAAGATTGGATTGCAAGAATTCAAATTTAGACATTTGAATTTTGGTCTTCTTGACATGGTCGATTATGTCAAATGACTAAAATGGACTAGGAACAGAGGAAAGTAATTCATCTTTCTAGTTTTTAGGAGGGGGAGGACTAGTCTATGGAATTGAAGTTAAAGATGGAGGAATGCTTGATGTACTTACCTTTTTATTACTCACTAAGTCCTTCGGCTGGAAAGGTAGAGAAGTTTCGCATTTGGCAATTGAGATTACAGACTGAGAACTTTCCTTTGTTTTTCCTTTATCGGCATATTGGGCTGACTGGTTTAGGGACTGGGTGAATACAACATATGATCCATCAACTGCTTCACTTTTACCTTTGGGTTCATCTTGGTAATTCAAGAAACCAATGTTGGCATCACCAACTAATTCTTCCTGGCCTTTTACAAGGAGATCAACATCATTTTCTTGGTTCAATTCAGGTTGGAAAGAGAAATCAGATTCTATTTCAAGATATCTAACTACTGAATTGGTTGGGGGTGCTTCAATGGCAAGTTTCCCCTATAGGGGAGGAAGATGATTTAGCTATCCTTGATTCCTGGTAGCATTGCCTTGGTATGAATGATTGGGGAATGTCCTCCTTGGCATATCTCTATATGAAGGAGCTAAAGATATCCCTTATGCCATTTGCTTCTTGAGAGCTAGCAACTCATTTGCCAACTTCTACACCATTGGATCAGTGGTACCTGTAGATGAGTATTCAGAAGATGAATAAGATTTACCTCTTTTAGGATCTATCCTTATCTTTCATGCCAAGATAAGGTCATCTTCCACCTCAGTGGCCAAATCTTGAGCTGCAACAAGGTCTATTTAGCTAGAACGTCTCAGCAAAAAACTTACTTCAGGAAACTAAGAGTTGATGAAGAAACATTTGAGATTTTCAGTTATTGGCTAAGCAATTGCAAGAATTATATTCCTAAGCTTGTCAAACTTGGAAATGAATTCCCTCATAGGCTCATGAGGTTCTTTCTTCATCTATGTGAGCTGGGCCATTAAAGCATGTGCATCTTTTGTAGGTTTGAATCTGGCTTCAAATGTGGCTTTGAGAGTGTTCCAGTCATTCACAGTCTAGGCTTGTAGATGATAGAACCAGTCTACAGTAGCACCTTGTAGTGTCTCCATGAAAAGCTTGACTACCACATCCTCAAATTCCACTCCTATTATGCCACAGGCTATGCTGAAGGCTACAATATGTTCATTAGGATGAACCTTCCCATCACCATAGAACTTGGGGAAATTTTTCTTTGAACTACGTGGTAGCTCACGTAGAGGTGAAGTTAAATTGAGTGGGCCACAAGAGTTACCCTAAGGGCCTTGAACTGCCATTGTATGACTATGGAAAGGTGGAATAACAAATATCAGAGGGGTAAGTATTGACAAAGCTTTATTAATAGTGGAAAAGGAGGCTTTCCCTGATAATGGAGACTTGACTTTAGTAGGAGGAAATCTCCTAGTTCGTTGGAGGTGAGATGGTGAAGGAAATAGATCAAAATTACTTTGTTGTACCAACTCAAATACAGGTTCAACAATACCTTTAGCCCTGTGGCTTTGCGTATACCATGGATCTACCAGAGCGTAAAAATAAAAATGGAAAAGAACTAGCATTGCTTTAGCTTGAAGCTTGAGGCTTCAAACTACGTGTTCTTCCACAATAGGATAAATAGATAAAGATAAAATGATAATGGGTAAGACACGAGTGATGTTTCAATCTAAAGCTTGAGGCTCCAAATTGTACAAAATTACTGTGTCCCCAATAGTATCACCAAAAATTGTTGGGTGAATATTTTGTCAATCAGCTAACTGATGAGCAAAATAGGTCTCTTCAACAATAGCATAGAGAAATTGGTTGGCCTGATGTGCAGGTTTACTACATCAAAAGGGGACAAATCTCTCCTCTCATCAAGGGGAGGTTCCCTATAAATATGCAAGAGCTATATACTATATATATAAATAGAAAATAACACTTAGGGGTAGGATAAACCATCCATCTCTCTTTTTTTAGATATGATGTTAACAAATAGAGGAGAAAATCCTGATGAAAATGTTGAAGACACTTCTCTTCTTTCAAAAGTGATCTTGCGGGAAACAACATGAATTCTTTTAGATAATGACAAGTAACTGGTAACCAAAGGTGTAGTAACCATCAGACTAAGATGTAACACAAAGTCTCCACCTTAACTACCCAAGAGTAAGATACGAAGGGCAATGAGAGCACAAAGTCATTCCAAGGTCCTTTACACAGAAACATAATACGAAGGATAATGAGGGCACAAATTCATCCTAAGATCCTTTACATAGGAATAGAAAGAAAATATAATAAAGGCAATTGTGGGGGCACAATGTCTCTCCATAGTTGGCTTCAGGACAACTTTATGATTATTTTCACTAATTCTACTTATTCAATTAAATGGACAAAAAATGTATTAAGGAAATAGACATAAGAACAATTTCCCCAACAACCAAGCTATTTCAGCACAAAGTTTGAAAAGTCACTTGTTTTCTTATTCAAATAATGAAATATGATCAACAGTATGAGCTCAAAGTCTCAGTAATGCCTTTCAATTTGGGCAGAATTTTGTTTCTGATAATAAAGAGAGATCCCCTAAAATAATAAGAGAGAGTCTAATATATAGTGCTCCAAGAAAGACTTGGGTGCTTTGTTTCACAAAAATGGCTTACGATGCATTCAATTCCTTTAATGCATTTTAAATTTTGTCCATTAGTTATGCTAGAATCGAGCATCAATTTTTAATATGGGCCACCTGATGTGTTTCCTAATGTGTGCATAGCTGCTCGCTCTACTCAATGCAGGAAAATAGGCCACGCCATTGAATATTTGTGCTCTCTGATGTCCACCCAGTGAACTACTTCACCTTCTATAAACATATCCCATACATGGATATTTTTGATCTTTTTCCATCATTCCCCCTTTCCTGGCTATATTTTGTCCTTATTTGTGCGATTTGAGCTCTCTTTTCAATTGGTTACTTGGTTTACTTTTCAAATTTCATGCCATATTAAAATATTAACATATATTCCCTTACTTTAAATTTGACATCCATGGGGTTGTCAATGGTCGTTAGCTGCTTGAACCCTGTTGAACCTTGAACCTTTAAACTTGTGAAAGTTCATTGGTTCATCAGTTCATTCTATCTCTTTTGTTCCTTGACTTCTTGGTTTAATCACTTTCCTGCTTCTTGGTTGAACCATCCATTGAACCGTTTGTTTGTTGCTTCTCTCTTCGCTTGAGGCTATCTTTTGAACCTATGAACCTTTGAGCCATTAAACTTTGAACTCTTCTGGTTCAAGGTTCAATTAGTTCATTGGTTCATTCTTCATTCCATCACCTCTTGTTCTTTCTATGCTTTAGTTGAACCTTTGAACCTGTAAACTCCTTGAACCTTTTTAGTTCAAGGTTCAATAGTTCAATGGTTCATTCTTTGTAGCCCTTTTATCTAAGTCTTTGAGGGTTCTTTTTTGCATCTTTGTTTAGCCTTTGGAATGCCCTGAAGGGAAGGTGTCCGTTCGAGTCCTTGGAAAAGGTCCTTTCTCTAATGTCAAGTGTCCTCTGCAAGGGTACCTACTCTTCAGGATCTTTTAGGTAGCCTTCGGGGTTTTATTTCCTTGATGGGTTTTTCCTTTTTCCGTAGTCTTTTCCTTCAGAAAAAAATTCTAAAGGAATTCCTTTGCTTTGTCTTTTTCCACCGAACTTTGGCTTTTTGGGCTTTCTCCACTGGGATTTTCCTTCAAAAATTTTGTCTGAAGGAAAGGTTCCTTTCAATTTCTTCAGGATTTCTTCCCCAGTGAATTTCTTCAGACAAAATGTCTAAAGGATTTTTGCCTTAGTCATTTTACCATGGAAAATATTTCCAAAAGAATTCTTTTGGCCTCTTTCACTTAGTCACTTTTTCGAAGGAATTCCTACTTGGTCTGCTTTTACTCACTGCCCTCCACAAGGGCACTCGGCCTTGGTTCATTACCTTCTGCAAGGTTACTTGGCCTTGGTTCATTGCCCTCTGCAAGGGCACTTGGCCTTGGTTCACTGCCCTCTGCAAGGGTACTTGGCCTTTGGTTCACTGCCCTCCGCAAGGGCACTTGGCCTTTGGTTTTGGGGCAACCCCTTGAACTTGCCAATTGAACCAACTGATTGAACCAACTTTGGTTCAATGGTTCAATTTGTTTAATCTCTTTATTTAGCTAAGTCCTTTTGATCTTTTGAACCAAATGTGTTGAACCAATTGGTCGTTGAACCCATTCAACCTTTGAACCAAAATGGTTCAATGTTCAAAGCTTCAACTTTGAACCTTGACAAATGTGCTTAACTCTTGCTAATGATGTTGAACCTTGAACCCTTGAACCTTTATGGTTTAAGGTTCAATGGTTTAATGGTTCAAACACTGCATAAAAGCTTGCCAATGAACTCTTTTGGTTGAACTAAGGCATTGAACCAATCTTGAAAATGACTAAGTGTTGGAAACTTGTTCTTTTGATTGAACTCACCTACAGAAGCCTTTGAAACTTTTGAACCCACTGATTTTAAGCATGTTGAGTCCATAAAAACATATCTACAAAGTTTATAGATTTAAGCCTGTAGAGTCCATAGAAATGAGTCCATAGAACTGGCATAGTCCATAGATTTGAGTCTATAGATTCCTTCTTCCGAAGTCTGTAGAACTGAGTCCATAGATTTAAGCTTGTAGAGTCCGTAGATTTAAGCCTATAGAGTCCGTAGATTTTTCGGAAAGCTTTTAGAAAATGAAGAACTTGAATGCTCAGAATAATTTTTTGAAAAGGGGAGAGAGGATTTTGGTTTGTTGAACCAAAATAGTTCATAGGTTGTCCCTAAAATGAGTGACATTTTTGGGGAAAACATGTATAACTAACATTAATGTAATTTTTGGTTCAGAGCTCTGTGCTTTATGAACCATCTTTAAGAAGGTTTAACTCCAAAACCCTCCCAAACCCTCATAATGACCACTTTTGACAAAAATTGATTTTCTTGCCATCAAAACCTCATGGATGAACATAAAACCTATGGAATAATGAATTTAAATCATAGGGGATACCATCAATTCTAATTTTTTGTATGGAATTGTATAGATTAGGGCATGAATCAAGTTTTTGATGAAAAGAAAACACAAGATGAGTTACAATGTAGTTTACATGAAATCCAATCCATGGAGGTTGAATCTTGAGATTTGTTATTCATTCTCAAATCATAATTTGGTGATAAATATTACTATAATTTCTTTTAATATCTCATTGAAAATAGCCACTCTGTAGGAAAATGAGGTAGAATTGACCTAGTCAACCATGGTGACTGATTTGCAAGAGTTTCTTCATCAAGATCACCTATCTCATGGTGTGAGGAGTTGTTATAGGTATAATACTCATTGTACATTTAGGTTACATTTTTTTTTATAGGTTATAATAGAGTTAAAGTGCAATAAGTAGGCTACTAGGCCTAATTGGTCTAGTAGATCCATTTGATCAAACAATCAAGGGGGAAATTAACATTGAATGATTATCAAGGAATTCACCTAGAGTTTCCATGCCACCTATTTGTTTTAAAATGGATAAATTATGCACATTTAATCCTTCAAGTGCCATTTCATGTACGTAGCAGCTAGAGAGGTAGTTAACTAGTCTTAAAAAGCCAATGACTCTAAATTGATTAATCATGAGTTGACTAAAAAAAACATGCATTTTTCTTTATTTTCATGAAATATAAGGAATTAAAGCACTTTAAACTCAATTAAAGAGAGATAACCAAACAAAATATTGGCATAGCATTCATGCAAAGAAGTTTGACAAGTCAAATGGGCCTATGTTTCCTTTCTAATGCTAAAGAGAAGATTATGCAAGGACTTTCAACTTGAAGACACTTCTTGAAGACTATTGGTGATAATTGTAAACTTATATTGAATTGAGTTAATTAATAATTGAATTATCAATCTCTCCTCTACACGACATTGGCTTGAGATCTTAAAATTTCCTATATATTGAGGCTTTCAAGACAATTTTGAGGGTCCTTCTCTTGTGCATGATAGAACTCTACCAAGATTGGGATTTGTAACATTTTGTATGAATAAAATGATTTTTTTAGATTCCATTATTTTGGTATAGTGTGTTCATTTTAGTTGATTTAAACATGTGGCACTAGTTTCTCCCTTGTTAGGTCTTGATCTCACCTAGTTACTAGTATACTAATATTATGCAGGTCATGTTCAGTGTTTGATGTCATTTGACTATGCTAACTATTGATATAATTGACTTTTTAATTCCTTGAATGAGGCCTATTCCTAATAGAATTGGTTCATATATTCAAAGATTAAATATGAAAATAATAACGAGAACACATAAATAATTTTAAACACATTGATAATATTATATTACTCACTCTATCACAAATCCATATAGATGTTATAATTATATAGGTAAAGCCTTTCCTATAAATAGGGTGAATCATATCACCATGAATCTCTCCAATAATATCTCCTCATACCCTATTATTACTCACAAACCTATAAATGTAATATATAACAACTGACTATATATTAAATAATAACTAACTTATAATCATAATATTGTTGTAACAATATTAGGTTACTAATTACTAACCAAATATATTTAAAAAACTAACTATACATAATAGTGAAATAAAACTCTCATAATTATTCACATTATGATATATAAATTATTGTGAAGGATAATTATTCCTTAAAATTCCCCCCTTAGGCCTTACATGGTACTTTGCATTTCACAAGACTTAATGAAAGTAATGAAGGAACACATCAACTTATTATCAACCATTTACTATCAAGAACACATCAATCAAATCAGTTTGGGAACTTCAAACATGAACATTTTCCATCAACAAATAAATGGGAACACTATCAACTAATCATGGGAACCTCCTCTATGGTGGTACCTCCTTCATATATCAACCATGAGCCATGAAAATGGAACTACATCAACCAAATCTGGGAACTTACTAGTAGGAACCATTTGTTCATCTTTCACTCCTATCTCTCCAATAAATAGACCGAAAAAAATTGTATTCCAATGCATACTCTTAGGTTTGTATACTACTATCTAGATCTAGCTACACATGACCATTAATATGAAAAGGAATGCAACCCATATTTATTCTATGTGACTACAATAGATGTATCACTGGATGATCATGTCCATAAAGAAGTAAGGTAGTCATGAGATATTAGTAGTTAGCTACTCTCCTAATTGCTAACACATTCCTATTTCTCCTAAACACTGTGTGTGTGTGTGTGTGTGTGTGTGTGTGTGTGTGTGTGTGTGTGTGTGTGTGTGTGTGTGTGTGTGTGTGTGTGTGTGTGTGTGTGTGTGTGTGTGTCTATATATATATATATATGCCACTATAGTAAGAAGCACCCCTTCATTAGTGGCTAATGAGAGGCATATAAAGCCTCTTACCTCTGTTGCCTCTAATCTTCAATAGCTGAAGCTACTCACTTAGATGAAATGTTGATGAAGTTCAAATTCATGAATTTATCATGGAGAAATCCGCCCCTCCTCACCCTCCCTTCATAGTTTGGACGTCAACTAGAAGTGAAAATGCATCCGTGAGATAATTTCTATTTTTATTTTTAAAATTTTGAATTGGACACTAACTTTTAATCTTTTTTACTCTTTTGATGATACACTTTAAAAATGACTCTCTTAAAATTTTTAATTTTGACTATATGACTTTGACATACAATAGACTATGTATGGAATGACTCTATTGATTATAAACATAAAAAGTAATATAAACTTTTTATTTTTTTAATTACAATGAAATACCTCATATGTAATTCAAAGGACATTAACAATAACAATTTTTTTTTTGATATGAAAAATACATACTATAAAAATAAGATCTATTAAACCAAGATTCTAAATACTCTAAAATTGTTATAACTTCTTAATAATAAAAACCTATAATAGATATTTTAAAAAGATTTCAACCCTATATTGTCGATACTTCTTGATTTAAACAAAACTAACCTTTGTGAAGAGATAAGTGGATGCATGAAGGACTTGACATTAGTAAAAACAAAAATGAATACTAAATGACATCAAATAAAATAAACTCACAATAAAAACCTTGCCTAATGCTTGCATGAAGGAAAATGAGTTTGCCATGATCTTGGAGGATGTATACAAATTAAATGGAGATGAGTCAATGAATAACTAGACTATTGTGAGATTGATCCAAGTGGGAGATATAATGCTACATCTTTGAAGAGATGAAGCTCCTTGGGAGTGAATTTATTCCTCTATGATGTTGTATCATGAATAAATCTTTAAAATGAATGTAGACTTAATTGGATAGCTTATGCGCTAGACTGCACCTTTCGAACACTATTTTAAATAATGAAGATTGGAATGAAATTTCAAATCTAAGTAACTCATCCAATATGAATAGTTCATTATCAAATATAATATGCTCTCATGAAGATGATCTCATGGTGAAAGCTAATCTCAAATAAACATCTTATCAATGAAAATATCAAACCAAACCTCTACTAATGCAAATTAAATAAGAAGAAGTTGTGTAGATATGTACATCGATCACAACAAAAGTGGATGATAGATCATGGTAATAACATGGATAGTGATTCACTTATTCAGATTTACTAGACTAAATAATGAATCATTGATAAATAACATAGAACCTTATTTTTAATGCCTTGTATTGATCAGACAAAAGAAATGCATAAAGACACACTATCCTAAGAATGATTCTCTTATCAACAAAAATGGATACATGGGAAAATATATGTGAGTATAGGACTGCCCCTCACATACTCTCAGAATCCCATAACCATGGCTTCTTTGATACCAAATAATAGAACTAGTTCAGATCTCCATATATTAAATATGAAAATAATAAAGAGAACGTATGTAATTTTAAACACACTAATAATATTATATTATTCACTCTATCACAAATTTATATAGGTGTTATAATTATATATGAAAAGGCTTTCCTATAAATAGGGTGAATCATATCACCATGAATATCTCCAATGATATCTCCTCATACCCTATTATTACTCACAAACCTATAAATGTAATATATAGCAACTGACCATATATTAAATAACAACTAACCTATAATCATAATATTATTGTAAAAATATTATGTTACTAATTACTGACCAAATATATCTAACAAACTAACTATGCATAATAGTGAATTATGATACTCATAATTATTCACATTATGATATACAAATTTCTATGAGAGCTAATTATTCCTTACCAATTCCATCATTTCTCTCATGCTTTGATCACCTAATAAAACCTCTATATGAAATATTGATGCATAGGAGTCATTTGGAGATGTAGATTCAACAATTGTATTATCTTGTAAGTGTTTTATGAGTTCAATTAGATTGGATGAACCAACACTATGGGTGTGTCACCAAAATAGTAGAATTATATTTCCCTTTCAATATATCTCTAACCTTTTTCATCCCAAAACGTACAATAGGTTTTAGTAGCAGTGAGAAAAGTGATATATTAAAGGAGCTAAACTTATCAAAATTAGAGGTCTAGTCTAAGTTTAGGTGTCCCATACCTCAAATCCTTCCATTGTTAGTCCAGGCGTGAAGGAGTTCCTAAATAGTCTATCAACCCTCAATCAAGGTGCTATCTAGGTTATTAACAGTTCTAACATGCCTGATGGGACATAGATCCAACCATTGGAGTACATAATTTTTAGCATATTGGTATTCAGAAGTAGTTTCAAATACTCTTATGGTACTTATCTCAAAGGTTAACAGTAATTTTTGTTCATATTTTAATTTATTTTCATGTGTTTTCTAAGCTATGGTAGCCTACACAAAAGAATTCTACCATTCATCTACTTATCAATAGTTCTAATATAGTCCTCATGACCCATATCAACCCTAGCAAGATTCATATTATCCTTATGATGAACATCACCAATCATAAATAGAGCCTTATCAGTATTATGATGACTCATACTATTCCTATAATAGCCCTTATGAACTTGGTTATCTTACCAATAAGCCCAAATAAGTCCCAAAACAATCCATCTCAAACTTCAAACAAACTTTGTTCGGCTATGAAAAAAATATGGTAAGCATAGACACTAAGAAGAGATATGGACATAAGATATCCAAGCATGAAATTTAGAATATGAAAATTAATCTGTGATACGCTAAAGAGGTATGTTCATCTTTCATAAGGCAATGCCATTCAAAGTTCAATGTTAATATTCTAGACATAGGTGGTCTAATTGTAAGCATTAAAGAGAGGTTGGTGGTCCATGAGAAACACTAGGGTTATCAAAATTATTAAAATTTTCCTATTTAGCTTCCTTTTTCTCTTTATGATCAATAAGCAAATGTATATCATAGCCCTCAATATTCCCCATAGACCTTGCCTATCTTTCCTACCTAGAAGACTATCCAAGAGAGGCCTCAGAAGGTTGAAGAAGTATGTTTTAAAGATTTTAATTTTTAGGTTGCATAAAAAATCATACATCTTCAAGTAAATATGTAGATATCTATAGTGATTTAATTCATTATTTTGAGGCTCATCTAGACAATCGAGTTGAGCTTACAAATATACATCTTTAGTATTCAATGGTGGCTATAAAGGCAACATAGCAACAAATTCCTTCTTTCACACCCATGTCTATGACAAGTACAAAAGTAGAAGTTTCTAAACCCAATTTCATGACTTGGAATTAGATGCAATAGTCAAGGGAGAAATAAGAACATTCAAGCATAACCCTAGATATTGAAGTTAAGAGCAAGCAAGAGATCATTTAGCCTCCACTCCTTTCTCCTCAAAAGCCTAGGTACTTTCCTTCATGAAAATATATTCAAGAAGCATTGAAAAAGAGATAGGAGGTGAAAGTGATCCAAGAGGAGTAGCTCCATGAGAAAAATTAGGTATCCAAGATAATATCTCTAGACCTTTCTCATATTCTTGAATACTTTTATGAGTATTCCATGCGAATTCTAAAAAATGAGCCTCTTCTTTGTGAGGTAATTGAAGAAGTTGCAACCAAGGTATATAAAGATGAAATAATATTGCATGAATGTGAAGAGAAAATCATTATTGGTACACTCTTTATAAAGGAAGAACATGATGAAATCTCACAAGATGTACAAGAAGATGAAGTCAAAAAGGTTGCTACTAAGATAGAAGATCAGTTGAAAGTAGATGATGATTTATAAGAGGAACAAATTCTAAATGTAAAATTTGAAGATGTTTCCCATGAGATCATTGATCAAAAAATAGTTATCATTCATCATGAATAACAAGATCTTGCATAAGTGATAGAAGATAAATACCAATAAACCAAATAAGATGAAGAAAAAGCTAATCTTGAAATCATGCTAGATCAACAAGTGGACCAATCTGAAATAGTAAAAGAAGACTTGGAGCCTCATGATTGTGATCAAGAAATTGGTATGCTTCCTTATAACATTCAACTTGAATAAATTCCAATTGTACTTCATCTTAATGAGAACCAATCATTCTATTTATTTGATGTTACTTTTAGGTTATTCTTTCCTTGATTGTAATACATTTCAGGTTAAGAGAGGTACTTTTATCAAAAAAAATGTAACCAATGCTTCAAGCAATCAAATCCAAGAAGTTATATTCTTAGGAAATGACCTATTTGAGTCTCTCAATCATGGTTATCAACTTCTCTCATCATATTAAGATGTTTGTCTACTTTTGGAAGATGAGTATGAACTCAAATAGCCTCAAAGAATGACAAGATCAGATCCAGCTCTCTTAGAGGTCAGCCTTGTAGATATGACAAAGGAGACACATCAATCTACCCAAAATGATCATAATTAATTTCTCATGAATGAAGAATAATTGAGATTTTTTTGTCAAAGTTTATGGATCTAGGAGGAGTATGACTAGGTTTTGGACTCATGTCTACAACTCATGTACTTGAACTATTTGCTTCTCTAAGAGACTAAAGAGATGCAAATGCCCTTAGCTAAAAAAAAGAGATATAAATATATGAAAAACATGATTCAAGGTTATATAATAGATAAAATAACTTTCCATTTGACCCTAAAGGAACATTTTTCACTATCAATTAGTTGTTTTAGGTTTACTTTATTTTAATAAGTGTTTAACACAAGTAGTAGTCAGTTTCTTTTCTATTATATTTATCTTGTTTTCAAAAATTTTCAAGGTTATTTTCCCTTATTTATCAGTTTAGTTGTTTTTTCCTTTCAGTCTTGTTGTTTTCATAGTCAAAAGAAGTGTTATAAAGTCTAAAAAAGTCTGCATGTCAGTCAAGAGTCATCAAGGAATTCTTCGGATTGCCATTGGCATGTGAAATATAGTAGGTTATTTTGAATACAAGGCTGGTAAATCCCTATGAATCACAAAAAATATTGGTAATTTAGCCTGTTAAGGCCAAATATCAACCCCTATAATCTGAAACTTTTATGGATCTTGTTAATAACCTCTTCAAGGTGGTCTCCTAGGTGTATTTTGACTAAAAATGACAAATTGTGGTATTTAAATGTAAAATTATTAACTAGAAGGACATTAAAATATTAAAAATACCTTCAGATATATTCAAATAAATTTACTTACCTTAGTTCTAAAGTTTCATACTTTATAAAGGTGATTTCATGCATTTTTAAAGCCTATAAAAGCCCTTTTAGAGCTCACACTTGCCATGTCACCTATTAAAATATGTTAAAGCTTAATTATTTTTTATAAAATGTAATAGACTCTTGGGTAGCCTTCCATGCACTAAATTTGGTGGTGAAGGCTTAAGATGAGATTAAAAGGCAAAGAAGAAGCTATTTTCATGCATTTTTCATTGAATAATACAAGCTTGTACAAAAAATCATATAGTTCAAGTTTGAAGCAGGAGAAGTAGGGCATGAAAGATGTTCATGAAAAATTTAATGACAATTGGAGGCAATACAAATCCAAAACTAGTTCATATCTTTCACTTTGCTAGTTTACACATAGTGACATGCCTTCAGGTTTGATGTTGGTATGGATAAAAGAGAAAAGGTATAGGTCTATGTTTTTTTCCAAATAAAATATACTTAGAGATATTCCTATTAGATCAAGTTTTTCAAAAATTGGTTATCTCTCCCTCATGAATCATACACTTGAAGTTAGGTCATAATTTTGTAGCCTTTCATCCATGAAGGCAACCAATTTTCTATAATTTCTCCTCATCAGGGCATCATTTCAAGAAAATTCTAATTTTTAGAGATTTCCAACAACCTAATATAACTTTACATAGAATTTTTTATGTCCTTTTAACATTTTTGAGGGTAAAACAAAGGAGATTTGAATAAATAAGTGCAAATATCGGGGGAAGAGAAAGTATCATCAAGATTTCACAAGAGTTTGTTTGTAGGGTCTCCATCATGTTGACATGACCTCTAAGAAAAATTATCAAGGCTTTCATCAATATTCAATGCCAATAAGTTCATCATGTTCTCTCAATCTTCACCAAGAAGTCTCAATTTAATAATGTTTAAAGTTTCCTAGCATCTTTTATGGTTTTAGCAAAGTATTAAGTTTCAATTTTACCATGTTTTTCTCCTTCAAGGTCTTCCAAATTGATATGGTATGAAGAGGATATGCCCATTCTTGTATAAGACTCTTAATTTGGGTCTTGTCATGTTCATAGTACCCATTTTTCACCTTCATCTTGTTCCATCTCCATTACAACTATCATACACAACCATTATCATTATGTTCATGCTTATTTTCACTTTCAATCATGTTTACATCCACATCACCATATATCGCCACCCTTACATCTTCCTCCATCCCATGAAAACACTATCAAGAAGGTCAAAATAGCTATAGGTTATCATGAGTATAAATAAATTGGACTATAAGGACCATGAAATCATGCTAATTAAAGAAGGATGTACATATATAGTTATCACGAGCCACATCTAGAAACTTCTCATCCAATATAAATCAAATTAGAGTGGCATGGAGGGTATTTATTTCATACCTCCCTCATCAAGTTTACAGGGTTTTAATTACATGTTCTCAAAGTAAGGTTTTGAGATCTTTTTAAAATCCTAAAATTTAGTCTCAAATCATATAAATGCAGACCTACAACCATAATGGAAAAGGATGAGATCAAGTTAATTCTTGGTCAAATTAAGAATATGAAAAAAGAGGTTAAACTAAGATGAACTTAAAAAGGAATAAGTACATTTGAATAGTTATAGAAGACTATTTAAGGTTATACAAGGTCTATCACAAATGTAATTCATACAAATAGACACATATAACTAGCCCCTAAAAACAACTTATAGACAACCTTAAGAGCTAGGGTAAAACCAATAAGGTAGAGTAATTCTTGTGAAATCCTAAAGGGTTTAGCAAAATTCAAGAGGATATTTTTTATGTTGTTTTGAGACCATTTGACATGAATAATAGGCTTATACCTCCTATCATTCTTGTTCAAGCTCCAATCACTTTCTAACCATACAACATGCTACAGTTAGGCTATAGTCAAGATGTATCTAAGAGAGTGTTATCTTAGAGACAATAAGGAGTATTATTTGTCAAATAAAAGAGGTTAAACCATTTCAATCAAGTTACATAAATCAAGGGGAAGATTATCAAAGCTTTGGTAGCATCCTCAAGGTCATATATTTGAAATTTTCCATATAGAGAAGCCCTATTTCATCCAGCTATAATAATGCTTTAGGGTAGCAATCAAACACATCAAATGATAATCCTTAATCCTTGATGGAAATCATGGGTTGATAGTAGGTATTTGAAATCCTATTGGTACCAATAACTATTCCAAGACCTTATTACTAGGATCACCAAGTTGACCTAGGGGTCAAGTTACTCAAAGAAGGTAAAAGATAGGCCTATAAACATCTAGAAGGACAACATAGTCATCAATCATAATCTACAAAGATCAAGGATAATGATGTGAGTTATTATCATTTAGCATAAAGTTTATAGGGTTTTGGCCATGATGAATACCTGATAGCATTTTTCAATAAGGTTCCAAGATATATACTTCTTAAGACACTCAATCCTAATCCAAGTTCACCTCATAAGCACACCTACTATCAAAAAAGGAGCTAGTAGTATATATAGTTATATTTAAGTTCATTAATGAAGGCAAAATGGTCATTTTATGGAGTGTATTAATGGTATGGAGTATCCATGCCAAGTGATAAGATTTTATGAGGTCTAGACATTATGATAGACCTCAAAAGACTTGGATACAATTAAGGTCAACTGCCAAAACAACCTACAACCATGAGGCTAGAAGCCTATCTCTAGGCTTATATAGGTAGATGATGAACATAATGGTTTATAAGATTGTAACATGCTATATAATATGCTTCATGAGAACCAATATGATATATGTATCTAGAATATCATAAGAAAGGGTGATCCAAGGAAATCTACAGTCATTAAACTCTTATCAAACCTTACAGTCACAAAAATATAGTCATCCTTCCAGACTAGTTCATATGAATTGGGGGTTACTGGTATCTATAGGAAATGTCTAATGTAAATAACATGTCAAGGTAGTGATTATTATAAGATTAAGAGGTCATTGAGATCCATGTACTACTTGCAGTAAGGGTGAACATGACACTCACCTATAGATCATATGCATGCATTTCTTCTAGGCATAATCATATGAGAAAATATGCATAAAAGAACTCTAAAATAAAGAATTATACATATGAAGATATCTTAGGTGAATTAAATTACAATTTTGAATCCCTAGACTATTCAAGACCACCAAGATACTGCCAACTCATAAAGATGATAGTACACAACCAAGTGTATAAAATATGACTGTACGAAGTCAAGAAATCATTCTTTGATGGTCAACATGTCATCAAGATAATTTTAGAGTAGATATTTGGTGATATTAATGTCTCCAAGGAAAAAATAAGGATGATATTATGAAAAAATAACTCCATTTCTTGCAATGCCCACCTATAGTAGTGTATAACATAATCATATGATGTCTATTGAGGAAGAGCAAAGTGACATAGGTGATATATAATATTGAGAGAGAAAATTAAGGTTAAGAGGGTTTGATAGACATTTCCAACTACTATCAAGATTTCTTAAGACTCAAATATTTAGGTAAAGCCTGAAAATATAATCACAGGCAAACACATGAGCCTATCTTGAGATAAATGGCAAGTTTAGGGCACCTACACATGGAATAAAGACTTGGAAATTGTTTCACATGATCCTTATGACCACTTAAAACTTATCAAGACATTTGAGAGGTATTTTTACAATTAGAAGTGCCCACTATTTTGACATAGTCATTAGCATGTCCATTCAAGGTTGCCATTGGAGCATGCAAGATTCTTGAGGATTTTAAGGTTTGTTAGAAGGGTTGGAGATTCATTATAATTTTTCATACGAATGTGAGGATGTTTTTACATATTCATAATACCTTTAAAAACTGATCAACTTCCAATTTATGTTCAAACCATGCCATTAAGGGATAAAATAAACAAGAAGACCTATAACACCAAAATGCATTTTTTGACCTATCAAAAATATGAAACATAAAGAATGATTTGATTAAATGGTATATATCCCATGATTATTATTTAAATCAGGGAGAAGCAATGGAGGATTCAATTTTAGTGCAAAGAGGTAATTTAAATTCTACAGTTCCAAACATCCATTTAAGCCCCCTGATCAAGTGCCCGTATCTTTCACTGCATCAAGTGTTTGGAAAAATATATTAGGCTAATTTGAGGAAAAATATTAAATTATGATATATGAAAAATTGAGGTTGGTTTATGGGTTGTGTTTTATGAACAATTGCTAAAAGCATAAGGATGTCTAAAATGCTTATAAACCCTATAGGAATATTTCTTCACATGGATATCTTTTCATACATTTTGCATGAGAAACCAATATTCTAAAGAAAGTTGAGGGGGCCTATATACTTGAAATTAATATAATTATGTTTGGATTTTGAGGTCTATGCTTTATGAACCATTGTTAATAAGGTTCAGCTCCAAAACCCTCGCAAATTCTCATAATGACTAGTTTTAAAAAATAGTTGATTTTATTTCCATTAAAACCTCATGGATAAACCTAAAACCTCTTAAATAATGAATTAAAATCAGAGAGTCTCCCATAAATGCTAATTTTTTATACAAAATTGTAAGCATCAGGGTATAAATCAAGTTTTTGAAGGGAAAAAGCACAAAAGACGAGGTACAAGGCAATTTACATGAAATACAATCCATGGAGTTTGTATTATGAGACTTTTTCTTCATTTTAAAATAATTATTTGGTTAGAAATATTCATAGAAGTTCCTTTAATAGCTCATTCAAAATAGCCACTCTAGAGGAAAATGAGGTAGAATTCACCTAGTCAACCATGGTGATTGAGTTTCAAGAGTTTCTTCATCAAGAGAACCTATCTCATGGTTTGAGGAGTTTTTAAGGTATAATAATCATTTAATTTTTATGTTAAATGGTTTTATTATAGTTTATAATGGATTTCAAGTGTAATAAGTGGGCTACTTGGCCTAATTGGCCTAGTAGGCCTATTTGATCAAATAATCAAGGCAAAAATTAGTGTTGAATGAATATCAAGGAGTTCGCATATATTTTACATGCAACTTATCCATTTTTCAGATGGAGATATCATGCACATTTCATCTTTCATGTTCCATTTCATGCAAGGAGGGGCTAGAGAGGCAATTAACTAGTTTTAAAGTGCTAATGACTCTAAGTTCATTAATCATGAGTTAACTAGATAAAATATGCATATTCATTTATTTACATCAAAGAGAAAAATTCAATATGGATTTAAAAAAACAAATTATTGGAATAGAATTAATGAAAGGAAATTCAACAAGTCAAATGGGCCCACCTTTCCTTTCCAATGGTAAAGAGAAGATCATGCAAGAACTTTCAACATGAAGGCATTGCTTAAAGACTATTATTGATAGTAAAAGGATATTGTCTTGAGTTAATGAATAATTGACTTATCATTCTCTCATCTACCCTATTTTGGCTAGAGATCTTCAATTTTACTATATATTGAGGCTTTCAAGCCAATTTTGAGGTTCCCTCTCTTGACCATGATAGAACTCTGCCAAGACTGAGCTTTGTAACCTTTTGAGATGAATAAAATAATTGTTTTTATATTCTATTATTTTGGTATATTGTGTTTATGTTAGTTGATTTGAACATGTGGCATTAGTTTCTCCCTTTTTAGGTCCTAATCTCACCTAGTTTCTAGTATGCTAACTTATGCAGGTCATGTTTAGTGTTTGATGTCATTTGAATGAGCTAATAAAGAATATAATTAACTAGTTATTACCTTGAATAAGGCCTATTCCATCATTTAGTAGATGCTTTGATCACCTGATAAAGACTCTATATGAAATATTGATGCATAAGAGTCATTTGGAGATGTAGATTCTGTTATTACATTATTTTATCAATGTTTTATGAGTTCAAATAGAGTGGATTAACCAACACTATAAGTGTATCACCATAATAGTAGAATTACATTTCCCTTTCAGTATCTCTCTAACCATTTTCATCCCAAAAAATATTGTAGGTTTTAGTAAAAATGAGCAAAGTGATTAATCAGAGGACCTAGCCTCATCAAAACTAGAGGTTTGGTCTGAGTTCAGGTGTCCCACACCTCAGATCATTCCAATGTTAATCTAGGTGTGAAGGAATTTTAGACCAATCTATCAGACTTTAATTAGGGTGTTATCTGGGTTGATAACAAGTATCTTGTATTATTTTATGTGTGTCAAAAGATAATAGAAGAGAGATGTGAACATATTATAAGGAATAAACTCTTAGAATTACACTAAATGTAAATTATTAGAATTGAACATTCCTAATGCCAATTGTTGTTTTATTCAATATTGGGCCTTATGACTTGTGTGCCGTTAGATCCTAAGACATTTTTAATGGAATTTGTTGTATGTTACTATGATTAACATCAAAAAGATCAAAGTATGCTTAAGGTTATTCACATTCTATGTCATACCTATATAACTTTCTAATTTAGAAAACTACAAACATAAATAAGTTTGGGGAATGTATGAAAGTTTTATAAAAAATAGTATAAATATAACTAAGAGTATCATTGACCAATCTATCCTTAACCCATAACTTGGTAGTAAACATAACTTATTAGCACTTAAAAAAAATAATTTTGGCCTCTAATTAATAATTATCAATATCTCCAATGTTTTATTTCCTAGGATCATCTACTTTACTATGTGAAACTGACATATTTAGTGATTTCAACATTTATTTATTATGTGTTGTAGTTAGATTATTTTATGTGAATAAGTGTGATGAATAATGCAATGAACATTTCAAATATTGAATTAAATGATACATCCACTTGAGACATTAGTGAATTTTAATATTAAACTTTCATTTCAGAATTTTGAATATTCAATAAGATATTAAAAAAATCCACTTAGCATGGATCATAACCATATTCACAAAAAGTTGTTTGAATTGTGAAAATAGTATTGTATATTACCCAAAAGATTGACCTGTATGATGTTCCAGCATACATCATACAATTTTTTAATTGAAGTATTTGGTCAGTCATGGATGATGATGATAGATATTATACCAAATTGTTTAAAATTTTGTTGTAAGAAAGCCTCTTTCTAGCATTGCTGAATACATGTGTAGACACCAAAATCATGTCTATTCCCTTGGTCATCCTCTCCCCATTCTCTCTGCCTTGGTCCCCTTCATCCACTTCGACACACCTAACCTATGTCTTATTAATTTAAAATAATCACTTATTTTACATTAATAATTCTTCTCTCTCTCACCCTATGACCCATTTATGACCCCCATTTTATTCTCCCATGCCTATTTAACCCCTCTCGACCATTTTCCCACAAACCTTGACCCTAGCAGCATGTAAGAATGGGCTGAAGTCTAAAATTAGCCTCTGTCCCCATTCTGCAATCACCGACGTCGGTCACTATTCAGCCGACATCGGTGGTTCTACTGGCATCGGTTACCCCTAAAAATTGCGTTCTCAACTTGAACACAGGATCCGTTATCCATTTACCAATCCATTATCCATTATCCATTTCCCAATTAGTTTTCCAATCCATTTCCCAATTAGTTTTCCAATCCGTTATCCGACCTTCTTTCAAGATGTTCTTAAATCTGCCTTTCGACCTTCAACAATCAGCCAATCTTTGAGTCTTCAATCCACCAAACCTCTCACTCTCTCCCACATAGGACTTCTGTACTAGCTACTGCAACAACAAGGACTTTGCATCAGTCTTCTACATCAACAATAGGGCCTTCACACTAGTAGCACCAGCAACAGGGACAACTAGTCTGCAACATTCCTTCTCCAATAGATATGTGGTAAGTATTTGCTACTATTTTCATTTTAGTATTCTCTTTTTAATCTATCTATTATCCAAACCAGACTTGGCTTCCTCATGGAAAGGTTGAGAGGCCTTCCCATATCCTTATCACCTCTACCCTCCTTTTCAGAACATACACTCTATCCATTATCCCAGAAACTCTACCTAGACCCTTGCAAAGAACATTAACAATGCCCAAACTCCTTCTTAGACCCATCCACAGACCATAAACCCGTCTAGACCTGACCAAACCTTGTCCATATACTACTAACCCGATCGACACTGACTGCATCGACCACTGCCCCAATCGACATCGACAGACTAACTGATGTCGACAGACTTGACAATTGACATCGGCAAACTAACCGACATCGGCAACTATGACCAGGCTGACAACAGCATTCAGGTAAGCATTTACTTCCATTTTTCATTCTATCTTAATAATTTTAGTATTTTTATCATTCTGCCTTTTATCAGACATTAATTTTATCAATCAGTGGGTTGACATCCCTCAAGGAAGTCATTATACTTCTAGGATCAAGATTTTGCTTGGTAGCCCACCATCTCCTCATCTAACGCCTTCTTTGTTTTAGTCTCTTTCCTCTACAGGTGTCATCCTCCACAACCAAAGAGGAGTTCTCACGATGTCTAGATATTCGATGTGCAAGACTTCATCCAGGTACATACAAGCCTTAGACCATTCTTCTTAGTTTCTTATTCTCTCTTTGAATGTGAAAGCAAAATCTTGTTTTGAAACATTTTGGCATGCTCGGTGGGATCCTAGGGTCTTCCTTGGGTTCTTTTCTTTCTTTTCATATAGGTGCATTAGGTTTCTCCTTTTCATCTCTTTCTTCTATCTTCCAAAAGACATCATAAGCAGGATTAAAAAGAACTCTTCTTTCTTTTCTTGCATCATCGACTAGTCAAAAGTCATACTCTTCAACCCTTTCTCCATTTGTCTACATACAAACTCACACTTCAATTTTGGGCTTAAAACACATTGCATTTCATTTCTGCTTGCTTGCATATCTTAGTCCACATCTAGTAATTAACAACCACATCATGAATTAATCGTAGTCCACTTTATGTTACACAACCAAATCACTTGCACAAATCAAACATCAAAACTCACCTGAGACAAGGCCCAACTAGGATTTCATCACCCAACAGATACCTTACCTATCCCAGCAATCCCACTTGGATTTCACCACCAAGGGGAAAGCCCACTCTATTCTCTAATAGAGGATAATCTCTAGGAAAAGTATATTTTGGCTAAGCAAGACCAGCTTATCACTGGCCTCGTGAAGTGAGGGGAGCTTGCTCCTTAGCACCAGGCCATGTACGAAACCTAACCCAGACTCTTGAGCACCTAAAAAAACCTGAAACCATCCATAGACTACCTCTTCTAGGACCCGTCTCAAAAGCCAATCTTCCTAAACACATTTTAAGGCATAAGCCACCACGAGCTTAATAATTTACTCATAGGGATTTAATGCTTAGGATCTACTTGTGTTATTCATCTTTTATGTTCTTATCTACTTGTTTGAGCTAGTGAGGACGTTCTTCTTCCTTTTTTCCAAAAACTCTCAAATCTTTTGGGTTTCTCAAAAACACATTCACCAAAATTGGTTTTACCACCGACGTCGGCCACCTTTCCTCGCCAGCATCAATTATTTGACCGACATCGGCCATCTTTTCTAATTGGCATTAGTTTTTCAACCGATGTCGGTCACTGTCACAGTCCTTTTTTTAAAAAATAGTAGCCTTAAAACCTAATCCTTTTTCTGCCAAAACCACATTTTGAGTTTTTAAAACTGAAAAAACACAGCTTCTAAAACTTAACCCCTCTTTCCTTGAATGTTTTTGACCCGCAGTCAAACTAAGGCTCTTCTTGACTATGCAAGACATCAACTACTTTCACCTTCCCCATCCATAACCAGTCCTATAATGGAGTTCCACTCAGAGACCGAAAGAACTCCAACTCGACCGACCCCAACTCAAACCCCCATTGTCCCTGAAGGGGACCAAGATTTTGAAAGATTCTTGGACCTCAATGTGAAATCCCTCCAAAACTATCTCGCAAGAAACCAAACACGAGACCTTTCAGGTGAAGCGGTGATGACGTCAACACCATCCGCTACCTAGCCTTTTACGTCAACCATTAACCCGACCATGGCCAATATGCAAAGTTTAGCCTCCCCATATATTTTTAGACCAACCTCCTGGGGTTTCATTACCCCCTCAACCACACATAATTCAACCAAGTTTTACATCATACCAGAACTTGATTGTCTCGACTCCACACACTGTTGCACCCATAAATGCAGGACTGTCTACCTTCCCTTTTGCCAATGCCATCACACAACCATATTTGGCAGTATCTAGTCAACTTATGCCTTCTACCTTCATAACGCAACCACCCTTGGCCTCCACTTCTATCCCAATGACTAGTTATCAATACATTGCACCCCTAAAAGCGTAACCGACTACGTCGTATGCCCCCTATAGCACCTTTCAAGCGACCTACAACCTAGGGAGCACCCCATTGGCTAATCCATCAATAGATCTCATCAAAATGCTGATGGATAAAATGTATAGTCTTGAAGCTTCTATTTCCAGTTCAAGCAATACCCTTTCTTATGACCAAATTTGCAATGAACCCATCCATCCCTCTGTCTCGATCTGACCATACCCCAATCAGTGGGAGCTTCCTAAATTTTCTCATTTTTAGAGTAAGGAAGACCCGTAATAGTACCTACAGGCATTTAGACATGCCTGTTATCTCATAGCCCATGACGATGTGTTACTTCTACGCATGTTCCCCATGTCACTTTCTGGCCCCGCCCTTGACTGGTATAGCTCTCTTACCAGACATTCTATCTTTTCATTCACTCAACTCGCCCAATTATTTATCAACCATTTTTCTATCAATATCACCAAACATGTCTTGATCACTAACCTCTACTCCATCAGGAAATTTGATGACAAATCAATAGTCGATTTTGTCGCCCGTTGGAGAGGCTTGATTAACCAACTCTCCTTCTCCTTGCCTCAACTTGAGCTCATCGAGCTCTTTTCTTGAGCTTGTGCCTAACACATATCTTCTACCTTGGGGGTTCAAACATTCCACACTTTTGATGAATCTTTCACCATGGCTTGAAAGCTTGAACTATGCGCCATTGAAGAAGATAAGGTCAAATTGCGTAATACCAATGGAATAGCCAGTGACCCTTCTTCTTCCAGACCTTCTTCTTCCCACTCCAAGTCCAAAGGAGTGGCCAACACTGTGGTCATTAGATCACCATCCTCGACAAAAACCAACCAACCTCAACCTTCAATGTCCCAAAGCATCACCAAACAATTCTAACAATGGTACATCCAGTGTTCATACACTCCACTTGGAGAATCATATGCTTCCATTTTGGAAAAACTTGTCAAGCAGGGGGTCCTTAATCTCCCTCCAATCTAACCACCTCAATTCGAATCTTCAAAATCCATCCCTACATGGTATAGGGAGGCCAACTTCTGTCACTATCATCATGTCCACGGCCATGACATCAACAATTGCTAAACCTTCAAAAACATCATCCAAGACATGATCGATAGGGGTGATCTCGTCTTGGACAACCTAAACACCCTGCCTAACCAACATATCGACATCTTCAAACAACCTTTTCTTAACCATCCTCCTACCCAAAATAATGTCTAGACCATGACCGGTGGCTCCCACAAACATGACATACACATGGTCAACATGGTCTCACCTCTTGTCCCTGACCAACCTCCTTCATAGGTGGAAGACCCTTCTTCCCCTATTCCTCTTCCACAGGTAGAAGAGTCCTCTTCTCCTGTTAGTCCTCCATCAACCTCTCTCATACTGGAGGATGCCTTGACCATACCTATACCATTAGCCCCACCTTTGGCCTTCCTCATACCAATGGAGGACCCTACCTCGCCTACTCCTCAAGCACAAGTAGAAGGCACCATCATCCCTATCCTTTACCTTCTTGAGGAGCTGCACTCTCTTATTCCTTCTCCACCAATAGAAGACCTTGTCTCTTCACCCATTTTGACTGAGGAAGACCCAGTCATGGTTTCCTCTTGCATTTTGCCTGAGATTGCTACATCTCACTCACCTCCATCCACATTTGAACCCAAATCCATATCTAAACTCACCTCACACAATGGTGGCCCTCAACCCAAACCAAAGAGGGCCACTAAACCACACCAAAGGACTCCTCCCCCACCTTCATCATTACCTTCAATTTTGGGCCCACATCCATCCACTTTAATAGGAGTGCTTCCTACTCCCATACCTCACAGAGGCAAGTCACCTCCATAACTCTCTCAACCCATCAGACATATATTTCCTCCCAAACATCCAACACCTATCACCACAAAAGTGCCATCTCCACATGTGGTTACACCACCCATGAAAATGATGGTATGACCAATGCCTCTTATGCCTTTTAAACCAAAGTCATCAACCCCCACTGCAACAAGACACATAGACCCATTAATAGGATCTTATGCCTTGCTATTATGGCAATTGTTGTAGTCTTCTCACATCAGTCTCCTGCCTCTTAGACCATATCAATCCTTTAGACCAAAACTACCCTAGTTCAATGACACTCAAATTTGTGCATATCATCACACACCTGGGCACGACACTGAGCATTGTTGTGCCCTCAAGGTTGTTGTTCACCAATGCTTAGAGAATGACACCCTTCTTATCGACAAACCTTCAACACCACCCCACTCATCAACCCTCCAGATCAAGACCATCTTGGTTCGATAACTCTAAATTCTGTCACTATCACCACAAACCTAGACATGACACTGAGCGTTGTTGCACTCTCAAAGCTGCCACTCATATACACCAAAAAAAGGATACCCTTCTTATCAAGGATCCTCTTGACCCCTTCACCAAATCATCAACATCGACCCATGCTTCTCAAACCTCATCACCTAAATCAAGATCTCCACACTAGACTATGGTCCCTTTGCCACCTTTGACCCCCTTATTCGACATCAACACAGTCAACCTGACCACCAAGCCTCGACCAACCTTTCAACCCAGTCTCGACCAAATATCAATCACTCTTTTAATCTTAAACCTTGACCAATCCTCAATCAAACATCAACCCTAACCTTGACCAATCATTCAACTGACCTCAGGCAAACCTCAACCGAGTCTCAACCCAACATTGACCAGACCCTGACCAATCATCGACCAAATATCAAATAACCAAACCTCGATCGACCATCGACCAAACATCATCTTCACATCTAGCATCATCAATCAACATGTGACCCATCTCGAAGAGGCCAATGGGGCAAATTTGCTCCTAATTGACTTGGACCTTTCATCATCACACACAAGTATGGATCAGGGACTTATCGTCTGTCCTCTCTTGATGAATGACCAGAACCTAAGCCCCTTAATGCATTGCATCTGTAACCATTCTAATATTAGTCAATTACTCATCCACTTGACATTTACCTTGAGCTCGTCCCTTGAGCAATCCCTATCCTATTAGTCCTCATCCCTTTCAACCCTACTCCCCTTAACAAATCCTCTATAACCCTTTTATACAGTATGGATACTTTGTCCTAATAAAAGGGAGCCCTTAAACTTCTATAGTCTTGTCCATGACTCACATTTTTGTCAAAAATAAATCAAAATCACCAACTCAAATCAAAAAATAGACTACTCCCTCGAAGGATAGCTGTACTATCATTACTGTAGCTAATAGACTGCTCCCTCGAAGGATAACTATTCAAAAGCCCTCATGTATATAAATCAAAATATAGACCACTCCCTCGAAGGATGGCTATGACTAAATATTGCTACAAACAACACTTTCTGAGAAGCTTCCCGCATCGATCAGCTTCAAAAATGACCACAAAGCAAAATGACATCTCTATGTAGACTTCCCGCATTGATTAGTCTGTACCCAAAAAAATTGGGTCATGGACTTGGTTTGTAGTTGTCTCTGAGTCTCCTATACAAAAAGGGCAAAGTTATCTCTGCTCTAAAATGGGTTACCCTATTCTCCTCCTATCATGATACCTGCTTAAGGGACTTCGAGCTCACTTTAATGTCAAAGTGATTCGATTACCACTCTAACACAACCCATGGTCAACGATGTAATGCATGAATGGGGCTCTTGGTTCTAACAACCCCTATCTATGCTATCATTCTGGTCCTTGTCAATGAAAGGGCGAATATGCCTTTCACTTCCTTTACACTTTGGTCACATTCAAACTTCATCACTTGTTAAACCCAATCAACTCGACTCTTTTCAAACCACTCACATAGCCTATTCAACCTAGTTTCTATGGACACCAATACACATGGAGACTATGGACTGCACAATTTATGTTTAGCATAAACCATTACTTGCTGGCGCATAAATAGACTCAATTCATTTTTAGCATACATCCATCACGAATATGGAAAATTACTAGGGATGAAAGACCCCTCAACCCATGTTACAGAATACACCATCACACAATATGGAAAAAGCTGTGACATCATCTTATCCTCATCATTTCAACACATGACCACACCAATCATCAACCACTTTGACTCTTTATCTGAACTACATTGGTCTGAGGCCCTAAGACCGAGGCTATGTAGGCAGCACTCAGTTAACATGACGTCCTCTGGGGTTAGCTCGACCACCCTCATTTGTTTATCTACCTAATGGACAAACCTTATTTTCTCCTATTGACCATGACTTGACCTCGACCAAGACCAATCCATACCTTTGACCCTCTTCCTCCCTTTAGGGAGAACTACATTGGCCTAAGGCCCTTCACATAAGGGCTATGTAGGAAGCACTCAAATCACATGATGTGTTTTGAGGTTAGCTCGGCCACATTCTTTCATCTGACCATTCATTCAACCAATTATCTATCTCAGTGTCATCTCAACCAACCACTTTGGGAATCATTCTTATCTCCTCCGACTTTGACCACTTCCAAGATGACTTTGCCTTGGTTATTTTTGCATGTATGCTACCCCACGACTGGTTAGCAAACTTGTGTGTAGACTATTTTTGACCCTCACAAGTATAAGATCGCTAGCACGTTGATCCCCACTACTTGTGACATTTTCATGTTTTCTAGGAGCACTTCTTGAGCCCAAGATACCTAGAACACAATGACCTTGGAGCTACATCTTAGATTGAATAACCCGATCAGCTATGACCAAATGCTGGGGCCCAGTTACTTCAATTTTGGCACTCTTCAACCCTTGATCTACAACAATTTGACCTGACCATCTCGAGAAGTGGTATGTGCACAATCACAACTATTGTAGCATTCACACTCACCATTTTTCATCCACTCTCTGTCAAATTAGCACTTGATTCCAGGTTCCCTTCCCTTGACTCCTGGTTTGAGGGGGAATACCTCATCCTACCTAGGGAAACCAACTCCTATTTTTGTCTTGTAGTTCATCTAGAACAACCAACAAGACAAAAAGGGGCAAATGTAGACACCAAAATCATGTCCTTGGTCCCCTTCGTCCACTTTGACACACCTAACCTATGTCTTATTAATTTAAAATAATCAATTATTTTACATTAATAATTCTTCTCTCTCTCACCCTATGACCCATTTATGACCCCCATTTTATTCTCCCATGCCTATTTATCCCCTCTCGACTATTTTCCCATGAACCTTGACCCTGCCAGCATGTAAGAATGGGTAGAAGGCTAAAATTAGCCTATATCCCCATTCTACAGCTACTGATGTCGGTCACTATTCGGTCGATGTCAGTGGTTCTGCCAACATCGAGTACCCCTAAAAATTGCATTCTCAACCTGAACGAAAGATCTATTATCCATTTCCCAATCCATTATTCGTTATCCATTTCCCAATCAATTTTCCAATCCACTTCCCAATTAGTTTTCCAATCCATTATCTGACCTTCTTTCAAGACATTCTCAAATCTGCCTTTCGACCTTTAATAATCAGCCAATCTTTGAGTCTTCAATCCACCAAACCTCTCACTTTCTCTCACACAAGACTTCTGTACCAACTACTGCAATAGCAGGGACTCTGCATTAGTCTTCTACATCAACAATAGGGCCTTCACACTAGCAGCACCAATAACAGGGACAACCAGTCTGCAACATTCCTTCTCCAACAGATATGAGGTAAGTATTTACTACTATTTTCATTTCAGTATTCTCTTTTTAATCTATCTGTTATCTAGACCAAACTTGACTTCCTCCTAGAAAGGCTGAGAGGCCTTCCCATATCCTTATCACCTCTACCCTCCTTTTTAGAACATACACTCTATCCATTGTCCCTGCAACTCTGCCCATACCCTTGCACAGAACATTAATAATGCCCAAACTCCTTCTCAGACCCATCCACAGACCATAAACCTGTCTAGACCTGACCAGACCTCATCCACAGACTACTGCCTCGATCGACGTTGGCCACATCGACCACTGCCCCAACTGACGTTGGTAGACTAACTAACGTCAGCATACTTGACAACCGACGTTGGTAGACTAACCGACATCAGTAGACTAACTGACGTCAGCAATTGTGACCAGGCTGACAACAACATTCAGGTAAGCATTTGCTTCCATTTTTCATTCTGTCTTAATCATTTTAGTCTTTTTATCATTCTAGCTTTTATTAGACATTATTTTTATCAATCAGTGGGTTGACATCCCTCAAGGAAGTCATTATACTTCTGGGATTAAGCTTTTGCTTGGTAGCCCACCATCTCCTCATTTAGTACCTTCTTTGTTTTAGTCTCTTTCCTCTACAGGTGTCATCCTCCACAACCAAAGAGGAGTTCTCACGACGTCTGGATATTCAGTGTGTAAGACTTCATCCAGGTACATACAAGCCTTAGACCATTCTTCTTAGTTTCTTATTCTCTCTTTGAATGTGAAAGCGAAATCTTGTTTAGAAACAACATGCCAATTTTTTTGGTCTTGTTATACTCAGTTCATAAAAGATAATGTAGTGTGTGTGTGTGTGTGTCTCTCTCTCTCTCTCTATATATATATATATATATATATATATATATAATCCTTCTAATGTCTTTCCATTCATTTCATTTCCTCTATAGGTATGCCAAAATTTGAATGTCCTATTGAAGCATTAATGTTAAATGTTGAAATGTCAATTGGGGTGAGAAATTGCAAGAATAAGAATTTTTAGATTTTCGTAGACAAGAAAATAATCACTTGAAAACATTTCATCCACATTCAATAAATACATATAATCATAGATACATTGATGAATCATTTGATTTCTATGTAAACTATTTCATGGATTCTAAGTTGATATATATTATTTAGAGTAGTCTTTAACATAAATAACTATAGTTTGATTTTCCCAAACCAATGTAAAAATATTGGATTCATTTCTAAGCCAAATTAAACCATGAATATGTGAGGAACTTGTTTTTAACCTTTCATAAATGGTAATAACATTTATTTATACAAAAGATGAGTAGAATGGCAGGGGAGATTTCAAAATTACCTGAGTGGGAAAGGGGTGATGGAGACAGGTCTGCTCTCAATAAAGTTGGGTTTGACATCACTAGGCAAAGGATCCAATGTTGGAAAAAAATGACAAAGGAAGGTGATTAACTTTTGAACGATAAAGAATCTCAAATTATGGGTAGGTCTATAACCCTAACAAACTCTAACACTTTTAAGAAAGGATCTTACGCAATCCCCAAAGAAAAATTCTCATGGGAATACAAGATCAAAGTAAATATATTTGAACATAAGGAGGGTATCCCTATTTAATAAATGAGAATCACAAAGGATTCAAGAGGGTTCACTATTAATATTCTAGATGCTCTTAAAGTCAAACCTTCCTCCAAATGATCACACTTTATGATAGGCAAGTTCCTTGGAGCACGTCCTAATAATGGAAACCAAAAGGGATTTTAGAGATCTCAATTCTTATCAAATTATTTATTTCTTATCTGGTGTAATAATTAAGAGGATTGTGTCAATGTTGTTATGGGTAGCCCATGGTTTATGAGAATATCAAACATTTTCTTGAAAAAATGGAAACCAGGTTTTGACCTAGATTAAGAAAATATTAACATGATTACCATATGGGTTCGTCACGTAGGGTTAGTACTAGAATACTAGGAAGAGGATGTGTTCATGATACATGTATGGATATAAAAATTACATCATTTATCATCATAAATTATTCAAGTGGAGAAAAATATAAGAAATATAATATGAAAATTCTTTTATCAAGTGTGAAGGATGGAAGAAATTGGGCCACATGACAAAAAATTATCCCTCTTTTGTTAAAAAGATAAAATCCTTTATTTTTAAGAAGAATTAGTATACTAGGTTGATAAAATTGACCACAAATCCCTAAATTTCCATAAATTAATGCAAAATATCATAGGTTCAAAATAATAAATAGATTCTACAGAACCAAAATAAGGAAATTCCATCTTTAGAACCAAAAAATATGATACAAAATAATATATCTTATAGAGATTAAATACAACTTCCAAAGGTCACTTTGTCCCATTCAAATTTAATTAATAATCCATAAAAATAATTGGAGTCATTGAATAAACATATGGTCATTGATAATACTACAGGGGTAGGCATGAAAAGCTCAGTAGAGGTAAAAGAAGATAAAGACTTAACAAAACCAATCAAATCTACTAGGAAGTTTCTAGAAAGATTTTAGATATAGATAGTACAAATGTGATTGAACATGAGGAAAATAATTTTTTAGAATATAATACTTTCTCTTGAAGTTAATGTTTCCAAAGTTAATCAAAACATTTATTAATGTCTAGTTAACTTGGAATAGAATGGCAGGGATTCAAAAATCTCTTTGGATAGTACCTAACGTTATTTTCTAAACCATGTAGAACCACAAAGATCAAATATTGGAATGTATAAGTGGGGTGTCTCTCAAATAATTTCCTTATCTATCATCTCCCCATGTTCTAAGAAGATAGATAACAAAACTATGTAGGAAACTTTTTGTAAGGTGTATAAAAATAGTTAGTTACTAGATCCAAAAATAGGAGAGATCATTATACTAATGAAGAAGATAGAAAGAACGAAATATAATTTGACATTACATAGGGTTCTCAATCAATTCTAGAGCTTAAACTGCTAAGAGAATCTACTACTCTACAATTGAAAAATAAGACATTAAGATTTCATCATGGAATATCATAGGTTTAAACCATGTTAGTAAACATAAAACTTTCAGGGATATGAGAAAAAATCATATAATTAGCATTTTAGCTATAAAAGAAACTAAAATGGTGAATAGTGTGTTGGAGGAAACTAAAAATAAGATTTTGAAGGAAGCAAAGGTCATAATGTTAGCTAAATGGGCACTTTAGGAGGCATTTCTACTTTCTGGAATGATAATGCACTAAACGGTGACATTATTTTGTTAATACTCATCATTTAGCTATTTTGTTTACTGATAGAAGTCAAGATGTTTCTTTGAAACTTTCAAATATCTATGCATGGAATTCTATTTCTACTCATAGAGGACTTTGGAGTGATCTTAGTTTATTTAGATGATCTTTTGTTAACTTCAATTGGATGTTGGTTGGGGATTTTAACACTCCCATCAATTTTGTGTAGAAAAGTGGGGGAGGGGTGTAGACCTTGTTAGATAATATGGAAGACCTAACTAATTTCACTTTGATTAATGGGATATTTGATGTTGAACATAGAGGATAAGATTTCGCTTGGTTAAATGGGAGGCTTGGATAAATTCTTATTCAAATTTGACTTTATAGAGTCCTCATCTCCTTCGATTAATTATTTTATCAAGATTTTTGCTTATCCTCACTTCCAAAGATTGGACCAGATCACAATCCCTTAATTCTCAATGTTATGAAAATATTAAAAAATTATATTTATCCCTTTATATTTGAACATATTTGGTTCTCTGATATTTATTTGATTTATAGATTCAAATAATGGTGGAAACTTGATTATCTTAGAATTGTTATGTTTAGGCTTGCTCAGAGGATGAAAAATGTGAAGATAAGGGTTTGAGTTTAGAACCACGAGTTTTTTAATAATATATTCTATTAAAAAGAGGTTATTATATTAGTTATTCAAATCTTTGAAAATTATATCAACTCTAATGGCCTAAGTGGGTGGAAACTTTATAAGGAAAAGGTTCTCTTGGTTGACTATCATTCCATCTTGGTCTGGGAGGAATATTTTGGAGAAGAAAATCTATTTGCATTTAGTTGAAAGGAGGAGTTTTAAATACCAATTTTTTCCATTTTGCTAATCTCAAACATAGAATCCATAATATAATATTTAATTAGTAAGGGCGATGGTTCTCAACATACCGATCCTCTGATAATCAAAGAATAAGTTGTTGGTTTCTTTAAATATTTCTTTGTTGCTAACTCATCTCTTAATATAGATATTACTAAGGATTTTTTACAGCATGTCCCTTCTATTATCTCACAAAATGATAATGTTAACATGTAATTTATCATAGAGGATGAAATAGAGAATGTTATATTATTGATTAACAAGGACAAAACATCGAGTCTAGATGACTTTCCTATGACATTCTTACATACATTTTTGGAAATTATCAAGCATGATTTATGGGATGATGGAGATGATTTTTTATCATCTAGAAAAATTCTTAGAGAGTTGAATAACACCTTCATTTCTCTAATTTCTAAGGAACATAGAGCCTCTAATTTTAAAGACTTTCATCTTATAAGCATGTATAATTCTATTTAATTTTTTCTATTAATATTATTTTAATGAGAGTTCAACCTTTTATAGACAAAATTATTTATATCAATCAAGGTGGGTACATTTATGGAAGACAAATACAAGATGAAAAATTTGTCATTCATGAAATCATGCACTCCATGGAAGAAATCAAGAAAAAATGTATGATTTTCAAAATTGATATGGACAAAGCTTATGATAGAGTTGAATAGGACTTATTCGATATGATTTTTAAAATAATTGGTTTTCATAAGGATATTAGACTATTGATACAAAACTATGTTTCCACTACCATTTTTTCTATCATCATCAATGTATTTTATAATATTTATTTTGGTAGTTCTAATGGTATCAAATAGGGTGACCCCTTATCATCCTTCCTTTTTAATTATGACATAATCTCTCAATAAAAATAATTTGGAAGTGATAAGGTAGATAATTTTAAAATGCTTCAAACTTGCCACTAATGCTTAGCTTACTCTTCATCAACAATTCATTGATTATATGACCACTCTCACCATTACTCTAGTTATGGAGGTAAGGAAATTAAATATAATTATTAATTAATATTCAATTATTTCCAATAAATTAGTGAATTTATCCAAGAGATCCTTATTTTTTATTAACATTCCTGATCTTGGATAGATTAAAATTGATCACATACTTGATTTATAGATTAAAACTCTTCTTTATATGTATTTGGTATGTCATTGTTTAAGATAAAAATGTCTATAGACTTATGGAATGCTTTTATTGATTGATTTCAGAGCAAGCTTTTAGAATAGAAGGGTGACATTCTTTCACAAGCTAGGAAATTACTATTAATTAAAAGCGACTTGCAAAGCCTTCATGTTTACCTCATGTATCTCTTAAAATTACCTAATATTGTTTATGAGAAAAATTATATAATCCAAAAATGTTTCTTATGGATGGGGGCTGAGGATAAAATTATGTTCGCTTTGGTGGTTTGGTAAAAGGTGTGTCTTCTAAGGCATTATGGAGGTATGGGTATCACGAACCTCTCTTGTTTAAATAATGTGTTAGTCACTAAATTATGTTGGAGATTTATCAAGGAATAAAATCAATGGAATAATATTTTTTGTGCTTAATATCTTGAGAATAGCCTAATTCATACTTTCATGACCAACAATTTATTCATTAATGGTTCCTTTATTTAGAATATCTTCACTTAAAATATGGATAAAAAACTTAAAAGTTGTAAATGGAAGTCGGGTAATGGTATAAATATTATATTTATGAAGGATAAATGGATTATAAATAATCCTTTGGAAGAACTTGAACCATGGCACCAAATAGGCCCTTCAATTAGGAAAGAAATTAGTGAAATGGTAGTTGATAATTTTTAGGTCAATAATGGTATAAAGTGATAAATTACACTTTATATTTATAATTATAATGTTATCATGACCAATATAGTTTCAAAACTTAATATCATTCTCAATTACATTCACATTACAAATATTCAAAGGGAGGATGACCATGTTTGTAATGATTCGATAAATGGAAACTACAATTTGAAATTTAGCTATGTGAAATTATTGCCTTAAAATGTAGAATTTAATACTTTGGTTAAATCCTATGACAAAAATCTCATCCAAAAAATTAACAGTTTTTTTTTTTGGCTTGGAGTGTAAAATAGGATGCTAACTATGGACAATCTCAACAAAATATGACTCACTTTGGATAATAGATGTGTTATTTTGAAAATGACTATGAATCAATTTTCACATCTTTTTAGAATGTCCTTTGGATTTCAAGATATGGGGAATATTGTGTTAGAAATTCCACATTCAATAGGATCATCCTCATTCCAATTTCATTACTTGGAAAGCTTGGTTTACTCCTTTCATCAATCAAGAACTTAAATATCTATGGTTCCTTGCCTTCCCTCATATTTTATGGGGGGTATGGAATGAACTTAACAACAAAAGTTTCAAGTATTGTAAGAGATCATTTTCAAGAGTGGCCAAAAATATTATCTCTTTTTTGTTTGATAATTTCAATAGTATTATATAGGGTAAGAATCATTCTTTTTCTCCTTTTGAAATATCTATAGCTAAGGAGTGAAAGCTCTCTTTGGAGAATAGGACTTTGGTGGATCTAAAGCTTAACATGATGAATAATGTTAGATGGATTCCTCCTTCATCAATTTAGGTCAAATTAAATCACAGTGGATATTCTAAAGGAAATCTTAGCCTTTTTGGAGGAGGATGAGTGATCTAGGATGATCATGGGTTTTTCATTTCTACCTATGAAGGAAGCATGGGTTTTCAAACCAATCATTTCTCTAAGGCCTTAGCTGCCATGTGGGGTGTCCAATTGGATCTGGATCTTGGATTTCAAAATCTCTTCATTCAGTAGGACTATCTTAACAATATCAACTAAATTAAAATTAATTTCGTTTGAGATGGTTCATTTCACACATCATTGATGATATTTATCATCTAAGTTACAACTTCCTTAATATAAAATTTTAGCATATATATCATGAGGGGAACATGCTAGTAAATTTATTTTATAATAGAGGTGTAATGACACCTTAATTAAATATTTTTAATAAGGTGGATAAATTAATAAATCATATAAATTATATCATAAAAAAGAAAAACGTAATATCAATAACTTAGGTTTGGATTTCATTTTTCAATGGGATATTTGAACATGATTATATTAGTAATGATGGAAAGAATAATGAGGTTGAGTGTTATATGATGATAACCATCATTACTTTGTCAAATTAGTAAGTAATAAATTTAAATTCGTTAACTATATCATTTACAATACACGTTGGAACATTATTGAGCCTCATTATTACAATCGTAGGTTTGAAATACAATCTAGTCTTCACTCCAAGATGGGAGTTGGGTTGAAAAAGGTTGAATCTATATCTATGGAAAGTATCATAAACATTCTAAAGTTATGGAATTTTATACATAGTAGAGGCATAAATACCTTTATTTATCCTATTAGTGGATATGATGAATATCTCACTAGGAAATTTATGTTGAATTGGTATGCCAGAGTGGTCAATATCAAGAATATTTCAATTTAAATTATAAAGGGGATTATCTCTAAGGTGACTAGTCTAAAGATTGAAGACCCCAAATACATCAAATTGATTAAGGCCTTTGAGGATGAAAAGTCAAAAATTTTAGTTGGTGATTCATACTTAATTGAGTATCAAGGTGGTTTAAGAAGACAACACTTTCTAGTTATTTATAAAAATGTGGTTGAGAAAGAGATGAGGTGTGTAACACTCGATGGCCAGTTCATGGTTTTTCATTTCTATCATTTTCTAATTTTGAACTATCTCCATCATAATATTCCTATTAGTCTTCCATTATACATCCTCCATTCACTGTAAATTTATATTATGGATGATAAAAAGGGTAATAAAAGAGTGCCACTTTACCAAGCTATGATTTTACTCATTTATAAGTTATTTGATGCTCTAAATTCTTCTCTTCCTTATTTGATTTATAAGATGGGGTAGAATAATTCTAACCATAATTTTAAATATAAAAGGATCATGATAATAAGCTTGAATCCTAAGCCCAATAAGGAGGTTGGTGTTAAGTAGTCCCCTTAGACTATTAACTTGGTTGGGAATGGGGTGAAACTTCAAATCAATGAGCCATTTCCCAAAGAGGACATTGTTGATAATTCAAATGACCCATATTTTCAATAAAATGATAATGAAGACCTGATTTACTAGGGAGATAATGTTTTGTATAATCTCAAATAAGGTGTGAATAATATACAAGTGGATGGTAAACTAAATTGTAATACCTACCACATAAACTATTCCTAGTAAGATCTAAAATATTGAGTAGATTCCATAAAAACTCAATATAAAATGGACTATATTGGTGATTAGTTTTATCTACACAAATATTTACTTCGATGTTTTATGAAGGATCATTCTTTCCTAAAGCAATAAGTCAAAAAAATTAATTTGAATTATGGCCTAGTTTTCACCAAAGAGAAGTAGGTGGAAATGACTATCCAAATTGATTTTGTTATTGATAGAATGAATAGGATTGAGAGGGATAAAAATAACCATAAATATAAAATCAATTTTTTTTGAGTAATAGCAGGGTGACCATAACCAATACCATGTAATTATGGAGGGCATATATATGATTTTCAATACTAAACATAATTACATTGAAGAGAAACAACCTAACAAGAAGCTTAAAGACATTTATATGAATGAAGAGGATGACAACCTTTCCAAAACTCTAGGAATGAATATCAAGAGCATGAATAAAGATGAAATAAGGACTATGAGGATTTTAAAAGCACCAATTTCTATTTTTTTATTATTATTTATGTGTTGCTTTTCTACTGTGTATTGGTTGTTCCTATTTCCATTTGTTATTTTGTCGATCTTTTCTAAGGATTTCTAACTGTGTCTAGTTTTTAACTAAGCTTGATTATATTTTGTATGTGTAGGGTCCATTTTAAAACCAACTTTTAACTTTAATAAAAACATTTAATTTTAGGATATTTAATAAAAATAGGCTAATCTAAAATTTGAAGGAAAAGGAAGTTAGTTGTTTGTGTACATGTATTAAAATTTAGCTTATTGAAAATGTGTTTCTAGAACTTCCTTGTAAAATATTATAAACCTATGATTCATAAATAAATATGTATGATGAAAATTAGAGACTATAATTTAAATTATCTAACAATAATCTTGTGGGGAATATTACATATATTTGGAAAATATTATTGATGTATGGCATGCCATTTTTTTAAACAACACTTAATATGGATAATCTTGTAGGAAAACATATCTGAATAATCATGTAATTTAGTTTGAATGGAAAATTTATGTAATATTATTTAATCCTTAAAAGAATAGATCCAAATCACACCAAGTTTACAAAAATATATATAATAAATTAAATCACAAGATGTTGACCAAGGTTTAGTAGTTGGTAGGTTGTATTTAAATTTATAAAAAAACAATAGTTATCCCTTGGGTACAATGCTACATCAATAGGTTAAGTAAAAAGTATTTAAATAAAGGAAGGTCAAAAAATATATTATCATGATAATGCATGAAATGAAGTGCATATTAATGCATTTGAATGTTTTTAAAACATGATTGTTTCAACATAATTTCCCATGTGGGAAAAAATGGTTATTTTCGTAGCAAAAAATCCTTGTGTTGTATTCATTTAAAGGTGATAGGCTTTTCATTGGCTATGACATATCATGAGATGTTTCTCAACTTTTCATTACAAATTATTCTATATCTCTTATATTTATGTTCATGTATTTTCAAGTAAGGGTACAAGTGATTAAGGTAGATGTTTTGAAAAATAAAAAAAGGCATTCACATTCATCTTAAAACATATCCATTTTTATGTGATTCTATAATTTTAATAGATAAATATGGAACCATTAATTTAAAATTTGTAGGTTTACTAGGTAATGATGTTAATGTTCTCTCATCAATAAGCACATCCTTGCATAATGAATTATCAACTAGTTTTTTAATGTAAATCTTTAATAAAATATGATGTGTTATAATATATATCATAAGTTTTCTTTTTCAGGATCTTTTTTTATAACAAGTATTTTATCTAATTGGTCAATTATACATGGAATATAATTTACAATCACAATAATGTCTTGCATAATGTTAATTTTTGTTCTTTGCCTTTGTATTGTACTCCACATACATGTTTCTCCTAAATAATGTGATCCACTCTTCTTATAATAATTAACTCAAGTTTTATAATCACAAGTAAAATCACATGAAATTATTAAAGATCCATATTATTTCATTTGAAAAAAATATGGTCATTTAGAGCTACATATTAAAAAAATGAAACCTCCTTTTGATATTTTAGTTTACATGCATGAGTATATTTTTGTCCATATAAAACATATTTAAATTGATGATAATTGATCTTTTTTTTAACTAAAACGCTTGTGTATCTATAAAGTATTAATTATAATGATTATCCATAATCAATGTTTATGCATTTATTTTAATAAAAAGTAATAAAAAACCATCATTCTAATTATTTTTTAATGTATTGAATGTCTAAGATGAGAAAGATCCAATAATTCAAGAGAGAATTGACTTTTAGTTTATATAATTGATATGTCTTCTCTAGATCAATACATATATGGATTTCAAAGAAAAAAAATCAACAATTTTTGAATAACTACACATAGTGTATTGAGTGGTAAACTAAACAATTATATATTAAAACTATGATATTTATGTTTATTTGTAGGAAGTATACCCTAATTTATATTTTTCTTATGTACATATCTATTTAAATTATGGTACATTACACTTTCATTTTTAGT